>JARHVA010006955.1:292500-707500 GCA_037957365.1 Torreya grandis | reverse complement strand
ATGTCCATGTATTATAATTTATAAGATTAGTAATACATTTTCCTTATCCAATATAAACAATCTTTTTTCGATGTGCTCTAACATAATCTCAAATTTTAGCATGGTTAGTTTCAGAATCAACAAGACAAGCTCCATGATGTGTCCATGGAGAGGATCAGGGGTGGGTGTTAAGACATCATATGGGTAAAATGAATTAAATGTGTACTCTCTTATTCTTAAGTCATTTATTATTTAACAAATATTATAATAATAACTTAATGACAAGATATGGGAGAACAAACAGTGGTAGTAGGAGAAAGGGCTAGATTGTGAGATGAAACTTGTTTAATTCCTTTATATGGAATAAAACAAAGACTTAATTATTAACATGTTGTAAATAAATTTATTATGTTGAAATAAATTTCATGATTCTATGAGAAAAAATAGGTATATTCTACACCCATGATAAATACAAAAACTAAAATAAGAAAATCTACTAACTAAGAAGACAATGCAAGCAAAAGTCAAAGATAAAGTGCGATCTAGGAAAGCATTATGAATTATTTATAGGGTCTTAGATATATATGCTTGTTTATTGATTATAATTGGACTAATATTTTAGATCACTTACTATAGAGGTATAACCATGCTTATATCCCACTAAACTCAGTTTCGAGGGTAAGTTGAGAGTAATTTCCCTAGGTGATACACTCCTCTCAGATGCACCAAAAATCAAATAGATAAAAGAGGATTCCTAGTAGTTTTAATAAGGGATCCTTGTCATTTTTTATATACCATGATGTGTTTTGAACCTATGATATCTCTTATCTTTACTTTGTTAGTTTAGTAGTTGTTATGGATGCATATGCTTCGTAAGTTGCCTCATGAGCATTTTGTTTTATCCCACATTCATGGGAAGTAGTAATTTTTTATATTGAAATTCATATATAAGTAAGTGTTGAGGACAATGACGACATCCATGAATTTATTATATTGATTTTGTTCAAAGAAGGTTGTCCCTTCGAAGTGGCCTATGATCAATTCAATCTTTTCAAGTGTTCTGTCAATTATCTAAATTTGTTAATTCATGCTACTAATTCATATTATTTCATACATTTTTATTAATTGTTATAGGAGGATCCTCTCATCTAGTATCAAATCTCATTCTAGGGCCAAAATTTTTTTCCTTCAAAAAGTCTTTACTTTGTTCTTCTGCATAATATTTTTTTTGAAATAACTTTGTTATACTGTATAATTTATTTAATTATTTTCCTATAACACAATAATCTAATTCAAATAAGGGTAAAACCTTGAATACATAACTATGATAAGTACTTGGGTGAAGTCCCTAAAACTCATTGTGAGGACTACCATAAGAACCCCAAACTATCTGGCACACTGAGAGGACCTACCAGTGAAACAGGCAATGGTTCCTTCCTAATTGAGTAGTTCTGATCTGTGAAGAAAACTAAGTGCTGTCACTTAGAGGTAAATCTATGGCTAGAAATTTTTTGGAGAGTGGTACTCACTTAGATAGCATTGGTGGCCAGAGTGATTATTTTAAAACCCTTAGGCAACCATTTAAACTTGGAGCCCATTTCTATCAGTTTTAGAATAATTCTAGTAGATTTTAAAAATTCAATCAAAAAAGTATCCACAGACTATTAGAAGACTTATTGGTAGATATTTGATAAAAAATAGAATTTACAAACCATTTATAGATTATCCGTAGAATATCAGAGGATTTATTTCCAGATAGAAACAAAAAAATAGCCTAGAATCTCAGACCAAAATCTATAAACCATCCGTAGTATCTAATTTTTTTTTCAATATCTCTCTATCTATAGCCCTATTGATCCTCAAAATTTATCCAAATACCTAAAATTCCATTCCCTACATTTTCTTCCTTGAGGTCTCATATCCTAATTCCACTCCTAATTCCCACAAATCTCAAATTTCCCTTTTTCAAGTTTTGCCATAACTTCTATTTTTGTCCATTTTCCTCAAAAAATTTCCACTATGTTCATCGTCTCATTCTACTCCGTTGTCCCTCTTTGAAAAAATTTCTAGTTTTTTCCATTTTCACTCCTAAAATTTCCCTCACCTTTGCCAATCATACTCCCACTATGAAAAAAAATATTAAAATCCCCTTTACCCCTTTAGTTTTGACCCAAATTCAAAAATTTCCTTACTAAACATGTGTTAACTCTAGTTTTCCTATCCATTTCAAAAATAATAAATAAAAATCAGTTACTTGGGTCATGAAAGTAATCCAAATAAGAGAAAACAACATGGAGGATGAAATTGCTTCCCTCAAGACCCACATCAAATATCTTGATGAAAAATGATAGGCCTCAGTCTTAAACATACCACCATGAACAATAGATGACATCCAAAGTCTTCTTTAGACACTAGGTTTTCTTCTTCTAGCAATTATCCTAGGTTGAAGCTTAATTTTCCTTGATTCAATGGTGTAGATCCAATTGGATGGATCTATTAGATATAATAAAATTTTAGTCTACATAATACTTTTGATGCCAACAAGGTCCCACTTACATCCTTTCAATGGGAACTTGAAGCCTTTCAATGGTATCATTGGTATACCAAGGATCATGATGAGCCTATATGGACTAATTTTTGTATGCTCATTTTAAAACATTTTGGCCCTACTTATTTTGATGAGTTCATTGGAGCACTCACTAAACATCACCAAATAGAAACTATGAGAGAATATCGAACAAAATTTGAAAAACTAGCCAATCACACAGAGGGATTATCTAATGAATTCTTTAGGAGTTACTTTGTTAATGGACTGAAGTATGTAATTTTATCTAAGGTCAAAATGTTCTATCCCAACACAATGATGGAAGCCTTAGGGTTGGCTAATTTGGCAAAAGAGAAGATCATAGCTTAGCAGTGATTCAAATCCAATTTTGCTCCTTTCAAAAATACAGCTCCATAATGATCTTAAACAATGTCAGCCCACAGAACCACTCCTATCAAGTGTTTGAATATAGTAGAGATGTAAGCCCATAGATAAAAAGGACTATGTTATAACTATGATGATAAATTCACTTGGGGACATTGACATGTCGAGCAAAATCTCTACCTATTAGATGTGGACTCTCCACCCAAAACTAAATATTATGAAGATGTCCAGGATACAACTGATAATCAATAAGAAGCTCAATCGATTATGGAACCTGCATCTCAAGAAGGATAACCATAGAAATCTCTATATGCCTTAGTAGGAGTCACTATCCCATAAACCATGCAGGTTAGGGGTTACTTCAAGTAGCTCCCTCTCACAATACTCATTGATCTGGGTAGAACTCATAACTTCATTGACCCACTGATCACCAAATAGGTTGATTGTTTTATCCATCTTTAGTCTAAATTTCAAGTCATGATTTCCAATGGGGGCACATTACCTTATAAAGGGAAGTGTCACAATGTGTGTATCTCTATTGGAGATTATAAATTTCACTCCACCATGTGTGTCTTGTCCTTAGGTGAATATGATGTTGTTTTGGTAGCCTAGTGGTTAAACATATTTGGACCCATCTTATGGGATTTTGCTGAATTATGGATGAAATTTTTAGATAATGGACAAAAACACACATTGAAAGGCTTACAACCAATATCTTTCAGCATCATAAGTTTACATGACATGTAAAATCTTCTTAATAAAAATTTACATGATGTCATTACCCAAATCCATTCCATTCAAATGCAACCATCAACAGTCTCCACTACTCCTTCTAATCTAAAAACCATTCTATAGAGTTAAGCATGTGTCTTTGTCAAACCAATGGGATTTCCACCTTCACAACTAGAGGACCACCATATTTAGTTCCTTCTTGGAAATTTTCCTCACAAAATCAAACCTTATTGTTACCCATTTCAACAAAATACCAAGATCAAGATGCTCATTCGAGACTTATTTAAACAAGTCATTATTCACCCTAGTACCAGCCTATATTCTTCCTTAGTTCTCATTATTTGGAAAAAATATGGGTCATGGTGCCTCTGTATTAATTTTCATACACTTAATCACTTCACAATCAGGGATAAGTTCTTGATACTTATTATTGATGAGCTTCTTTATGAGTTTCAGGGTGCTCATTTTTTCTCCAAGTTAGATCTCCACTTTGGATATCACTGTATCTAACTTCATGAGGATGGCATCCCTAATACAACCTTTTGCATGCATGATGGTCATTATGAGTTTATCATCATGCCCTTTGGCCTCAATAATTATCCTTGAATATTCTAGGCATTGATGAATAAAATATTCTGGCCCTACCTATGGAAATTCATTCAAGTCTTCTTCAATGATATCCTCATCTATAGTAAAATATGGTTTGAGCATCTCCAACATCTGGAGCTCACACTACAACTTCTCCTTTACCATCATATTTTTTCAAAATATTCCAAATTTATTTTTGTTTAGGACAGAGTGGAGTATCTAAAGCATATTGTTTTAGCCTAAGTGGTTTGAGTGGATCCTACAAAAATAGTTACCATGACAAATTGGCTGCATCCTCAGACACTTAAGAGCCTCCATGTTTTTTTAGGGTTGACTCAATACTATCATAATTTTTTCAAGGATTATGGGAATATTGTAGCTCTACTAATAGTTATGTTTAAAAGGGATGATTTTACTAGTACACAAACTAGTGAGTGTGCATTTTAAAAATTAAAACAAGCTATGTGTATTACACTTTTCTAGCTATGTAATATTTTGCCAAGACCTTCACTATTGAGGGTGATGCTTACAACAATAGAATTGGTGTTATTCTCCTCCAAGAAGGATACACCATTGCATTCACCATAAAAGCCCTTTCTCAGAAGAATTCAATGCTTTCTACTTATGAGAAGGAAATGATGGCCATACCTATTGGGAAATTATTTTTGCATCAAAAATTATCATGAGAGTTTGAAATAGTTTTTGGAATAATGGGTATCTGCACCATCATAATATAAATAGGTTATAAAACTCATGGGTTATGACTATGATATCACTTACAATAAGGGTAAGGATAATATTGAGGTTGATGTTCTGTCTCACATTCACAAACCAAGCTTCCCTTTTAGGTATTTCCATGCCTATTCTAAATTGGTTGGACATTTTATAGGAGGGGTATGTCAAAGACTCCTCATTATCTAAAATAATCTAATAGTTGGCCACTAACCCCTTGAATATACTACATTATTCATGGTATGGTGATTCTTTATGATACAAGGGTCATATGGTGCTTCTGTAGAGCATAGATATTCAACAGGTTGTATTCTATGAAATTCATGCTTCTCCATCCATAGGGAACTTAGGGTTTCTCAAAAATTATGATTAGGCATGATGAAACTTATTTTTTAAGGGAATGAAAAAGGTAATTCAATAGATGGTGGATGAATGTGATACCTACCAATGTAACAGTGGTGAAATAACACTCATTCCTGGGTTGCTTGAACCCTTGCCCATCCCTACCAAAATTTGGATAGATATTTATATGGATTTCATTGAGGGTCTCTATAAATCTAGAAGGAAAATGGTGATCTTGGTTGTGATTTATTTCCCCTTCAAATATAGTTATTTTTGTGCCCTCATCCATCACTATCCCACCTCCACAGTCACACAAATTTTCTTGGACTAGATTTTCCATATTCATGGCATTCCTTCATCCATTATCTCAAATCATGAAGCAACTTTAAACAACCATTTTTGGATATAAATATTTCCATGCATGATCACTCAATTGAAGATGAGTTTTAGGTATCATCCACAAATATATGGCTAGACTGAAATTATCAACAAATGCTTACAACTTTCCTTCGTTGCTTCACCTCAGAATAAAAACATTAGTGGGAAAAGTGGATCCCTTTCATTGAATGGTGGTACAATACCTCTTACCAAATTCAATGAAAATGACTCCATATAAAGTATTCTATGGTCAAGCCCCATCATTGCTCATTCCATGTACCCCCAATAGTTCATTAGTTCAAGCGCTCGACATGATTCTCTGAACTTGAGATCAGATCCTTAGTACTCTATGGTACAATCTTCATATGGTATAAAATTGAATGAAATAATAGGTGGATAATCATTATTTTTAGTGCAATTTTCAAGTAGGTGATATGGTCTTTATTTGTCTTAATCCCTATAGGAAATCCTCCCTAAAAATCAAAGGGAATCATAAGCTAACTCCCAAGTTTTATGGGCGCTATAACATTCTTCAAAAGATTAGGTTGGTTGATTATAAATTGGAGCTCCCACCTTCTTCTCAAGATCATCTAGTATTTCATGTCTCATGTTTGAATAAATTTATTGGTATAAACATCAGAGTGAAGACTATTTACTAGAACTGTAGAATAAAGGATCCATTATTCTTGAGTTGGAGGTAATCTTAGACTGGCACAAATGACAACTTCACTCCTACTCCATCACTGATATTTTAATTCAGTGTCATAGAATGGAACTAGAGGATGCAACATGGGAACCACTATTTTAGATTCAATGCCAAATCCCACATATAAATCTTTGAGGACAAATCCTTTTCTAAGAGGGAGGGGATTTTATGAACCTGTGATGTCTCTTCTCTTTACTTTGTTAGTTTAGTAGTTACTATGGATGCATATGCTTTATAAGTCATCCTGTGAGCATTTTGTTTTATCCCACATTCATAGGAAGTAGTATATGTTTAGATTAGAATTCATATATATGTAAGTGTTGAGGTAAATTGAGGCATCCATGAATTTATTGTATTAAGCTTGCTCAAAGGAAGTTTCCCCCTCGAATTGGTCTGTGATCAATTCAATCTTTTCAAGTGTTCTACCAATTATCTAAATTTGTTAATTCATGATACTAATTCCTATTATTCCTTGTAATTTTATTAACTTTTTTAGGAGGATCCTCTCATGATTCATGTGGAAACTAAATTTTGTGTTTATCTCTATATTATGGGTATGAGTATTGGGATAAGCCCCTCATGCTATAATGTATGTAAATAGAACACCTTGTATCCCTTCATGAAAATAGATAAGTAGTTTAAAAACCACTGGAACACAATTTATAAAATAATAAAAATCAAATGAAAAATAAAGTGAAACTAAAGGAGAAATCTATTTAAATAGGAAAACAACAAGATTCAACCCAAGGTCAAAAGAAAGAGCTTCTTTGTCAGTATTTATCTGAGGTGAAAAGATAAAAAAAATTAGTTTTAGATTACTCTAAGGTCAAAAAATATAAATCAATATGTTATGGATAATATTCAAGGTTGAGAAATATATTCCTTTAGTGTTAGGAATTTACAGAATTAAACTAAAATGCTAAGCCAAAAATCAACAAACAATAAGCAATGTTTGAATTGCAATATGGGTTCACCAAAATTTTTACATGAGAATTAATTAGAATAAAAAAATAACTCTCAATGGAAATGTAAAGTATTTAAATATGATCTAGGAATTTAAAATAAAGAAAAATACAATAAATATAAAGATCTATAGAAACTAGGGCTAGTGTTAGAGAATTATCCTTGCAAATAAATTAATTTAGAATGGGTTATCTTTTTATGCATTATGAATACTCTAAATGACCCAAATACATAGGTACATCAAAATTATATATATCCACCATATACTAGGACAAGGATGCAGAAGGCAAATAAGGTTATAGTGCATTATCATCTGCTACAATGGTGATTTAACATTTTTGGAATATTGGTGTCTTATTCCTAATTGAATTAAGGGCCTAAGTTAATTAAATTAGTAAATAATATTAGTATAATTAAGCTAATAATTTGTATAATTTAATTATAATTTAAAATTTTCTAAAAATAGTAAGAAGTGAGAAGAAATGTAACTTAGCTAAAACCGCACTGAGATGATTAAGACATGGTCTAGAATCTATTGTGCATGACTATGATAGTGTCATGAATCAAGATCTAGCCTTCATTTCATGAAAGGATAGGAGTTTCAAAATAGGACACCCTAGGGTCCATCACTATAGTCCTCTTGTATTTATATTGTTCTAGAGGCCTAAACATTTTGGGTTTTGTATGTTGTCTTTGTGTGAGATTGCTTGTAAAATTTTGGATGCTAGATGTCAGCATAACTCCATATAGAACTGATTAAGTCCTCAAGCCCTAGCCTCTATTATGTTTTGACAAATTTTAATAAAAATGGGTGAGTTTAGTGTTTGTAAGATGCACTAAATGTGTATCCACACCCCTTATGCGAGCACACTACCTACATACCAATACTCCAAAGTGGGATCAAGCCATATGTATTTTTCCCACTATATTTGATTTGTGTAATAGTGTATATGAAGATTCAAAATGATAAAACTTAGAATGCTTAAGGTGGCTAGGGATTGGTGTGAATATTCTGATTTTCCTGTAGCTATATTAGATGGATGTATGCATAAAATAGGGAAATTTGCCTCAATAGTCTTTCTTGTATTCTTGTTTGCTTTTGTAATATTTACCAACCCCTTTTAAATGATCTTTGAATGGGATTTTATGGAGATCTATTGGTCATGGGTCAAATGTATTCACTTTAGGTTGACAAGAAGAAGGATAGGAACTAAAAGGAAGTGATTGTTGAAGATAAAAATGCAATTGGATAGAAGCACCAAAAATAAAAACCCTAGGGCCTGGCACTATAGTCCAAGTTGGGAAATGTTGTCCTATAGGTGCAAGACCTAGGGGATAGAATGATCATAGTAAATGTAGCATAGATGAGTTGGAATCAAGTATTAGAAGTCTAAAAACGACCAGGAATAAGCAAAAGGTGTCTAGAAGGGTCATGAGAGCATGCAAGAAGGACCTATGGGTTGGGTGTCACAAGCCACACTCAAACTACCAATTTTCACATTTTATATAACTAAAAATGGCTTTGTTTAGATAGACTATGTGATGGATATGAAAATATGGGCTTGTTTACCCTTATCTACAGGTTAAATATTTTCAGGTAGATATTGATTTAATTTATGGAAGTCTTGTAAAGTTGATTCCATAGTCCTACACAAGAAAACAAAAAAGATAAAATGCAAATTGGGGGAGTGCAATATCACTAAGCTATCCTTAAAAGACTCCTTATTGACTGAGTGTCGCGTACATATCATAAAAGCCTTAGGATGATGTAGTTATCCCTATGGGGAAGATAATTTTAATGCATTTAGTAATATTTTTATAGGTAGCTTAAAAATCATATCATTTACCTACAATAAAACAATAGTAAACTTGCCTAGGCACTATGGAATTACCTCAAAATTGTAATAACAATATTTAATCAAAATATAGATGTTATTTAAATCATAGAATAGATGTTTCTTAGTAAGTTATAATAAGAAAGATGAGGTTTCAGGTGTGAGCCTTGATGTACTTTTATATGTGCATATTTAAAATATTTTTGATAATCAACCCATTGTTGTGTGTAGGAGAGCTTTTATAAAGCATGTCATTTTTAAAATATGGTCATTAGAGTAATATGGACAAGGCTACACTACAAGAAAAGGGCATAGTGTGCTCTTATTTGATAGTTCACTTTTATCCAACATAGATATAGGCTTGTGAATTCATATTTATATTGAAGTATATGTTGAATAGGAATAAAATACGGAAGTCTTAGAGATATGAACATTATTTTTGAGACTTTGAAGGCTTCCTTATATATTGTAGGTTTTGAGAATGATGAATTGACTAAACAAGGTAAATATGTTTTTTTATATAATTATTATTTTTGATGGGACACTTACCTTATATTAATAAAGATGTTACACAAACAAGCCAAGATAAAATACCATGGATAAAGAAGAACCAATTAAACCAAATAGCCATAAGGCCAAAAGCAATCCAAATAATATACCCATCTACAAACCTAATAGTAGTAGCAAAAACAATGCCATCAATTAGTGGGAAAAAAGATTAAGAGATTAGTTGTCCTTTCCTTTTTACATTTTTTCTTTTTTACCTTCTACCACATTCTTTGTTTGGGATTCACCACAACTAATTGTTTGTATGGATTATGGGATTTTTAATTCCTAATTTTAAACATCTCCTTATTTGAATCTATGTTCTTAGACTCATGTCCTTTCTTTATTCCCCCTAATAATTTTTTCACTAGAAAATTATGAAAAAAATATGTTTCCCCCTCATTAGACACTGCTTATTTAGTAGAAGTGACTTTTTATAATCTCTTACTATCTTCCAAATCTATATTTTCTAAAAAATTTGAATCTTTAAAAAAATCTTCAGCTAATACTGATAGATTTGGTGCACTCCATTTTCTTAATTTGTATTGCTCCCCCTTTTAAAAATCATTTGTGTAGACCGTTAAGGATAATATACATGAATATGATCTAGTAATTTTTAATTATGACATATAAAATTAATATTCTCATAGTCTAGAAGTTGAACAAGCATAACTTTACCTTATTTTAAAATGACTTATTCTAAAACCCCTTTGCTTAAATCAATCTCTACACAAATTATGACATAAGTGCACACTCCTATAATAGCTCTATCATGATCATTATTTATAAATGACCCCTAATAATTACCTATTTCCTTATAATCATTCTAGAAATGTAAATGTAGATTAGGGAGATGAACCCAAAGATTTTTTTTAGTTACTGAAATAGTGAAAGGGTCAAAATCCACAAATTAGGGAGTGATATAAAAGCCTACATTACCCAAAAAAGAGTCTTATAAAACACATTTATGATAATATTTCTGATTGTGAAAGTGAATAACAAAAAAACCTTTAGAACACATAGAAATTTCACATTGATTTGACCATGTCTCATAAATCCATTGATATAAATTAGTAGAAGAAGGCCATAGGCAATTAAATTTATAGATAACTACATCCTCAACCAAAGAATGAAAATGATCATCCACTTCCCCATTATAAAACTCCATAAAAAGTATCTCCTCACTTTTTCAATAATATATTCTTCAGGACGAGGAGAACACTTCATCAAATTTAGCTTGGAAGCAACATTTTTTTATCGCATATTTGAAGGACACAAGTTTTTGGTTAGATGTTTTTTTAACCCATCCATACCTCCATGAAAATTTGAATCCATGGATATGACCGAGTCTTTTCTTAAATTATATCAATACAATGGTAAAAAATCATGAAGTTCCTTGCTCTGATTCATTAAACACTTAAACACAACTATAATAGATACATAAGCCTCCATCCTCTATTTCAAATCAATCATAGTATATATCCCTTTCACCCAAAAGTAATTAGTTATTCCTGAAATAGAGTGCACCAATAATGCATACCCTAGTTGATCAACTTTATGATTCTTCTATTCAATCATTTTTTTGAACACTTTATAATCATCCTTAAGAACCACATGTTTGTACAACTCACTCTTTGTAAATGTTGGTCTCTGAAGCATTTTGTGAAATAATAACCAGACTTTTTCTAAATCTTCCTCTATCTCTCTTGATTTTTTTTGGCTCATTGATGAGAATTTTGAAATTTATGGATTGCATAACATTAATTATTCCATTATTCTTAAGCTAATCTCTGAACATTAAAGCTTTTAGCCTCTTGGCAATCTACATATATTGATAATATAGGATATCTATATCACCTTCCCTGATTGCATCTCAATCCCTCATCTAAATGATTGAACACCCTTTCATGAGGTGGGATGGGAAATAAATATCTCCACTCTCCTATGATAGGATTGGGTTTCTTCAACCAAAACTCCATCATCACCTTCTAATCACTCCAACTATAGTTTTCTAAGTGCCTTCCATATTCATTCAGCCTCCATCCTAATCTCCATCACAAAACCCTACTGCCATATTCATTCATTTGATCAGTAAGGTAAAGATGTTAAGGATAAGAATTATCAAGCATATATTTATTAAATTTTAGTGTCTATAGTACGGTCCTCATAAAAGGTGAATTTACTTTGGAAATCATGTTAGCATAATATAAATATTATTTTGCATTGAATACATTTCTCCTTTGATTTGACTGACTAGGGTCAAAGACCATTTCCTTCATAATATTTATAATTTTATTTTTCACAAAATAAATTTCATATGTTTATTTTAACATATAATTCTTGCATGATTTTAAACATGATTTACATATTTATCATCGAGGGATTCACAATTCAACTACTTTCCCCTTCTTTTTCTTAACTCTTAAAGTATTATTGCCACTAATGATGCACAATTATTTTTTTGTATGCTCATCTTTTCTACATAAGATTCCATAGCTAACCCTATTATCACATTTTATGATGATATCTTCATCATATATTTAATGTGCATGCCCATAATAATTGAATATGATAACAAAACAATATGAAACATAGATAAAATATATATAAAAGTTAAAATTAGAGGGTAAGAGAACCCAATTTTATCTCCAAAATAAATCACCAAACAAAATAAAATAATATAATTCATACTCACCTCCCTCTCCATTATCCTTTTCTACTAGACTCACTCTCACCCCTTCTTTGTGCCTACAAAAAAAATCGTGCATATCATAAAAACCTATTTTCTTTGCCTTCCCTCAAAAATTTTAGGGACAATAGAAATAAAATATTTAAATTTTCTTGCATTTATAGGTTGAATATAAATATAGACAAGTAACTATTTTATCTAAAATGAGAATCTACACAAATACCCTGTAGAAATAAAATCCTTTGAATGCATCAATATAATACTTAGATCTAAGTAATAAAATAAAATATTTACAATCAATTCATTTAAGAATGTGTAATATATACAAATATCTAAAAAAATATGAGGTTAATTATTAAGAGAGATATATATTATTTATAGATCTATTTTGTTCTATCACTATTAACAAGGTTAGTCTCAACCTTACAGTCCAGCTCCATAAAATGTTCATTCAAGATTTTGCTTCTTTTTTGGCTTAGACACTTTTGTCACCCTATGGATAGCTAGTTTAAATGTTATTGTTAGGATATAAATGCTTCTATTTAGATCCAAATATGTACAGTAACTGATTATGTCTTTTCATGAACCTACACCTATTATAGTATTCATGTTTCACATTTAGATATCGATCAAATTATTCATGAAACCTTGTTAATAGATGAAACCATAAATCCTTGTCCTTTGACAACATAAATCATTTCCCTTTGACAACTTGTAACTTAATGAAAATGGGTTAGCATGTGATTTAAGATAACCCTATAAACCTAGATATTTATAAGTTCTACCTACATAGTCGTATACTCCAAAGTGGGCCTCCAATTCGCGTGTAATTCTTTGTCCTATTTGTAAATGAAGAGTAAATTTTAGTGTCTAAAGTATGGTCCTCATGTAATTTTAAAGTTAAATTCACATTGAAATCATGTTATCATAAATTAAATATTATGCTACATTAAATACATTCCTCCATTGATTTGAATCAATAGGGTTGAAGACCATTTCTTTCATAACATATATAATTTTATTGATTTATAAAAAATATTCATTTATTTATTTTCACATATAATGCATGAATGGTCATAAATATGGGTTGCATATTTCTCACCAAGGGATTCACAATTCAATAACTTGCCCCTTCTACTGCTTAATTCTTAATGGATTATCACCACCAATGATGGATAATTAATTTTTTTAATGCTTATATTTCCTATATAATATTTCATAGATAACCCTAGTCTCACATGTTAGTATGATATCCTCATTATATTTAATTATCATACCCACAATAATTGAATATTATAACAAAAAAATATGGAACATAGATAAAATAAGATAAAAGAAATATAAAAGTTAAAACTCAAGGGTAAGATAACCCAATTTTATCTCCAAAATAATCACAAAATTTTATAAAAAAAACTAATTCATACTTACCTCCCTCTCCATTATCCTTTTCTACTAGTTTAACTCTCAGCCCTTCATTTTGCTTCAACTAAAAATCATGCGTATCATAAAAACTTATTTTCTCTACCTTCCCTCGAATTTGTTTGGGATAATAGAAAGAGAATATGTAAATTTCCATGCCATTATAGTTTGAAGATAAATATAAAAAAGTAACTATTTTATCTAAAATTGGATTATACACAAACACCCTATAGAAATAAGAAATTTTGAATGAATCAATATAATACTCAAATCTAAGCAATAAAATACAGTATTTATAATCAATTCATTGAAGTATGTTCAATATAATAATAACTATAAAACTATGAGGTTAATTGTTAGGAGAGAGAATATCTTGTTTGTTGATCTATTTTTATCTATCACTATTGACAAAGTTTGTATCAACCTTACAACCCATCTCTATGTTCTATTCATTCAAATTTTTACTTCTTTTTTAGCTTGGACACTTGCATCACCCAATGGATAATAATCATCAATGCTATAATCTAAATATAAAGGCTTATATCTAGATCCAAATATGCACTATAATTAATTATGTATTTTATTGAACCTGCACCTATTCTTATATTCATGTTTCACCTTTTTATATCAGTCAAGTTCTGAATGAAACATTCTTAATAGATAAAACCTTAGATCTTTTCCCTTTGACTACCCGTGACTCGATAAAAATGGGCTAGCATGTGAGCCAAGCTAACCCGAGCAATCTCATGAGTTTTAGTTGCTACCTACATAGATATATACTCCAAAAAATGGCCTTATAATTTCATGTAGTTCTCCCTCATATTTTTTTGTGTGTAATGATGATGGTTCAACTATATTCTCTTTCTCCTATTGCAACCCTTAGTACAATCAATTGAATTGAAAATTGATATTTGTTGTAGTTGAGACTCTAGATCTAACAATTCAATAATGTAGTGTAACTCAATAGATTTTGAATAAAATTAATGTGTATGCTAATTGAGAGGCTTGATTGATAACATATGATATGTCCTAGATTTTCATATATAGTGAACCTTTTGAATTTAAATTTAAACCTAGTGGCATCTGAAAGCTGACAATAGAAAAACATATAGACACTTGACAATGGTCAGAAAGAGAAAAGAATGAAAAATATAAAAGACAATGTTGGACACTAACATCACCCCTCGAACACTAAAATTGATTCTAGTGTTGAAAAGTGAATGCTAGTGTCCAATAACTTAGAATACAAAATAGATTACAAAAACGTAGGGTTCCTTACCACAAGGTGGATAGAATTCAACATAGTAAATAAAAAGGTAGTAAAAGACAAGACATTACAATTAAAATGCATGGATCCCAAGGGTATCATACAAGACCACACCACTAAGCACCCAATATCTCATCAAAATTCCTATACATTTAAAAATAATAAAAACATCATACAAAAATTCTTGTACCAAATATATGTATCTACATTTTCCTCCCATTTAATCTAGAAAGTGTATGAAATCAAATTATTATAGTAAAAGGAAGTTCAAACCTAGGTGTCTAAACACACCATACACTTTTATGAGTTATAACTTGAATTTGTAGCTCCTATCCTCCAACCACAATTATGTTACAATATAATTAACATATATATACTGAAAATGAAAAATAAACAAAACATCAAGAAATAAAGAGCATGGAAATAATACACCTATATATATGTTGCATGGTGATGCCTTTTATAATACCATCATCACTATGGAGGATGGAGAAATAGAAATGGAACATGAGGCTCCATCCATTTTCTCTCTAGGAAAATGAATGAGTTCATAAGAAGTTGCATGTGTTGCATCTAGAGGCACTTTCTACATAAGGAGGGTTAAGGGGTGGTCATTCTTCAAACTAGTATAATAGGAGTAGCGCTAAGTCATTCAAGATCACTAAATCTCAACTACATAACTCAAATGTCAAAATACTTTAGATGACCAATATAGCCAATCTCACCTAAATAAATTGGTGTAACCATATCTACCCATAGTAATAGAAGTAGTGCCAAGTCCATCAAGGGTTTAAAATATCAATCACACTACTCAAAAGAGACAAATGTTATGGATAAATAAAAGATCAAATGTTGCATCTTGGTAAATAGTTTGAACATGTATATGTAATATGGTATATTTGAAAAAATTGGTTCATATTGGTAAGTGAGAGGAAATTTGTTTATTCCACCTATCATGTTTACTATGAATGATGTATAATTATAATATGTATCTTTATTTTTGGTGCCTATGCAAAGAATATGCACCTTAGATGTATCTCAAGTTAAAGTATATGTCAACATGTAACCTATGCTCTATAAATTATGTATGAAATGCATCACAATTATGAAAAATTATGTCCCAAATATGTAAAAATCATTTCAAAATGTATAATATTTTAACCCATGTATATATTTGAATGATTTAAGTTGTATCAAATTCTACTAATTTTATCAATTGTATTATGTGGATCCATGTCTCTATGACATGCTCCCACTTCCCCTCCTTTCTAGATGATGGGAATGTATCATGGTGGTCAAATTATCAAAAATGTATGAATTGACCATAATATATGTGTATTAATCATATAATATTTAATCATTGAATGATATTATGCCTTAGGAGACTTGTAAGTGGTAAAATCTTGATATATGATACACAATATTGCTTTGTTATAAATGGGATAAGAATTATGCATATTTAACCCTTTGGTAATTTAAAAATGGTATCCATGAAAATTATATGGTACATAAATTTTCTATGTGGGTCCTAACATAATTTATGGATCACGATTTGGATACAAGGTGCTAGAGATATGGCAATTTAAAATTTTACAAGTGTGCACAACAATGAAAAAGTTAACTACTATATATATGGATTTTTAAAATTTATTTTTATTTAATTTTCATTTTTAGATATTGATATTTTTCATCTAAAATTTTTCCACAATGCCTTAAAGGAGAACGGTGCATTTGATGCGATTTGATGTCCTACGACCACATTGGAGGTACGGGATCTAGAGAACTTTGTAAGTAGAAAATTTTACCCCTTGTTATAAAATTATTATTTTTTAATTTTCATCCCCTTTTTTGGTATTTAAAAATATATATGGAAACTAGCATCAATGTTTTGGATTATAACATTGAATAGTTGACACTAGTGTATGACTCGTGATGTTAGTATCCTATGCTATCATATGAAGTCAATAATAGAGTTTGAAATTAACAATCCTCATATATATCAATTTTAATATTATAGTGATTTGATAACTAATGTGTCTCTATTTACTTTTTTACTTTTGAATAAAGAATTTCATATTTGTGAGTTTAAACATGGGATAAATCTATCCACCCTGGTGGATTTGGGTTTTCATGTCATAAACTAGGTGATTATTGACTATTTTAAGTTTTTTTAAGTGGTCCAATTAAGTTATATCCATTATGATGTTCACTTGATGATATAATTAGCTAAGTGGTGGAATTTTTATACTTATACATTCTTTTTCCTCATAAGGGAGATGATGGTCACACTAGATGATGTTTATTAGATTTTGTGTTTACTTATTACAATGGAGAAGGACAATATATGATGAGATGGCAGAAAGGGTTATATTCAAAGATCCCATGTATACCTTATGGATCATTGAGTATATGTGAGACATCCCTCTATCATGGTCCATTTTGAGGACATATTTTGATTTGATTTTTCATGATTGTAAAATCTCATATGTTCTTTATTAGATTCCTTTGACACTATAGAGGGTAGTGTGGTGGTTATATATTACCATATGTATCATATCATTCAAAAATTTGATAAATAGGTTAATAGGTATCCTTCGGAAAAACTATGGTGACCTAATTATATATATATATATATATATATATATATATATATATATATATATATATATATATATATATTTTACTTAGAGACACACAATGGTGGATTGTCTACAACTGCACTTCTTCACATGTGGGAATACAAGTAAATTTCGGTTGTATACCCCATCAGTGGACCCCTTACTGGATGGACCCACCCATAGGATTTTTATACACAATGGGTGCTACACCATCACTTTTTATGACACAAAATTAGTTACCTATTGAAGGAGAGATGAATGTAGGGAACTCTTAATTAGAAGCTAATTTGGTTAACTATAATCAGTAAGATTCATGTGTAATGAACCATTCAGGACATTTAAATAAGTAATTAATTCCTATAGCTACAAACACAATGTAAAAAATAAGATTAGTTTAATAATCACAAGAGATAAGTAAGGGTATAATCATGAACTCTCCAACATCAATAGGGGAAGGTGTGTCCAATATAATCCCTAATGCTCTAGTCAATCAAAAATATCAGAATGCTAAAGGTTCATTCATTCAAAAAAATTTAAAAGATCTAAGAAACATTTCATTATGGGATACATTGTCTGTTCCTATATAAATAAAATAAATCTTCAAGACAAGATAGTAAAAAGGGGTAAGTTTTAGCAAAGTATTCAAGTCTAATGATGGGAAGCCAACTAAAACTAAGAGAGCAAACAAACCTAATCCATTCTACCTCTCTATTGTCACTAGAGATTCGTTAGTTCATAACTATTTGATTGATTATGGATCAAGTAGCTTAGTCATGCCATAATAAATAGATGACAAGATAAACTTGAAGATTAGACCAAACTCCATAGGTGTGTTATAATTTGATGGATCAATAGTTAAAATAGTGGGTATCATCAAAGGTTTACAACTTACTCTTCATGCTTGTCCTACCTTCACTATTATAGAATAGTTTCTAGTTATGGATGTACCTCCTCATTTTGATTTATGTTTTTCAAGGAATATTAATACTAAGATTAGGTTGTATGTTACTTTAAATTGGTCGTATATAGCATTTACAACTAGATATAGATCTAAGGTTTCAATCAGTTTTGAATCTTTGGCTAAGTTTCCTATAGAACCTTATGTAAAAAATACATCTATCATGAATTTCACTATCACTGATGAAGGAGACCATACTAATGACCAATAACTAGTTGTACCTCTTGATGGCATACTTGATACTTTTCTAGATGAATGGGGCACTAAAAATCATGAGTTTGATCCTTTCAAACACATTGAAGAAAAATGTAGAGGGGTATACTATTTATATGAAGAAGGAGCTATCATACTAGCCCTTTCAAATCCCAATAAAAATGAATAAATAATGTGGCAATTGGTCTTTGATGGTTCAGGGAATAAAAATCAAGTAGGTTAAGGTATAATTCTTGTGTCTCCTTCCAAGGAGAAGTATTTTTTTGATATTATATTCCAATGTGGCTACTCTTGTAATGTGGAAAAATATGAAGGACTTTTTCATAGCTTCCAATGGGAAATAAAGAAATGTATAAAGCATATGGTCATAGTGAATTATTAGTACAATAGGTTAGATGTTAGAATGCTAAAAAGATTCCACTATTAAAGGAATACAAGCATAGGATTTGGGAACTTATTGAAGAATTTGATGCTTTCAACTTGTAATCAGTCCCAAGCAAAAAAAGTCATCATGTTGATATATTAGTAGTAGTAGGGGATCATTATGATATCCCAAATGATGTTAAATTTTAGAAACATCAACCACATTTCAAAGTATTGGTTAGGACATCTATCCCAGATAACAATGCAAGTTGGAGAGTTTTTTATAATATCAAATAGATTACATGTTTTCTATATGAGGAAGTTGAGTTCTCCTTAAGGAATCAAGCCAAGTTTTAATAATAATATGATGACCAAATAGTGAAACTACGGTCCAACAAACACCTTAAAGGATTGGTGATCCTTGAAAACATATTCAATGAATAAGATCAAAGGAGAAAAGGCAAGGTAGGCATGTATGAAAATGAGGAACATTTTGAAAGAGTGTCAATATTTAAAGATAAACTCCTCAAATTAATAAAGGTATATACTAGGGCTGAGAGGGATACTTTTGTTGAATTATGTAGAGAATTTTTAGATGTCTTTACATGTAAGTATGTTAACTACAAAGGTTTTGACCCTAGATTAGTTCAACACCCCATTGAATTGGATCCAAGTGCAAAACTAGTGAGATAAAAAAAAACAAATATCCATAAATCCCAATGTTGAAGTTTTGATGAAGAAAGAGTTAATCAAGTTGATTGGATGAAACATCATTTTCCCTATTAAGCACTCTTCATGGATTGCTAATTTATCCCTTGTCAGGAAGAAGAGTTGGGAAATCAGATTATGTATATATTTCAAGGATATAAAATGTGTGTCTTTAAAGGATCACCATCCTTAACCTTTAATGAAGCTAATACTTCAAATGGTTGCAAGGTCTAAACATTTTTCCCTTTTGGATGGGTATTTCGGTTATAACCAAGTTTTTGTGAAAGAATAAGACCAATATGAAACAACATTTATAACCAAATGGTGCACCTATGCCTATAATAAGATGCCTTTTGGGCTATCTCATGTAGGATATACTTTTCACAAGGCTCTGGACATGGCTTTCCAAGGTTTGATTAACAAGATGGTGATAGTGAACCTTGATGATATTATTATTTTTTCAAAAAATGCTAGTGACCATTTAGATCACCTAAGAATGATTTTTGAAAGGTGTAGGTAGTTTGGGATATATTTGAATCTAAAAAAATGTACTTTTTCAATCCATATGGGTAAGTTATTAGGCCACATTGTCTCAAAGGAAGGGTTGACCATAGACCCTTAAACGGTGAAAGCCACTTTGTCCTTGTCTCTACCATTGCATAAGAAAGGAATGCATAGTTTTAGTGGAAAGATAAAATTCATTAGAAGGTTTATACCTAGTTTTACCAACCTTTTAAAACCTTTGGCATCCATGTTCAAGAATAAAAAATCATTCAATAAGACTAAAGAAGGGAAAATCAATTTTGAGCCTATAAAACAAGACATAGAACAAGCACCTACCTTGATTAACCCTAAATTCTCAAAATACTTATTTTTATATGATTTTTCCAATATTGACACCATATCTACCATGTTGATGTAATAAAATAGTGAGGGTATTGAGAATCCCATTACATTCTTAAGTCAAGGGCTTGAAGGCTATGAAGAAAAGTGTACATTTGTGGAAGAATAAGTCTTGGTAGTCATAAGAATATAAAAACATGAATTCATACACTCTTAAGAAATAAAATACACCTTATGGTATCCTATCTAACCATTAAATACTTTCTCCTTTATTGAGACCTGAATGAGAAGAGGGTAGGTTAGATTACTAAAGTAATGGAGTATGATGTAGATATTAAGGTCACCAAATTAGTAAGGGGAAAAGGTCTATGTGATCACTTATAATTATACCTTCAAAGCAATAAGGAGTCATGTTTTTTAACTACAAGATGAGCATCAAGCAATAATAAATTAACCTCATAAAAGTTAGATAAAAAAACATGAAAATATTATTACAAACATATGCGTGTCCAACCAGTTTAGACAAGTCAAGGAGAAGGTATTTTAAGCTTCAATCTATACTTTATGTTCTTATATATGCGGTCATTTTTAGAAAATATTTAAATGTTATTTTTCTTAGATGTGTTGATATTGAGAAAATAGGAATAATTTGGAGTAATTCTGTGATAGACCTACACAAGGTCACTTTTATCATAAAACTACAGCAGCAAAGATAATGAATCCAAGTTACTATTGGCCCAACCTTTTCAAAGTCTCCTATACATGGGTTATAATATTTCCAAAGTATTCTTTCTTCACTGGAAATTAAACATTAGCAACTTTACCCCTCAATCCTATCCAGGTTGATCAACCATTCATGGAATGGGGGCTTGATTTTATAGGCATGATTAACACCCCCCCCCCCTCAATTATAGATCACAAATGGATACTCACAAACATTGATTACTTTATAAGGTGGGTAGAGTCATTAGCTCTTGAAGAAGCTAATGAAAAATCAATCCTTGATTTATATGTGAACATAGTGACTAAGTTTGAAACACCATCAACTATCATATCTAATAATGAATTAACATTTATTTGTGCAAAAGATGAGTGGGATAATGAAAATGGCATATCCCTAAGAACGTATTCAAATCACTACCCCCAATAGAATGGGCTTGATGAGTCTACAAACAAAAATATGATTAAGACTAGTAAGATGATAGTTTATGATAATCAAATGACTTGGCATACAAATTTAAGGACAAACTTATGGGCCAATAGAATAATTCATAAGAGGTAAATTAACCATACATGATTGCATATAAAAGAGATTCAAAATTACCTATTTATATTGAGCTACCAACCTTTGAATTAACACATCAGCTAGAACTAGTGGAGAATGAACCTATGGAGGTGAGGATGGCATAATTGATGGAACTAGAAGAGAATAAGAATGAATCCATGCATAATTTGGAGTACCACCAAGACCAAATGAGTAAATTATATGATAGGATAGATAGTGAAATAAATTTATAATATAGTGATCTTGTTTTTGAATTTGGATGTGGATAGGGCCAAGCTTGGTAAACACACAATTTTTTATACATTGTGGAGTGGGCCCTATGTGATCATTGATACAAGGAGCATAATGCCTTCAAGCTATCAAGACTTAATAGACAATAACTAAGTATCATATTTAATGTGATACACTTGAATCCATGTTGATGAGGTTAGTTTTACAAAGTTTAACATATTGGAGTAGGTCTTTGTGTTCCCTAAGTGCTTCAATCACATGTGGGTGTCTTGTTTTCTTTGTGTTTTTTTTTATCCAAGTGTCTTATGGCACATGTGTGGTGTGGTGTGGTATCTTGTCTTGTGTTTTTTAATTTCATTTGGTTTCAAGATTACTATCAAGTCTAATTATTAGTTTCCCCCAAGTTAAGTTGCATTCATGTCTCCATAATCTAATGGATGTACTAGGCCACTAATCCATATGCTTAGTAAGCAAGCATCCCTAGGAGGTTGCCAAATATGTTAGCCAAATTTTGGCTACCATAGACTAGTTTAACAAAAAACTTATCTTGTTAAGGCTTTACTTAGGTTTTTAATCTTCAAATCCTTCATAATGCATGGTTAACATTGTTTAATGTACTTTTTACAAGCTTAGAGTAGGTATCTTCCTAATATCATGTTTGTCAACTCATGATTTTCCTTGGTCAAGTAGATTCAAGAGTTTAAAAGGGTTAAAAAAAATTTAATGTCATGTAATTCAATTAAAATTCATTTAATGTGCCCCATGGTCCATATAGTGCATTAAATTCAGTCAAATATTCTTTTCTAACATTACTACCCACTTTCAAATGCTCATTTGATCATTTGTAACATTTAAGAATGGAATGTGGTAAGAAAGTATTAGGTTTATACAATAAATGAGTGGTTTACACATAATCCCACATTTTTACAAGTGTGAGAAATCTTAGATAACACTTATTGGTTAATCTCAATCAGTTTCTAAGTAGGATATGACAATTCTCAAGCCAAAAGGAGAGGTTTTCAAGAAGTATATACAAGTTTTAGAATGAGAACCACTTACAAAAAATCTTATAACTTCTTCCAATTTATATAGAATTAATTCATGCATTTATGAGTTTCTTTACTCAAATAAGTAAAAAACCTATTCATCTTTCCCATCACTCTCCTTGGCATCTTTATAAGGCACTTCAATTTTTAGTTGGTACAAGTAGGAGAGAGAGATTTGGAAGTTTAGATATTGAGCATAATAGGGTATCTCTATGACCTTCCAATTTGTGGAATTATTTTCCTAGTTAATCCTTTTAACTCTATGAATAATTTCTAAGAGTGCAATGGGATCACAATGCATTCTTCATCTATGCATAGTCCAAGTTTTCCTCTATGTCTCCACTTCAAAGTTTGATGGAAGAAAATGGTTATTTTGGGGTTATTTCATGTATCAAAGGGACCATTTTTATGTCAATTACATTAAGTACCTAAGATGATAAATATGTCTTTAGTAAGGAAATTAATGCCTCATATATGGTTTGAACATTACAATCCTAGCTACAAGCATGTTTTGGTTGAGTACTGAGTGTTGTCATCTTTAGAGGTTATGAAATTGATTTTTTAGTCATGATATACCTCTCACTTTTAGATAACACATATGCCTTCATATTGAAAGGTGGTTTCCTTGAGATAACCCATGGTGCCATGGTTCTATTGAAGCATGATATAGTAAATGGATGGCCTCCTACACACCTAATTGCCAAATTTGGTCCCAAATGGAAATGGAGAGATCAATAGTGGTGTGTATAATAGCATTGGATATGAGGAAGTCTTAGTGAATGATGGTAAGATTTAAGAACTGATAAAAAGTAAGACCAAGATAGGATTTGTTCACCCATAGGTCTTTAGATCTATAGGTGGACATTTATGATCCACAAACTTCATTTTAGATATATATAGACCTAAGAAAGCCCTGGTATAGACCTCCAATAATCCATATAGCCCATAAAATTACTATAACATCAATGGGAATAACATATATGGGTATTGTTGTCACTTATACTCACATCCTTGAGGAGATGCCTAAATCTCCTCATCCAAGTGGCACCATGGAGACATATATCTTGTTGTGGGTGACAATATTAAGAAATGAATCTCTAGATAATGGGCTAGCTCCCCTTGATACACCTTTAAAGTTCTCTCTCTAACTTAACAATGTAGATATGAAAAGGGAGAAGGAAAATAACTAAGAAACCAAATGGTGATGCAAAAATATTTAATGTCCACTCAATTGACTGAAAAAACACTACTTAGAGACAAATGAGGTGTTTCTCATACAAGACTCACAACTTAGGATTCATTGTTACATCGAATTTTATATGCTAGATTCAAGAAGGTATATTATTTTCAAGCAGGGGATGAATGATTCCAAAGAGGGATACAATTATGGACCACTTCTAGGATATCTATACACTTAGAAAAGAATACTAGCAAAGACCTACAAGAAGATCCTTTCTACAAATTGGTAGACCATCAAGAGTACATGTTGGAAAAGATAATCTTTCATTAGACTAGAACAACAAGATTCAAGTAATTACTCAATACTATAGCATATGTGTTGCCCAAATTTTATCCCTTCAGGCCAAAATTGGGCACTCCTATTTTAAAACTTAGCTACCTAAGTCTATACCTTTGGCTAGGTCCAGTATACAAGTTTCATTTGGAAGAAGTGTTCTATAAAACCCACAACAAATGTACAAGTCTAGATCTTATAGAAACTTTGGTTTTGGTATTTTTCTAAGACTTTGCATCATAATCCTTTTGAGCCTTTTTTTGACTAAATCTTCATTCTTTCATAGGTTTTGTCTTTGGGTTTTTTGTTTAAGTGTCAAGAATTGTTTCAGACATTTTTTTTGAAAGAATTTTCCTGAAGGGTATCTTTCTTTCAAGAAATGTTCCACTTCAATATTTTCAAAGGAATTATTTTAGACATTTTTTCTGAAACAATTTTCTCGAAATGTGCTTGTAGCTTTTTAGAAGGGCACATGCAAATTTTTTGAAGGGTGCTTACAAATTTTATGAAATTCACATACACTTTTTCGAAAGGTGCTTGTAACTTTTTTGAATGGCACTTGAAATTTTTTTGAAAGGTGATTACACTTTTTTGAAAGGTGCTTACACTTTTTCAAAAGGTGCTTGTAACTTTTTTGAAGGCCATTTTCAATTTTTATAAAGGGACATTTTTAGAAAGATGAAAGGTACATTTCAAAAAATTTGAAGGGTACTTTCCTTTTAGAAGGTTCATTTTCAAAATATTTGAAGAGTCATTTCCAAAAGTTGAAGGGGAACTTGTAACTTTTCTGAAGGTCCACTTCAAGAAGATCAAAGGAAAAGACCTGATACAAGATCTAAATGAAGTCTCTCATGAGAAAATACCAAAACAAAAGAGTCCACAGGAATTCATTCAAGAAAATTATCCATAAAAATTGCCAAGAAAAAGCTTAAATGAATTCTTTCAGAAAGATTGTCCAAGGGAAAAGAAGTTCGAGGAAAATAAAAGTTTGAAGAAAATACCCAAAAGGATGATGGCCCACAAAAAGTTAATTTCAAACTATGGAAAAGAGTTATTGGTGTTAAAAGGCTTAATAGGAACTTGAAGTCAAATATAAAGGTAACAAATGGAAAAAAGTCTCAAGCATTTTGCACAATTATTACTTATTCAACTGTAATTGATTCATTTGGTGACATGACATAGCTCACCCATCTCTCTCCCACATGCAAGTGTAATTGATTTTCTCAAGGTGACACATGTCCAAGTTACCTTTAGACTTCCTTTGCTTGCCCCACTTCTCAAAGCTATAACTATGCATTCTCTTGGTTTATTTGAGAAGCCTTCATTGGTTATTGGGAAAACTATAGCCACATTTATACTTGAAATACTCTTAAAGAAATAATACATGTTTTTTGCCACTCACATGCTGTACTATTGAGTATTGGTTCAAATCTTATTTTTCTTATTTAGTGAGAGGTCATCTTTCCTAACATGTCATCCTCAATTACCTACCAAATGTTCAAAAATGTATTATTGCAAGTCCTTATTAATATTACCTCCTAAGTGTATAGATATTTTATAAATGGTCTATGACTATATTCCTTCTTGGAATCATCTATTTCCCTCTTAGATGTTGAGTGCCTTCTTGAATCTAATAGGTGAAATATTGATGTGACAATCCACAAAGAGTTGTGAGTTTTGTCTGAAATAAATTTTAGAGTCTTTAAGTAGCATATTTTTAGTGAAATAGGAGGAGATAAATATTGGTGCATCACCACTTAGTTTCTTATTTGTTTTGCTTATCCCTTTTCATATCCAATTTTTAAGTTAGAGGGAGAGATTTAAAGGTGCATCAAGGGGTGCTATCCCCTTATCTAGAGATTCATCTTAGTGAAATTGTCACCCACACCAAGAGAGATGACTCCATTTTTCCACTTGGATGAGGAGAGCTGAGCATCTTTTGAAGGGTGAGAATTCAACTGTCAATATTTTTTGGCATGCTCAATGGTACATCTAAGTCCTAGAATATTATTCAATATTGGTGTTAGTCTTGGCATATTTGAAGTGAAGAAACATCTACATTCATTACCTAGTGACTCCATTGAAGAAATTAAATCTTTGGTTGATGATCAGTCCTTCTTTCCATGCCAAAGGTAACTACTAGGTCTGTTGCTAAAGGTTTACCTTTTGAATTTGTGCAATTACCTCCATATTTTGCCAAAAGGTTTAGGTTTATCAATGCTCATCCTTATAAGTAAGAGTTTATGTTTAAACCTTCCAAATTTGTGTTACATACTATTCTTGATGTCTATAGTGATATTCCTAATATGGCTAGGACACAACCTTTTATGCATTTCACTAGGGCATCTCCCTTGCATCTTATTTAATATGATCAAATTATAGGAACAACCCTCAAAATTTTTCCATCTTTCAGTGGGGATGGTCCTATTACTTCCATAAAGAACACTAAGATCATAGAATTTTTTTTCAATATCCACAAAATCACCCAAGAAAATGTAGCTATTAGGTTGTTGGCCTTGTCTTTCAAAGGAAAAGTTTTTGATTGGTATGGGACTCTACTTGTAAATTTTATTGGCTCACAAGATGAGTTAGGAGATCTACTAACTAAAAGGTTCGGGGAAAAGAGTGATCACCTATCTCTAGTTGAGTAATTAACCACAATCAAGAGGGTACCACATGAATTCATGCAATATTTTAACACTAGGTTTCAAAAACATGGAATAGGATTCCAGCTCTTATAAGACCTACTCCAAACTATGCATTTTTGTACTAGTTGAAAGCATTGAATAGTGGCATGACCATGATCATCCAATATATGGGTTGAAATAAATTACATGATACTTACAAAATATCCATAAATGTTGAGAAATATTTTTTCCAAGTGGGAAAGATAGTTCATAGACCTCTAATTCCATTATTCCCTAATTTGCATTCTCCTAGTCAAGGTGCATTACCTAGTTTAACCCCTTTGCCTAATCAAGAAAGGAATGCCACTATGCATTAAAATGAAATATTTGAAGTTAAAATCCTACTTAAATGTGTTATAAATGAGATATTTTCCCTCAAAAGACAACAATCTTAAATTTATAGGCTATAGCAAACATACAATCAGTTTGGGCAAACAAATAAACCTCCTTTTCAAAACAATGCACAAGAACAAAGCCAAATCACCCATGTCAACCATTATCAAAAATATAATCTTGATGATAAATAATTATCTAAATCCCTTGTCCCCAATAAAAAAAATTTGGTCCAAGAACAACCCAACTATCCATCTTTCAAACATGTCAAGAACAAGTGACTTATGCAAATGAAATGGACAATCAAGGCATGGCAATGCAAGGTAGACAATCTTTCCAAGCTTCAAATTTTGAAGGATTCATGTGAGGTGGGGTGGAAAATGGAAAACATAAAACCTATTATACCCTCATAAATCATTTATAGGGTGATTTTTGTGTCATTAATTACGTAGGGAATATAAGCAATCAGAATACTAGTGTTTCTTCCAACACTAGGTCCAAAAGGAGGGCTATTGATGAAGCTCAAGGAGCCAATAAATGAAATGGTGAAACTCCTACATCATATCAGATGGTATATATCCCTAATTTATCACCTAAAACACAAAAAAATCAAATATTTTAAATCATGAAGATAACTCCTATGCATCCATCTCCACAAGCTACATCATAGGGTGCTAGTTCTCCTAATGAGAACCCCAAAGTGAGTAATCCTCCCATTAATGTGGTGGACCAGATGAAGAATATTCATATGAACATTTCATTATCATATTATCTAATATTACCAAGGAAAAAATATATACTTAAAAATGAATTGCATTGAATGGGTAAACAGGTTGGCCCATCTAGAAATGACAATGTGATTTTGGTAAATGGAACTCAATCTATGGATGGTCAAGTGAAGAAAGATGAGAAACTCCTCATTTTTATCTATATCTAATTATTGGTGATTTCTTGATTCATAATTTTATTATAGATAGTGGATCAATCATATTAGTTATGCCCAAATGCATAGCAGACAAGCTAGGCTTTAAGTACGAGCCAATGACTAAAGGAGTTTTGCAATTGGATGGATCACCAACAAAGACTTTCGTGATAGTTAAAGGTTTAAATTTTATCCTTCATGAGTTTCCTACCTTTTAAATTCCTCATGATGTGGTGGTGGTATATTTTCCTCCTTATTTTTCTCTTTACTTATCAATAGACTTCACATCCAAGATAGGTGGATATTTGGTTGTCAATTGGTCGTACATGGTATTTAAGAAAATGTATGGCACTAAAGTGAAGATTGATTCAAAACCTATCCATAGAGATCACTTGGAAAATTACTCACTTAAGGAGGAAAATGTTAATTATGTTATCATTAATAAAGAGGAAATTTATATTGACCAATCTCCTTCATCTTCCCTTGAGGGAATTTATAATTTGTTCTTAGATGAGTAGGGAGGAGAGAATTATGAGCATGATCCTTAAAAATTTATTGAATAATCTAGTCTTGGAGTCTATTATATGCATAAAAAGGACTCTTTCATGCCCAATTTGATTAATTCAAGTGAGGATGTGAATGGCTTATGGCAGCTCTTCTTTTACAGGTTCAGAAATAAGATTAGAGCCGGTGATAGAGTAATGTTGGTTTCACCTTCCAAGGAAATGTATTTTTAAACCTTAAAATTTTAGTTCTCTTGCACCTATAATGTATCATAATATGAATCCCTTATTCATGGCCTTGAATGGGCTAGGAAAAGAGGTGTCAAATAATTGCAAGTGTTTGGTGATAGTGATCTTGTTATCAATTAGGTTAGAGGGTAGAATTTGACAAAGAACTCTTTGATTAAGTCCTATAAGCATAGAGTATGGGATATTGTGGAAGATTTAAAATCCTTAAACATCAATTCTATTTCAAGATAATATAGTAATCATGTTGATAGGTTGGTAGCAATTGGAGCTCAATTTGATGTTCCAAAAGGGATAAAAGAGGACAAGAATCAACCTCATCTAAAAGTTATTGTAAGGGCCTCCATACTGGATAATGTCACTAATTGGAAAGTGTTTTATATAGATCATAAAATAGCACTTCTTCTATAAGATGAAGTTGAGTTTTCTTCCAAGAATCGGTCTAAATTATAGCAACAATATGGAGGGAAGATCATGCAATTGAAGTCTAACTAAAACTCTAAAGGCTTAGTCACTCTTGAGAACATATTTAATGATGATGACCAACTGAATAAAGAGAAGGTAATCATATCTACCAAGCAAGAAAACTATTAAAAATTAGAGATATTTAAATACAAGCTACTTGCACTTGGAAAGCTATGCACTAGTCAAGAGAATCATGACTTCATTGAACTATGAAAAGAGTTTAATGATCTTTTTTCATTAGAATATAGTGAATTGAAGGGTTTAGATCCAAGATTGGCTCAACACACTATAGATCTAGATGAAAATTCCAAACCCATCAAGCAAAGGCAAAGGCCAATCAATCCCAAACCCCATATAAATAAAGAACTCACCAAGTTGATTGAGTCTATATTCATCTTTCCTATCAAACATTCCACTTGGTTGGCTAATTTAGTCCCTGCTAGGAATAATAATGGGGAGATCAAGTTGTGTGTGGATTTTATGGACTTGAATAGAGTGTCTTTGAAGGATCATTGCCCACTCATTTCTATGGAACAAATTTTTCAAGTTGTGGCTGGTAGTGAAAGGTTTTCTCTCCTTGATGGGTATTCTAGGTATAATCAAATTTTAGTAAATAAAGGTGACCAATAAAAGAAAACTTTCACCACCAAATTGGGCATTTAATCCTACAAGAAGATGCCATTTGGATTATCAAATACTAGATCTACTTTCCAACATGCAATGGATATGGCTTTCTAAGGACTAATCAATGACATTGATTGGTTTATATTGATGATGTGATAAATTTTCTCCAAGGATACCAATGACCATTTGAAGAACCTAAGACAAATATTTGAGACATGCACAGAGTATGAGATATCTCTAAACCTAAATTAATGTGTTTTTTTTGTCCATGAAGGTAAACTTTTAGGCCACATTATTTATAAGAAAGGTCTATCTATTGATCTTGAAAGGGTAAATGGCATCGTGGCATTATCTTTACCTAAACATAAGAAGGGTCTACAAAGTTTCTTTGGTAAGATCAATTTCATAAGGAGATTCATTCCTATTTTTAGTAACTTTTTCAAGCACTTGACCTCCATGCTAAGGAAGGATGAGGTGTTCACTTAGACAAGGAGGAAAGCATGTTTTGAGGAGATCAAGAAAGCCATTGCCCAAGATCCTATCCTTGTAAATCCAAACATCTCCAAAGATTTCAACCTGTATACTTTTAGGAATGAAGAGGTAGTCTCTATCATGATTACTCAAGATAATGATGAAAATTTTGAATAGCCTATTGCCTTCTTTAGTCGAGGTTTGGAAGGCTATGAGATGAGGTACACATATGTTTTGAAACAAGTGACTTCAGTCATAAGGAGTTTAAAGAAGTTTAGGTATATGTTGTCTAACAACAAGATTCACATTTTTATACCTCATCCTAGTGTGAATGATTTTCTATTGAGTAGATATTTTAATGAAAAGAGGGTAAGATGGACCACAAGGGTGATGGAATATGATGTGGAGATCAAAACTACCAAGTTAGTGAAATGAAAAGGAATGTGTGAGCATTTTGTTGTAGATTTGAGGGAGAAACGAAAGGTTGTCTTGGCACTCCATGATGATCCTATAGTAGTTTTATATTCAAACATGAAAATTTGGACACAAGACATGATTCATTTCCTTCAAATTGGTGAGTGTCCACAAAGACTTGATAGAGCTAGAAGAAGGTATTCTAGGTTGAAATCCATTCCCTATGTACTTTTTGATGGAGTGATATTTAGGCAGGACTTTTTAGGTGTGTTATTGAGGTGTATTGATTTGGATCGGATTGATAAATTACTATTTGAATTCTATGATGGACCAGCTAGTGGTCATTTTTCTCCAAGATCTACATATGCTAAGATTATGAGGGCTAGTTACTTTTGGCCTAGTTTTTTTAAATACACCCATGCTTGGGTAAGAAAATGCTAAAATTTTGCTCTTTTTTATGGCAAACAAAAACTAGTTGCCTTGCCTCTTCACCCAATCTAATTTAAATAACCCTTTATGCAATGGGGTTTGGATTTTATAGGCCTAATCAATCCTCCTTCTAGTGCTAGTCACAAATGGGTGTTGACTACCACTAATTACTTTACAAGGTGGATAGATGTTATAGCTCTTAAAGAGGCAAGTGAAACCTTGGTCTTATACTTCTATGAGAGTATAGTAAATAGATTTAGATCCCCCTCAATAATAATCTCAGATAATGCATTGGCCTTTCTAAGAGCAAGGAAAAGTGCATGGAATTTAAAGCATGGCATTTAACTCAACACCTCCTCCAACTACTAACCCTAAGGGAATGGAATAACTAATTACACAAACAAGAATTTAATTAGAATCATAAAGAGAACAATGGAGGAGAATTAAAGGACTTGGCACTCCAAGTTAAAGACACCCCTTCAGGCTAATAGGATCACCCCAAAGAGAGCAATTGGGAACTCACCATATACACTGTTGTATGGAACAGAAGCTAGACTTCCTATCTCACTTGAGTTACTAGTTTTAGATCTTACCTATCAGCTGCAATTGATGGATAATAATAGCATGGAGGTCAAGTTATGTGAGTTAATGGAACTTGAGGAGACAAGGAATCAAGCTATAAACACCATAAAAACTCACCAAGAGTAAACAAAGAATTATTTTGACAAAAATCCATGAAAGGAGTTTCAAATAAGGAGACATTATCCTAAAATGGGATGAAGATAGGGAAAACCTAGAAGACACACAAATTTTGATGATTTATGGAATGGCCCATATGTGATCACATAGTGCAAACAACACAATGCTTTCCAACTCTCAAAGTTAGATGGAGAGGAGCTACATATCCTAGTTAATGGGATGTATCTAAAGAATTTTTACTGAGGTTATCCTTATCCTTTGTACATAGTTTCTTGTTTTCATTATGTTCTCTAAGTGCTTAAGCACATGTGTGAGTTTGTCATTATCTCGTTTCATGTTGTCTTTGCTTAGTCTTTTTGTTGTTGGTTAGTGTGTTTACTTTGTGTTTTTGTTTTTGCATGACCTTATTATTCATCTTCAAGTGTAAATTAAATCCATGCCCAATGGATTAATTTAGCTACTAGTCTAGTCAGTATAGTAGGCATACTCCCCCTATGAGTCACCAATTTGTTGACAAAATTTTGGCCCTTCAAGCCAAGATTTGTCACCCCTATTTGAAAAATTAACCACCTAAGTCTATAATTTTGGCTAAGTCCAATATTCATGTTTCATTAAGAATAAGTGTTCTATACAAACCCACAACAAATGTACAAGTCTAGTTATTTTAAACAGTTTGGTTTTGGTCTCTTGTTAAGCCTTTGCATATTAATCGTTTTGGGTCTTTTGTTTTTTGAATAAGTGTTCATTCTTTCAGAGGTTTTATCTTTAGGGTTTTTATTTAAGTGTCAAGAATTTTTTTAGACATTATGTTTGAAATAATTTTCCTGAAGAGTATATTTATTATAGGAAATGTTCCACTTCAATATTTTTGATGAAATTATTTTAGACATTTAGTCCAAAACAATTTTCTCAGAAGGTGCTTGTAACTTTTCTAAAGGGTGCTTGTAACTTTTTTGAAGGGTGATTACAACTTTTCCAAAAGGCACTTACACTTTTCTAAAAGGTGCTTGCAACTTTTCTAAAGGGAGCTTACAACTTTTCCAAAATGCACTTACACTTTTTCAAAAGGCACTAACAACTTTTTTGAAAGATGTTTCCAAATTTTATAAAGGTCATTTTCAAATTTTTTGAAGGGACATTTTTAGAAAGACAAAATCTATATTTCAAAAAATCCTAAGGGTAGTTTCCTTTCGGAAGGTTCATTTTCAAGATCTTTGAAGAGTCATTTCCAAAAGTTGAAGGGGCACTTGCAAATTTTATGAAGGTCCACTTCAAGAAGCCTGAAGGAAAAGACCCAATGCAAAGATCCTAATGAATTCTCTTAGTAGAAAATGCTAAAACGAAAGATCCCAAAGGAATTCATTCAAGAAAATTGTCCACAAGAATTTCCAAGAAAAATCCCAAATGAATTCTTTCAGAAAGATTGTTTGAGGGAAAATAAGTATGAGGGAAACAAAAGTCTGAAGAAAATACCTGAAAGGATGATGACTCATAAAAATTGAATTTCAAACTATGGAAAATAGTCATTGGTGTCAAAAGGCTCGAGAGGAACCTAAAAGTGAATATAGAGGTAACAAATGGTAAAATGTCTCAAACGTTTGGTATAATTGTAACTTATTCAACTATAACTAATTCACTTGGTGACATGGCATATCTCACCCATCTCTCTCCCACATGCAAATGTAACTAATTTTCTCAAGATGAAACATGTCTAAGTGACCTTTGGAATTCCTTTTCTTGCCCCACTTCTCAAATCTATAAATATTCATTCTCTTAGCTTATTCGAGTAGCCTCTATTTGTTATTGGGAAAACTTTGGCAACATTTTTACTTTAAAGACTCTTGAAAAAATAATACAAGTTTTTTGCCACTCACATGCTATAATATTGAGTATTGGTTCAATTTATTATTCTCATTTAGTGAGAGTTGATACTTCCTAAAATGTCATCCTCGATTACCTACCAAATGTGTAGAAAAATATAGTTGCATATCCTTATTAGTATTCCCTCCTAAGTGTATAAACATTTTAGAAATAGTTTATGACTATATTCCTTCTTGTAATCATCCATTGCTCTCTTGGATGTCAAGTTCCTTATTTAATCTAACAAGTGAAATACTAATGTGACAATGCATAACGAGTTGTGAGTTTTGTGTGAAAGAACATTGATAGTCTTTAAGTAGTGCATTTTTAGTCAAATAGGAGGAGATGAATATTGGTGCATCACCATTTAGTTTCTTATCTATTTTCCTTATCTCTTTTCATATCCAATTGTTAAGTTGGAGGGATAACTTTAAAGGTGCATCAAGGGGAGATAGTCCCTTATCTAGAGGTTCATCTCAGTTAAATTGTCACACACAGCAAGAGAGATGTCTCTATTGTGCCACTTGGATGAGGAGAATTGAACATCTTCTCAAGGGTGAAAATCCAAGTGTCAACAATATAAGTGGCAACAACACTTGTATATTTCTTCAATAGCTATTCAAGTACAAATCTGGCTAGATTGTTCCCAATAACTAATGGAGGCTACTCAAATGACCCAAGAGAATGCATATTTATAGCATTTGGGAGGGAGGTCAAGAAAAAGGACTCCAAGGGTCACTTGGACATGTGTCTATCTAATAGAATTAGTTATAATTACATGTGGAAGAGAGGTGGGGTGAACTATGCCATGTCATATAGGTATACTTATCCAAAACAAGTCATAACAGTGGTGAAAAGTAGCACAAAACTTGCAATTTTGGCATAAGAAACTACCTTCATAAAAGACCATCCATTAACATTCAAAACTAAAAATAAGGGAGTTGACACATAGAAATACTAAGGGAAATGGAACTCATGGTGACAAAAAATGCTCATCCTAACTGCTATCCATCCTTTAGACACTGATGTTTAACAATTTCATGGAAGCTCCTTGATTTGGCCAGCTACTAAAAATAACTCAAATCATCGACCTGCCTATTCTTTTCTTGTTTTGTTTGTACCAGATGCTCAAGATCCTACTATTTTTTACCTCCATATTTTCCCTTGGGTTCCATCCAAGCCTTTTGACACCAATGACAATTTCTATAGTTTGAAATTTACTTTTTTTGGGCCTTCATCCTTCAAGTATTTTCTTTTAGACATTTGTTTCACCACTTTTTTCCTTCAAATTTTTTGTCTTGGCACTTTTTTCAAAAGAATTCATTCAAGCTCTTTCTTGGAAATTCCTACAAATAATTTTTTGAAATAATATTTTGGGCCTCTTTTTTATTTTGTATCAAACAAAATGTCTAAAATAATTGTGCTTTGACCTCCTTTCAATGCAGAAAAGCTTTCCAAAAGAATTCTTCAGATAATCTTTTTGAAAAAAATCATTTAGACTTTCCATTTGGCCTTTTAGAATTTTGTATTTTTTCCCTTTGGTTGAAATAAATGATCATTAAATAATATATAAATGACCTTCAAGTGCTTGGAAATGCCCCTTAGGAAATTTGAAGATGACTTTCGAAACTTTTGTACTTGAATAATTCCTTCAGGACTTGTGTTCTACTCCCATTCTTTTTGACTTTTTTGAAAGTGCCCCTTTCAAAAAAGTTTTAAACTGTCATTTGGAAAAGTTACAAATGACCCCTTTAGAAAATTTACAAATGACCTTTTTAGAAGATTTGAATTACTTTTCAAAAATGATGAAGTTCCCTTTAGAAAAGTTGACAATGACCTGTTCAGAAAAGTTGCAAATGAACCATTTCCTGTAGAAGCACTTTTTCAAGAAAATTATTTTGGACAAAATGTCCAAAAAAATCCCTTAAAAAATATTGAAGTGGACCATTTCTTGAAAGAAATATACCCTTCAGGAAAATTTCTTCAAACAAAATGTCCAAAACAATTCCTGACACTTGAACAAAAAACCCAAAAATAGAACCTTTGAAAGAATGAATACTTTAGTCAAAAACAAAATACCAGAAAGGATTACTATGTAAAGGCTTAGAAAAATACCAAAATAAAACTTTCTAAAAGAATTAGACTTGTACATTTGTTGTGGGATTTGTCAAAGAGTAATTCTTTCAAAGAAAATCTACATACTGGACTTAACCAAAAGGTGTAACTTAGATGGCCGAGCTCAAATGACTAAGCCCAAAAATGTTTTTGAAACTAGTCTTTGAATATAAATAGCTTCACTTGTGCTTTGATGAAGGACCTCAGACTTAATACATAGGAAATTTAAACCAAGATGAACAAACCCATATGATCAACTTCCTTTGCAACTGCTTCATGTACAAGATCTGGTACTTTGAAAATGTTATTTAAACTCTATTCAGACCTTTTAGCATCACTCAAGGAAAGTAAAAGGACCTAGACAATAAACCAATCAAAACTAATAGCATTCATATTACATTGAATAAACTTGAGATCACTCTATGGCATGATTTCTACCCCTAAAAGATCTAAAGGCTAAATTTTCATATAGGGTTGCCCAATTTTGACCTGTAGGGTCAAAAATTGGTCAACAAAATGGTGATTCATAGGGGTAGTATGCCTGCTATACTAACCAAAATAGTAGCCTAAATATTCCATTGGGCATGGAGTCAATATATACATTAATATGACTAATAAGGTCATGCCACAACAAAACACAATGCAAACACACCAACCAATAATAACAAGACCATTTAAAAACAACACAATCAAGACAAAGAGAAACTTACACATGTGCATAAGAACTTAGGGAACACAAATAAAGTATTAAAATATGTACAAAGGAAAATAAAAACCCTAATAATAATGATTTGGATATATCCCATTTATTGGGATATGCATCTCCTCTCCATATAACCTTGAGAGTTGGAAAGCATTATGTTATTTTCATTGTGTTATCACATATGGGCCACTCCACAAAGCATCAAAATTTATGTGTCTTATAGGATTGGCCCTATCTTCATCCCATTTTAGGACAATGTCTCATTATTTTAAACTCCTTAGCATGGATTTTTTGTCAAAATACTTCTTTGTTTTCTCTTGGTGAGTTGTCATGGTGTGCATAGCTTGATTTCTTGCCTCCTCAAACTCTATTAACTCACATAACCTAACCTTCATGCTTTCATTATCCATAAATTGCAACTAATAGGTGAGGTCTAAAGATGGTAACTCAAGTGAGATATGAATTCTAGCTTCCTTTACATACATAAGTGTCTATGGTGAGTTCCTATTTTCTCTCTTTGGGGTGATCCTATCTTCCCAAAGGGCTATCTTTAACTTGGAGTGCCAAGTCCTTTGATTCTCCTTCATTGTTCTCTTTATGATTATAATTAAATTGTTGTTTGTGGACTTAGCTAATACATTCCCTTGAGGTACTATTTTGAGGAGGTGCTAAGATAGATACCATGCTTTAAAACACATTCACTTGTCCTTACTCCTAGAAAGGCTAATGCATTATCTGAGATGATTTTTAAAGGAGATCTAAATTTTATTACTATACTCTCATAAAAGTCTAGGACTAAGGTTTTATTTTCCTCTTTGAGAGATACAACCTCCACCCATCTTGTAAAGTAATCAGTTGCAGTCAACATCCATTTGTGGCTAACACTAGAAGAAGGATTAATCAGGCTTATAAAATCCAAACCCCATTGTATAAAGTGTTGTTAAACTTGGATTGGGGGAAGAGGCAAGGCAACTAGATTTTTTTTCAATAAAAATAGCACACTTTTAGAATTTTATTATCCAAGCATAGGTGTCTTTGTACAAGCTAGGCTAAAAGTAACCAACTCTCATAATCCTAGCAGTTATAGTTCTTGGAGAAAAATGAACACTAGCTGGTCCATCATGGAACACATACAATACTTTGTCAATCTGATCCAAATTGATACACCTTAATAACACACCTAAAAAATTCTTTCTAAGTAGAACTCCATTAACAAGCACATAAGGAATGGATTGTATCCTAAAATACATTCTTTTGGCCCTGTCAAGACCTTTTGGACACTCACCAATTTGAAGGAAATGGATCATGTCTTGTGTCCAACTTCTCATAGATGAAGGTGCAACTGATACAGAGTCATCATGAAGTACCAAAATAGCTTCTTTTTACTCTTTCAAGTCTGAAGCGATATGATCACATAGTCTTTTTCCTTTCACTAACTTCATATTTTTGATCTCCACATCATATTCGATCACCCTTGTGATCCATCTTGCCCTCTTTTCATTCAAATCTCTACTCAAAAAAATTCTTTCACACTAGGATGAGGTATAAAAATGTGAATCTTGTGTTAGACAACATATGCCTGAACTTGTTTAAACTCCTTATAACTAAAAGCACTTATTTCTCAACATATGTGTACCTTATCTCATATCATTCTAAACCTTGATTAAATAAGTAAATTGGCTATTCAAAATTTTCATCATTATCTTGAGTAAGCATGGTAGAGATTATCTCTTCATTCCCAAAGGTATAAAGGTTGAAATATTTAGAGATGTTTGGACTTGCAAGGGTAGGATCTTGGGAAATGTCTTGCTTCATCTCATCAAAACTTTCTTTCCTCCTTTTTGTCCAAGTGAACACCTCATCTTTCCTTAGCATGGAGGTCAAGGGCTTGACCAGGTTAGAAAAATTAGGAATAAACTCCCTATTGAAATTTATCTTACCAAAGAAGCTTTGTAGACCCTTCTTATTTCTAGGTAAAGACAATTCCAAGATGGCATTCACCCTTTATGGATCAAAGGACAAGCCTTTCTTAGAAATAATGTCCCAGTAGTTTGCCTTCATGGATAGAAAACACACACTTCTTTGGGTTTATAGAGATTCCAAACCCTACAATTTTCAAAAATATGCCTTAGGTGGTTTAAGTGATCATTTGCATCCTTGGAAAAAATTGTTATGTCATCAAGATACACCAACACAATGTCATTTATTAGTCCTTAAAAATCCATATCCATTACATGTTGAAAATTAGCTCCAGCATTAGACAAGCCAAAAGGAATTTTTATGTAAGAATATTTACCCCATTTAGTATTAATAGCATTCTTATATTGGTCACTTTCTTTCACCAAAATCTAATTATACCTAGGATACCCATCAAGGGGAGAAAACCTTTCACTACCAGCCACAACTTGCAAGATTTGTTCCATGGAAGAGAGTGGGTAATGATCCTTCAAATATATTCTAATCAATTCCCTAAAATCAACATAAAATCTTATCTCTCCGTTCATTTTTCTAATAGGAACTAGGTTTGCCAACCAAGATGAATGCTTAATGGGGAAGATGATTTTACACTCAATCAGTTTGGTGTGTTTATTCCTCATGAGAGGCTCAATCTTGGGATTGATTAGCCTTTACCTTTAGTTAATATTTTTATCATTCTCATCTAACTCTATAGTATGTTGAGCTAGATTTAGATCAAAACATTTTAAAACACTATACTCCCAGGCAAAGACATCATAAAATTCTTTGCATAACTCAATGAAAGCATGCTTCTCTTCATTATTACATACCTTCCCAAGTGAAATAAAATTATCTTTAAATTTTTAATACTTCTCATAGTTCTCCTACTTGGTATATATGCTTACCTTCTCTTTATTCATCTAGTCTTCATCATTGAATATGATCTTAAGAGTGACTAGCCCTTTAGGGAGTTTGTTAAACTTCAATTGTACAATCTACCCTGCACATAGTTACTATAGTTCAAACTAATTCTTGGAGGAAAACATAGCTTCTTCCTATCAAAAAAGTTATATATTTTTTTCACTATCAAACACCTACCAATTAGTGACATTATCCAATATGGAGGGCCTTATAATTACTTTTAGATGAGGTTGGCTCTTGTCTTCTTTTATCCCTTTTGGAAAATCAAACTGAGCTTGAATTTCTGCCAACTTATCAGAATGCTTGTTATCTTCTCTTTAGATATAATTGATGTTGAATGATTTGAAATCTTCCACAATATCCCATACTCTATGCTTATAGGACTTAAGCAAAGAGTTTTTTGTCAATTTCTACCCTCTAACATGATTGACAACAAGCTCGCTATCACCAAACACTTGAAATTTTTTGACACCTCTTTCCATATCCCATTCAAGGCCATGAATAAGGGATTCATATTATGATACATTATAGGTGTAATACAACTGAAATCTGAAGGTTTAAAAATACCTTTCCTTTGAAGGTGAAACCAACATTGCTCCACCACCGATCCCAATCTTGCTTCTAGACCCATCAAAGAAGAAATACCACAAGCCATTCACATATTCAATTGAATTCAGTAAATTGGGCATGAAAGAGTCCTTATCTTGCATATAATATACCCCAAGACCAGATTCCTCAATGGAATTTTAGGGATCATTTTCATATTTTTCATTTCCACACTCATCTAGAAACAAATCAGAAACTCTATCGAGGGAAGATGATGAAGATTGGGTAATGTGAAGCTCCTCTTCATCAATGATGGCATATTTAAAATTTAAAACCTTAGGTTAGAATGGTTTTGAGTGATATTTTTTAATAGGTTTAGATTCCATCTTCACCTTAGTGCCATATTTTTTTCTAAACACCATGTAGGACCAATTAGTTGTCAAGTACCCACCTATTTTAGTTGTAAAATCTCTTGACAACAAAAGGGAAAAGTATGGAGGTAAATATACCACCATAAAATCATGAGGAATAGGAAAATTATAATAATCATGAAGTATCAAATCCACATTTTTTACTCTCCCCAAAGTCTTGGCTACTGATCCATCCAATTGTAAGACTCCCTTATTCATTAGCTCATACTTTAAGCCTAGTTTATCAGTTATACATTTGGGCATAAATGAAGTGCTAGCCCCAATATCTATAATGAAATTATGTACCAATAAATATACAATTAGTATAGAGAGATAAAAGGGAGGATTATTTTCATTTTTCTTTACTTGACCATCAACTGATTGAGTTCCATTCACTAAGACCACATTGTCATGTTTAGGTGGGCCAGCATGCTTACCCAATTCATGTAGTTCATTTTGAAGTATATCTTTATACACTAGAATTTTCAAGGATTCCCATAACTATATATTCATATAAATATTATTCATCTGGTTTACCATGTCGATATGAGGATTGTTCACTTTAGGAAAATCTTTAGGATCCCTAACACCTTGTGAAGTAGCTTATGTAGGTAGAGTTGTAGGAGATGGACTAAAGTTTGGAATCCTCATATTTTATTAAAATTTAGGAGATGTATTAGATATAATTACCAAATGAGATGATATATTGGTCAAAATAGGTCCTTGATTTGTTACTTGAACTTCATCCACAACCCTCTTCTTTGATCTAGTGTTGGTAGCCACACTAGCATTGATGTTGTTTGAATTTTCCAAATGATTGATGGCACAAAAATATCCCTCCAAGTGATTGATGAGAGTAGAATCAGATTGGAATTGACCACCTTCCATCCCATATTTCATTGACATCTCAAAACTTGGAACTTGTGGTACTTGATTTCCTTGCATTATCATGGTTTGTTTATGCATCTCATTTACATAAGCAACATGTTCTTGACTTTTATCAAAAGAAGGGTAGCCTAGTTATTATTGAACAAAGTTGTTTTGAGTGGGAGAAATAGCATTGGAAAATTAAGGAACACTTGGATTTGATAAGTCTTGAAATGAGTGATTTGGCCTTGTCCTTGTGCAATGTTTTGGAAAGCAGGTCTACTTGTTTGCCCAAACTGGTTATATATTTTACATGGCCTATAACCTTGAGCTTCTTGTCTTTTTATGGAAAAAAATTCATTGTTAACACTTTAAAAAAAAATTAAATTCATGGATTTCATTTTAAGGAGCAATTTCAGGCCTTTCTTGATTAGGCAATGGGGATAAAGTGGGTAATGCACCTTGACTAGGAGAATGTAAATCAGAGAATAGTGGCATTGGAGGTCTAAGAGCTATCTTTCCCACTTGGACAAGACAATTCTCAACATTTATTGTTATTTCATAGGTAGAAGGCAATGTTTTTCCACCCATATATTGAATCATCAAAGCAATTTCACTATTCAATGCTTTCAAATAGTGCAAAAATGTATAGTTTGAAGTAGGTCTTACAAGAGATGGAATCCTATCCCATGTTTTTTGAAACCTAGTGTTAAAATTTTCCATAAACTCATGTGGTGGCCTCTTAATATTGGTCAATTACTTAGCTATTAATAAACGATCACTCTCTTCCCCAAACCTATTAGTCAATAGATCTCCCAACTCATCCCATGAGCCAATAGAATTTACAGGTAGGGTCCCATACCAACCCAAAACTTTTCCTTTGAAAGACAAGGCCAACAACCTAATAGCTAAATTTTTTTGGCTGATGTTCTGTATATTAAACTATTTTTCTATGTTCCTAATGTGCTCAATGATAGTAATACGACCATCTCCACTAAAATATGGGACACTTTTGAGGGCTGCTCTTGGAATTTGATCATATTGGGTAAGATACAAGGTAGATGCCCTAGTGAAAAGCATAAAAGGTTATCTTCTAACCATCTTGGAATGATCACTATGGATTTTAGGAATGGAATTTAACACAAACATATAATATTTAAACATAAAATCTCTTTTGTAAGGATGAGGGTTGACAAACCAAAACTTTTTGGTAGAATATGGAGGTAGTTGCATAAATTCAAAACGTACACCTCTAGCAATAGACCTAGCGGTTACCTTTGGCATGGATAAAAAGGTTGATCATCAACTAAAGACTTGAATTATTCAATGGAGTTTCTAGGTACTGAATGTAGATGATTTTTCCACTTCAAATATGCCAAGACCAGCACCAATCTTAAACAATGTTCTCAGACTTAGAATTCCCACTCAGTGTGCCAAAACTTGTTGTCATTTGGATTCGCACCCTTGAGGAGATGCCTAAATCTCCTCATCCAATTGGCACTATGGAGATATTTCTCTTTTTTTGGGTGACGATATGAAGAAATGAGTCTCTATATAAGGGGCTAAATCCCCTTAATACTCCTTTAAAGTTCTCTCTTTAAATTAACAATCTAGATATCAAAAGGGAGAAGGAAAATAAGAAAATAAATGGTGATGCACCAATATTTAATGTCCTATAAATTTATTGAAAAAATACTACTTAAAGACAAATGAGGTGTTTCTCACACAAGACTCACAACTTAGGATTCATTGTTACATCAATATTTCATATGCTAGATTCAGGAAGGTATATGATTCTCAAGAAGTGGAAGAATAATTTTGAAGAGGGATACAATTATAGACTACTTATAGGATATATCTACACTTAGAAAATAATACTAGCAAAGACCTATAACAATATTCTTTTTGAAAATTGGTAGACCATCAAAAATACAAGCTAGAAAAGATAATCTTTCACTAGACTAGACCAACAAGATTCAAATCATTAATAAATATTATAGCACATGAGTAGAAACAAAACTTGTACATTTATTCAAGAGTTATTCAAATATAAATCTGTCTAGATTTTTCCTAATAACCAGTAGAGGCTACTCAAATGAGACAAGATAATGCATATTTATAGCCTTTGGGAGGGAGGTCAAGCAAAATGAGTCCAAGGGTCACTTGGACATGTGTCTATCTGATAAAATCAGTTATAATTACATATGGAAGAGAGATGTGGTGATCTATTCCATGTCATAAAGGTCCAATTGTCCAAAACAAGTCATAAGAATGGTGAAAAGTGGCACAAAACCTACAATTCTAGCATAGGAAACTCCCTTCATAAAAGACCATCCATGAACATTTGAAACAAAAAATAAGGGAGCTGACACATAGTGCTACTAAGGGAAATGGAACTCATGGTTACCATTATAAAATGTTCCTCTTAATTTATAGCCATCCTCTGGACACTTATGTTTGTTGATTTCATGGAAGCTCCTTGATTTGATCAGCTGCTAGCAACAACTCAAACTGTTGACCTGCCTATTCTTTGTTTGTTTTGTTTATGCCAAATGCTTAAGATATTACCATTTGTTACCTCCATATTTTACCTCAGGTTCCTACTAATCCTTTTGACTCCAATGAATATTTATATAGTTTGAAATTGAATTTTTGTGGGCCATCATCCTTTAGGGATTTTCTTTCAGACATTTGTTTTAACACCTTTCTCCTTCAAATTTTTTGTCTCGACACTTTCTTCAAAAGAATAAGTTTAGGATATTTCTTGGTAATTACTCTAGACAATTTTATCAAACAATATTTTGGGCCTCTTATTTCCTTTTTATCAGATAAAATGTTTGAAGGAATTGGGCTTTGACATCTTTTCAATACAGACAAGTTTTTTGAAAGAATTCCTTAGACAATCTTTTTGAAGAAATTCCTTCAAACTTTCCATTTGGCCCTTCAGAATTTTGTCTTTTTTTCCCTTCAACCAAAATAAATGGTCCTTCATAAATCTATAAATGACCCTCTAAAACTTGAAAATGCCCCTTTTGAAAGTTGAAGATGAATTTTAGAACTTTTTCACTTGAATAATTCCTTCAGGACTTGTGTTTCACTCCCATTCTTTTGGACTTTTCTGAAAGTGCCCCTTTTGAAAAAGTTGTAAAATACCCTTCAAAAAAATTGAAAATGACCCCTTCAAAAAACTTTCAAATGACTTTTTTATAAGATTTGAATTACTTTTCGATAAATATGAAGTTCCCTTTGGAAAAGTTGCAAATAACCCCTTCAAAAAAGTTGTAAATGAACCATTCCCTGTAGAAGCTCCTTTTTGGGAAAATTGTTTCAAACAAAATGTCTGAGACAATCCCTTGGGAAAGATTAAATTGGACCATTTACTAAAATAGATATACCCTTTAGAATAATTGCTTCTTAAAAAATGTCCAAAACAATTCCTGACACTTAAAAAAAAAATTGAAAAATAGAACCCCCAAAAGAATGAATACTTTAATCAAAAGCAAATGACCTAAAATGATTACTATGTAAAGACTTAGAAAAAGACCAAAACCAAACTTTTCAAAAGAATTATACTTGTACATTTGTTGTGGGATTTGTCAAAGAACTCTTTTTTGAAGAAAATCTACATACTGGACTTAGCCAAAAGGTGTAGCTTAGACAACCAAACTCAAATGACTAAGTCCAAAAATGTTTTCAAATCCACTCTTTGAATTTGAACAACTTTGCTTGTGCTTGGGTGAAGGACCTCATACTTAGTACATAATAACTTTAAACTAGGATAAACAAACCCATATGATCAACTTCTTTTGCAACTATTTCATGTGTAAGATCTGGTACTTTGAAAAATGTTCTTTAAACTTTGTTCAGACTTGTTAGCATGAATAAAAGAAAGTAAAAGGACCTAGATAACAAATTGATCAAAACTAATAGCATTCATATTACATTGAATAAACTTGAGATCACTCTTTGACATGATGTCTACTCCTAAAAGATCTAAAGGCCAAATTTTCATATAGGGTGCCCAATTTTAACTTGCAAGGTCAAAAATTGGTCAATAGGGGCATAAAATTCAATCTTCATACATACCACTTATAGATGGAGTGATCATTCTTACAGGCCTATACAAGTAAACGTGTGAACTATGAACCCAATACCAAATAAGTGAGCAACTAGAAGGTATGGGAGGGTGAAATAAACATAAGTGAAACACTCACCCTAATCAAGATAAGTTAATGTTGAAAGTTCACGTCTAATAGTTTGGGAAATGAATAAACCTTAAATGAACACCTATAGGCCCATTATAAGACTGACTGATGGCAAGCTCATTTATGAGGTGGGGTGAAGTGTTGAAGAAGTTTGGTAGAATAGGGAAGAACATGAGTAAACATGTCAAGACTTTTTAATGATCATCAAATGCTATAAAGTCTATAGAGAAGTGATAAGCCTCAATAGTACAATCTAAAAGGCCTAATGAGCTTCTATACATTTTTGTGTGAAAAGAAGAGAAAATATGTATGTTATGAGTATATTTGAAGAATGGACACCTAATAATATTGAATAAACATTGTCCTCCATCTTTAAGGAGTTTAGATCAAGGCAAATACAAAGAAAGTTGCTAAAACAAGCCTTTAGGTTCATTTGTGTTATAAGGCAAGTAAACCCTAAGCAAAGAAAAGAGGGATATATAGAGGCTCTACTGAATTTTATATGAATGAAAACTATTGTAACATGTTGGGAAGGATGTAATAGACCCTTGAAAGGTGTTTAGAGTCAAACCCAAGCATTTTCATCCACTTTTCACTCAAAATGAAATTCTATTAGTCCGAAAAGTAGGTTCTCTATGTATGAACATCCCTGAGGAATTGTGTAGTTCTCCTAGCTCATGGGTAAAGTTCAAAAAGGATAAATGGCCAAACTTATAGATGTTAGTTTAGAAATGGAGGCCCTTAGCTCTATGAATGATCGTTAAGAAGTCATGCCACATAAACCCTACATAAACCTTCCAAAAAGACCTAATAGAGAATTTTGGTCTCTTAGGTGCCTAAAATATATTATATGGTCCCTGAAATGACATAAACGACCTTATTAAATATCTTGAGAATATTCTCAAGCCATAAGTTATCATTTGTGCATTGAGATTATATAGATAAATGCATAAAATACAAGGCTACATGTCTATTTGTGAGTAGATAGGATGGTTTAAAGTTTCCAAGTCAAATAAAATGGATATATAAGCATTTAAAATACCCTTTTACACCTTTACATATATATTAAGGTGGTATATTAACTATTTAAATCAATAACTTATGCCAAAAAGGGTTACTACACTACATTATTGTCTAAGAACCTAGCATTAGACTTATGGAACATTCTTGGAGAGTTTCCCTTCAATATATTGAGTTATCTTTTGATGTTATAGGCATTACCAAATCATCATCAAGCTTTAAAACCTATGAATTTATTGAGAAACCACTCTAATTACCTCTTGGGCCTGAACATGCATCTAAACTAAGGTTTTGGACATTTCTTGGTTCACCCATTTGTACAAGGTTTTAGATCCTCAAATTTGGCCTAAAACATTATTAGGTGGTCTTCAAAGTGAATTAAACATTTACTCGTGGTTTTACAGATGTGAAGGATCAGTATAGCAAAATATTAGTTTCTTGAGCCTGAAGACCTAATTGAGGACTAATGGAAATAAGAAATAGGTGGATCAAGTACACTTATAGTTGGTTTTTTATCATGATATTTTTCACAAAGTAGGATAATCCAAATAGGTACTAAAATAGGTATTTTTTTGGCTAGGATCATTTGTGAAAATTTCTAGACAAGGAAATTTATGTATTTTAAGGGCTATAAGGAAATGAGGATAAGTGTGAGCCTTAGGTGTGAAATGGAGTGTTAGAGAGTATATGAAGCATTAAAATGGGTTTAGATAAGAATTTTAAAGTAGAGAGAGATGATTCATGGATAATTATTTTAGTCATGAAGTTATAAACAAGATTTGAGGCATTTGAGCCAAAGAGAGATAGTGAAGATTGTGTGCTTTTGAGGACAAAAAAGGAAGTTTACAAAATTTTCAAAAGAATGGTTTAGAAGATCCTCAACCATGCTACATGTTAATTAAACATTTTGTAATTTTACTTGAATGTCTAAATGTGTAACCTCAAAAGGAAGGATTTAGATTCAAGAACACAATATTGCACAAGTAACCTCCTATGCCAATATGCACAAAGAATCTCAAAAGCACTTAGTCATGAGAGTTAAAGAATCAACTAGATGACACATCATCCATGTCTTGGTGTCTATTTTCTTATCTTTTGTAACTATTCTAATGAAAAATTACAATGATGGACTACCTATGTCATATTTTATCTTTTCTCCTCTCTCTTCTTACTATGAAACAAGCTTTGAATGGCTAAGAATGCATCCTCACATTGGTTATGGTGAATCCCTAGAAAAATTAAGTTTTGTATTATCTTATTGGAATAAATTCAATATGGATATAAATATCTTAATATTTCATACAATGATATTGAATAAAATGTTTTTTCATGGATGTTTAGTGATAATAAGTGCGCTTCCTACTATGTAAGTTTTTATTCTTTCACAAGTCATAGGAATTGTTATACATGGTTTTCTTAGTTAGAGAACTAATAATTCATTAGCTTCTATTGTTAGTACATCTTGGATAATAATCTTAAGCTCTTTCAATATTAATATCCCTCATATTGAAGCACTAGTGTGATAGGGATTATTTTGAATTGGTATAATCAGATTGTAACTTAGTATTTCATAGTGCATTATTTAACAAGCTGAGGACCTTATGTTTGGCTCACCACCTCCAAGTTTCTTTGTTGGTTTTAGATTTCATCTTTCCTTTTTCCAATCCAAGAAATTAGTAGAGTTGTTAGTATATGTGTTGTGTGTGGGAGATAGCACATAATATAGATATTCATCTCTCCAAACATGTTACCCATACCTAGAGGTGATTTGAGAAGGCTTGATCAACCTTATTTATGGTGAAATTTTTTGTGATAATAGTTCTTCCATGCTTGGTCGAACATACAGTCTAATAAGTTATCTAACGTTGATGCTGGTCTATAAAAAATTGAAGTTGTAATAACTTCATTCATGGAGTATCTAATGACTCCAACAATCACTGGCTCTTGGTTTTAGACTAGTTCCTCAATTTCATGCCTAAATTAAATGAAATATTCTCTACTAAAGGTGTTCATTTTGAGTTCTTAGAGCCACCTTATTTTCTAGTTAAGACAAAAAGATTTTCTAAAACTAATCCATATCCATAGAAGTATTTTAATAATTAGATACCTATAAGGAGACTCTTTTTGTGTCCAATTTGTAATATGGTATCACCAATAAATCTACCATTTGTTTCCTTCAATGGTCAGATCCCTCTAGCATTTGCATAATATAAAGCCATTAATATATTAGCCTTTACAAGTGCTCCTTCTTATATAGGATATTATACCATTACCTTATTGGAAGAAAAATCACTAAGAGGGGTGGGGGGTGAATCAGTGTCTTAAAATTTTTCTTGATTTCTTCCTTAGCATTCATGAACCATCACATCAACATATATTTTTAGCAATGCATAAGAAATCACCCATACAAACATGAGTAAATATTAAGCAAGACAACACACCATATATATGGGAAACCCTCAAGGGTAAAAAACACATTGATCCCTCTAAATGGTATAAAACCATATAATTTAAAATATCATAATTTAGTGAAGCACCAACTCCACATGGAGCAACAACCCCAACTACATAAGAACCAACTCAGTTAGGCTTTAAAAAACACCACCTTGCAAGGAAAAACTAACCCATATATGACTCAGCACCAACTCAACCACCTAAAACCTTTGATCACCTTTAGAACACATTCTTACACAACCAACTGATGATGGCCACCTCTTCATCTCTTCACACTCTTATTCCTCTCAAACTACCTTCTAGGTTTCTTTAGTCAATTGGGTCTATTCAAGATTGATTAGGTCATATGACATTGATCCTCATGTGTAGAACATATGTCAAATCTTCATCATTGTTTATATACACTCTTAATATGGTATACAAGGCCTTATTCTACTTACCACTTTATTATTTTATTTGCATCTTCTCTACACACACAAATAGGCTTAAAACCACATTGTATATACCAATCCTTGTTTATATACTATTGGTTAGATAATCACCCTTAACCTCTTAGGTCAGCCACATAATATGTATTAATAAATATCATTAACATTATTAAAATTAATATTGAGTCTCTTTAGTTTTGACAAAACTCAATTAGGCCTCATTTCACTATTAGGTCTCATGGAGACCTAATTCACTTAAGTCTACTTTAGGACACGTTACATTTTGAAATATTTGAAGCATATTAAAAATACACATATGGAAAGAATATATAATATAATAATAAAATATACATATAATAAGCTCATCCAAGCTTCATATCAGTTTTTATAACTAACCACCACTTGAATCACACCATTTATATTGTTCAAAATTAGGCCTTCTCATACACAAAAAGTCTGTCATGAACTAGTAAAGATGAAACACAAATTATATAAATAACCATATAAATAACTCATATATATAGAAAATAAATGACCTGAAGGTCATCACCATTTTATTTATACTTCAAAAATTAGGGAAAAAAGACTCAAATTCTTCTCTACAAATAGCCCACTCAAAACTACTAGAACACTTCAAAACCCAGTCATGAACAACTTGATCTTCAACACCTAAAAGGATAATTCATAGGACTAAAAAAAATTTTAAAATATATTTTGAAATATATAAAATACTTTAAAATACAAAACCAAAATGTATAATTTCAAATATTAGTATTGCAGACCAATCATTTGATCTCACTACACACAGTCAACCATGAACCAGATAAGCCATTTTAGCTTCAACATTTCAACCACTTTCACTGATTATAAAAGCTTATAAAACACATGTATATGACATAAAATTCATATAAAAAAACACCATGTGTATTATATACTTCAACTCAAGGAATAAAGCCTCAAACTCATTACTAAAACTTGCTTACCCATAACTCTTAGTTTACCTTAAATAACAGTCATGGTGATAATTACCTTCAACACCTATATGACCACTTTCAAAGACTTCATATGAATGTATATGATATTATTACATATATATAACATCCTAAATTATAATAATAATATGGTATAGTGGAAATTATTGGTCTTACAGACTAATTTATTGACCTTACCATACATAGACCTTATTGAGTCAGACAAGTCAACTTGTGAGTAACTTTTTACTATATTCACTGATCCCCAAAACTTATAAAAAACATAAAAATGTCTTAAATTTTATAATAAAACATCTCCATTCACTTTTTTTCATCACTATATCATGATAACACATTCCTAATCATCTACTCACTATTGCATAAGTTTCTTATTTTTTTCACCATTAGGCTTGTTAACTACTGGCTAACTTAGATTACCAATTTATCAGAATAAAGGGATATAACATGTCATTACAAATTCATGTACATGAAAAATTAGTCTAAAACTTCATCCTCTATCCATTTTTATACTTTGACTTGGTCAACTATGATTGTTACAACAAATTTATGAGAAATGTGCACTTTTCTTTAACGTATACTCACACACCTGAAAACTCAATCACACATAGATGTGCCTAGAAGTGTTGAATATAACATAAAATATATTTTTTATTAATTTAAAACCATTTTATGATATTTTTAAAAGATATTTTACATTGGGTCCATATTAGGGTTTTAAAGAGGTTTAACACAAGTTTTAGTGCTAACGATTGTTCATAAGGGATTGCACATTAAATCCAAATCTAATGCTTGTAGTTATTATCTATGACCCTTACCCATATATAAATAATATCTTAGGTTACCATGTATGGGTTACACATGCTAATGGACACCTAAAAGTCCTTCTCAAATTTGCATGCCTTCATTATGTGTACTCAAGAGACCTCAAAACCACTTTTCATGCATTTTATTGTAAAACATGACCTCAAAATACATGAACACACTTTAAAAAACATACCTAGCATCTTATAATTCTTACATGATCTCAATCACCTTGAAATATTATCATGACCCCTCATTAGGCCACACTCTTTCTCTTTATTTGTTTAGTCCTTCACCTGTAAATCATATTAGGCCTTGAAACTGACCTTCATGCCTCTTTCATGTGCTCTACTCTCAAATCACATAATAAATCAACCTATATCATGATTAAATAGTGTTATACATCCTTCATATTCCTTTACAACATATCAGTATTAGGCCAAACATGGTCTAGAAGTGGTCTAGTTACATACTTGATATGTAGATCCTACCCCTATAGGTTCACCCTAAGACTCTCATGAGTGATACAATACCTCATATTCATGATTAATCAATATTATATATTAATTCATGCATGTGTGCACTCATTTCAATAGTACTTCATACTCATACCTTCTCACAAGGTCTCCTCATGTTATGATTAGTGCCATGACTAGGCTTCTTAAGCACTTAAAACTTGACAAATAACCTTAAAACACTTCTAAAAGTATATAAAACTCTCTTTCATGATCACAAAATTACCAAAAAAAATATCAAAAGTTTGTCCTTACTTGATAAAACTTCACTATGCACACCTTCTCATAGGGTCTAGACTAGGCTTCTTAATACACCTTATACTCAAGGAATAATACTTAAACATTATTTAATGATCACTTAACCTTAATCTTGACATTCAATTTTATAAAAACTAATAGAATACTCATTATTTTTAATTCCACTTATCTTTCAATAGTGAGACATTAGGTTTCCTTCAAATTCTCTCTTGTCACATGGCTTCCTTCTCACATTAAGCACACAAGCTCATATCTCAAAGACCACTCACCATGCATATTCACCAGATGCACCTTGTCATCAATGACATAAACCTTGACATTAATGACAAAACTTCCCAAAAAAATCCCCCTTTGTCATTGATGGAAAAAAATTCTTCATTTTAGTCACTCTCATCTTCCCCAATCTGGCCAATCTTCCTTCTTGAAGTTTATCCCCCTTTGACATAAATTACAAAGGGTCATACATTAATACAAATCATGGAACCATTCATTATCTCTCTTTCAAAACTACTCTTAAAACTGTTATATTCTTTTATATACACTAAACTTGGAGCTTATGAACAACCTGAATAGCTTCCCCTCAAACTAAGCATCCATCATGCTTTTGCTAACTGAAGACTAGTTGTATGAATCTTAATTGAGTCACCCCTTTCCATAGGGCACTAAAACAACACAAACTGAGTAGATTCCTAGATATCCATGCTCTCACAAGACTAGATATCCTTCAAGATATTTTTAGGCTTGATTGGCACCTTAGGCTTGACTTCTTCATCAACCATTTGATCAATAATATGAGATAATAATAGACATTCATGACTTTATTTCACATCTAAAGTAGGATTTTTCATAATAAAAAATTCACTTGTGCTTTTATATTGATCATGACTCACCTTTACTATATTTGGTTTCCACACATTCAATTGCCTTCTCTCTTACACTCTAGGTGCTTCAAACCCCTTGTTTTTTATTGATGGAATTCTAACTCTATTAGGACCTAATATTGAAATGTTTCTCAAATTTTGAAAACTATAATAAACAACCCCATTAAGACCTCTTGACTGATGATTCCTTTCATTATCCCATGCATATTCACTTTTAGAGGATCTTCTGCACTCTCTTGATCTATGAAAAAATTGATTGCATGCAAAACAATAACCATTGAATGAATTATCATACCTCATAGCATTAGGTTATTTGATTGGTCTCTTCATGTTGACCTTATCCTTGAATCAAGATACCTCTTTTTTATATTATTTGAAACTAAGGTCTATATTATCACTTGCAGACTTTTGACTACTCAAGATGTTATCTATATCACTAGTACTCTTTTCAAACTACATAAAGGTCTTCAAATTGTTAGATGATTGATCCAAATCAGTTTTCAACAATTATATTTTAGTTCCATACTTGGTGCATTCTTCCTCTTTAGCTTTTAGTCTAGTAGTGACTATTTCTATTTGTACATTAATCTAATTTATGATCTCATCATAATCCTTGGATGTGTTACCCAATATCTCTTCAAAAAAAAACAAATCTATTCTTTATAATCCTTAACTAATTATCTTAGTTTGTTATTTTTATTTCTTTAGAACTTCAACTAATCTAGAGCACTCACTAAATCTACCTCAAGGTTCACCTTATCTTCTTCATCATCATCAATAAGGCCTTTCATTTTTGAGCAAGCCTCATTGTCTATTTATATAGACATGAATAAGGTTTAATTATTATCATATTCATGTTATATACTTTCATCATCACTATCAAATCTACTTGAGTCACATACATCAGATAAGTTAAAATCTTCTTTGATATAGAAACTTCTCTTTCTCTTGAATGACCCTTTCCAACTTTCATACTTCCTAAAATATTTCATAATTTTTTCAGGTTTATAGACCTTATTATCATCACCATGGTGTTCATCATGTGCTTCATCATAATCAATATTATCCTTGTTAGGACACTTAGATGAAAAGTGACCAATGTTACCACAGTTGAAACATTTGAAAGGCAACTTATCCTTGTACTTACCAGATCCAAACCTTAATTTCATAAGAAACATAGTTATTAGTTCATCATCACAAACATTTGAACATACCTCATCCTTGACCTTATTATATTTTGACTTCTTCTCAACTTGGAATGTTTCTTCCTTTTTGGGAGTCCTTCATTTGTTCTCATCTCATATGCAGCCAAGATAACATGAAGCCCATCCATCTCAAGATTTTCCAAATCTTGCATCTATTCTATTATAAACACCTTAGAATCAAACTTAGGAGTTATTGATATTAACACATTTTAAAAAATTATAGACTCTTTAACTTCTTCTCCTAATACTCTAATGATATTGACAACTTCATCAAACTTACACAGGTAAGATGTAATGTTTCAACTTTTGAATTTTAAACTATCTTTGATGCGTCTGGAACTTGGTCATATTAACCTTGGTGTATCCTTCATAGATAGTCTTAAATATTTTCCATATAACCTTACACAAATCACATTGAATCACATTCACAAACTTTTCCTTCGATATGCCACATAGAATGGCATTCATTGCCTTAGAATTTCTCTCACATTTATTCTTGCTTACTACATTAGTTGGTGGTGTAGGAGGTGGATTGTATCAATCCAAAATAGACTACCATATGTCATGATCCATTGAAATTATGTATTTCCTCATTTTTATTTTCCAAAAGGAATAATTAGTTCCATTAAATAACAAAGCATTATTAGTAGAGAAACCATCTTGAGCTTGCTGACTAGCCATCCTCATTTCTAAGATATTCTATAGGCTATTAGGCTTGATTCAAAGGACTTGACATAATACCAAATAACTAAGAGGGTGCCATGAATTAGTGTCTTAAAATTTTATTTCAATTCCTTCTTAGTATACATTAACCATCACATCAACATATAGATCAAACAATGCATAAGCAATCACCCATACACACATGACGCAAGATTAGACAAGACAATACATCATATATATGGGAAAACCTCAAGGATAAGAAACCCACTGATACATAAAAATTTACTTCAGTCATATAAGTCAAACAGTCATATAAGTCAAAATATAATAATTTAGTAAATCACCAACTCCATGTGGAGTACCAACCCAAACTAGCTAAGCACCAACTTGACTAGGCTTTACCAAGCACCAACTTGAAAAGAAGAACCAACCCCTAGATGAATTATCACCAATGAAACCAATTGAAAACTTTTATCACATTCATAACACCTTGTTTATCAACTAATTTATGATGACCACCTCTTTAGTTCTTCACACTCTTATTCCTCTCAAACTACCTTCTAGGCTTCTTCGCTCAATTATGTCTCTTCAAGACTGATTAGGTCATATGACCTTGATAATCATATGTAAAATCTCTATCAAATATTCATAATTTTTTTATAAATATTAATATGGTCTAAAATACATTTTACTTACCATTTTAATATTCCATTCACATCTTTTCTACACACATAAATAGACCTAAAATTGCCTTGTATATATACCATCCTTGTTCATATACCACTATGTTGGATAATCACCCTTAACCTATTAGTTTGGACATGTAATAAGTATTATTAAATATATTTAATATGATTTAAATTATTTTTTATTCAATTTAGGTTTTACATAACTCAATTAGGCCTCATTTCACTATTAGGTCTCATGGAGACCTAATTCCATTAGGTCTACTTCAGGACACATTACACATTGCTTTCCTTAGAACACTTTTAAACTCCACAAATGATATTAAAATATAATATAACAATAAAATATACATATAATAATATAATATAGGATCCACATCAATTTTTAGAACCAACCACCACTTTAAGCACACCATTTATACTATTCATAATTAGGCCTTCTCATATACAAAAAGTCTATCATGAACTACTGAAGATTAAAAAAATAGATAAACACCCATGAAAATAAATCACATATAAATAAATTTCATGTCATCACCATATTTTTTATACTTCACAACTCAGGGCAAAAGGACTCAAACTCTTCTCTATAAAAAGCCCACTCAAAATTGCTAGAACACTCTAAAACCTAGTCATGAACAACCTGATCATTAACACCTGAAATAAAACATAACATGAATAAAAATAATTTAATTTAAAAAATATATATATATGATAATATAAAATATAAAAATCACAAATTCTAATGTCAAATATTGGCCTTGCAGACCAATCTATTGATCTCACTACACATAGTCAACCCAAACCAAACAAGTCATTTCAGATTCAACATTTAAACCATTTTCACTGATGATCAAACATTATAAAAATAATGTATATGAAAAAAAATTACCAAAAACCAACACCATGTGTATTATATACTTCAACTCAAGGCAAAAAGCTTCAAACTTAGTATTGTAACTTGCTTATGTAGAACTGCTAGTTTACCTTAAAGCACAGTCATGGTGACAATGACCTTTAACACCTATATGGCCACTTACACATAAATATTGTGAAATTATATGATATTATTACATTTTTAATCATCCTAAAGTATAATAATCATATATTTTAGTAGAAACTATTGGTATTACAGACCAATTTGTTAGCCTCACCACACACAAACCTCATTGAGTCAAACAAGTCAATTTATGAAAAACATTTTACTATAATCATTGATCTCCAAATCTTATTAAAAACATGATAATTTATTAAAATTCATACAAAAAAAATCCATAGACTTAGTTTCATCACTATTTCATGAAAAAACAATCCTAATCATCTTCTCATTGTTGCCTAGGTTTCTTACTATTTTCACCATTAGGCATGTTAGCGACTGACTAAATTGGATGACGAGTTTAGAATAATTTAGGGATATAAATTATCCATAAACCTTCATTTATATAAAAAATTATTCACAAACTTCATCCTCCATCCATTTTCATACTTTGACTTGTTGAAATCTAACTACTACAATAAATATTTGAAAAATGTGCACTTTTATGTAGGGTCTACTCACACACCTAACAACTCAATCACACCTAGACGTGACTATAAGAGTTTAATACAACCTAAAATAGTTTTTATATTCATTTTAAACAATTTTAGGCTTATTTTAACAATATATTTCACATCGGGTCCTTGTTAGGGTTTTAGAGAGGTTTAACATAGGTTTTGGTGTTAACAATTGTTCATAAAGGATTTAATATTAAATCCAAAACCAATTCCTATATTTATTATATAATACCCTTCCAAATATATATTTAATATATTAGGTTTCCATGTAGAGGTTACATATTCTAATGAACACTTGAAAGTCCTTCTCGGGTTTGCATGCCTTCATTTTATGTACTCGATAGACCTCAAAACCACTTTTCATGTTTTTATATTAAAAACCATTACCTAAATTTGCATGAAAATAATTAAAAAAATACCTCACCTATTAAAATTATTAAATGGTCTTAATAACCTTGAAATATGATCATGACCCCTCATTAGGCCACACTCTCTCTCTTTGCTTGCTTAGACCTTAACCTACAAATTACATTAGGCTTTGAAAATGACATTCAAGCCTCTTTCATGTGTTCTCCACCTCAATCAAATAATTAAGAAACATATATCATTATTAAATAGTTCCATACATCCTTAATATGCCTTGAAAACAAATCATGATGTCTTATTAGGCCAAACAGGGTCTAGAAGTGGTATAGTTGCATACTTAATCTATAGATCCTAGCCTTGTAGCCTCACCCTAAGACTCTCATGATTTTTAAAATACCTCACATGCATAATAAATTAACCTTATAAATCCATTCATTCCTATATTCACTCTTCTCACCAAGCCATAATACTCATACCTTCTCACAAGGTCTCTTCATGCTATGACTAGTGCCATGACTAGGCTTCTTAAGCACTTAAAACATGACAACTAACCTTGAAACACTTTTAAAAGTATATGAACTTCTGTTTTATGTTCACACAATTAAAAATAACCTCTCACAATATTTTTCTTACTTAATTAACCCAACTTCACTATGCACACATTCTCACAGGGTCTAAACTATGCTTCTCAAGACACGTTATACTCAAGAACTAGTACTTAAACATGATTTAATGCTTGCTTGACCTAAACTTTGAAATTGAATTTGACATAAAATATTATAATACTCATGATTTTTCCTTCAAATTTTCTCTCAATAGAGAGACATCGAGATTCCTTCAAATTCTCTCTTGTCACATGGATTTTTTGTCACATCAAGCAAACAAGCTCATATCTCAAAGACCACTCAACATGAATATTCACCAGATGCACCTTGACATCAATGAAATAAACCTTGACATAAATGACAACACTTATTATCTAATAATTTCTTTGAGATTGATATTGGTATTGATTAATTTTAAGTTGTAATAACTTCCCTCATGTAGTATTTGGTGACTCCAACAATTATTGTCTCTTGGTTTCAGACTGGTGCCTTAATTTCATGCCTAAGGTAAATACAAAATCTTCTACTAAAGGTGTTAATTTTGAGTTATTAGAGTTAAATTATTATTTATTTAATAAAATAATATTATTTTTCACTAATCCATATCCAAAGAAGTCTTTTGATGCTCACATACCTATAAGGAGACTCTTGTTGGGTCCAATTTTCTAGATAGTATCACTAATAAATCTATCATTTGTTGCCTTAAATGGTTATATACCTCTATAATTTGCATAATATGAGGGCATTATTATGCCATCCTTTAATATTTTTCCTTATTACATATAAGATTATATAATTACCCCTATTGAGCATAACAAACTTCTATAATATACACAATATTACTTAAGAGGATGTAGTTATTAGGTTATTAGAAATATCCTTCAATGGTAAGGAAATTAATTGGTATGTAACTTTGACCCCTAATTATATTAACTCATGTGACCACTTGGGTAAGTATTTGATAAAGATATCTTAAGACAAGAGCGACCACTTGTTATTTACCAAGCAACTAACCACCATTCAGAGGTTCCCTAAAGAGTTCATTTAAGAATTTAACACTAGATTTCAAGAAAACATGGGATAGAATCCCAATCTTGGTGAGGCCTATTTCACATCATGTATTTCTCTATTACTTTAGGGATTTTAATAGTGATATATCCATGATGTTATAATCCATGGGAGGTGATATACTACTTAATTCTTATGAAATTACTATCAGGGCTTAACATTGTCTTATACAAGATGGAAAAAATTTCTTTAGACACCATATGACTTTATTTCCTAATGTGTAAAACCTTATGCACACTATTTCTCCCATTATTACACCCAAGCATAAAAAATCTACCTCTAACCAATCAAGTAAGTCAACTGATGCAAAGGTGATAAAGGCTATTAGAAAATAGGTCCAAATTATCAAAAGGCAACAACAACAACAACAACAAAAATGGAGATATTACCAAGGTCCCTCCCAACCACATCATCCCTATTAGTCTTATCAAGATAATAGACCATCTTTTCAATGCCATTCTCAAGGGCAAGAATAGCATAATAAAAAATACAATATAATGGTCAAAATTCAAATGCTTCTTCTACATCAAAATATATAGTATCTATCTAAAAAAAATTGTGTAAGATAATGAAGATCATCTTCCATGTGACCATCCACATGATCAATCTACCTTTAAAAATGAGGTATTTAACTAAGTTTTTTATAGCATAATGTGGAAAAATGTCTATGATGACACAAAATGAGTTAACTTGTTAAGGAGAGATGAATGGATGGAATTCTCAATCGAAAGATACTTTGGATATCTACATCAAGGAATATTCATGTGAAATGAACAATTAAGGACCTCTAAATAAGGACTCAAGTCTTATAGCTATAAATAAAAGGTCAAAATAAATAGTGGTTGAATAAGTGAAAGAGACAAGGGTGCAATCATGAACTCTCAAATATTATTAGCAGAAGGTGTGTCTAAGATTGTCCATATTGATGATGTAAATCAAAATAATTATAATGCTAAAGGTTCATTCATTTAACCAAACTCACAAGCTCTAGGTGACATTATGCCTACTAGTGGACAGTCAGTAAATATTTTAAAAACATTATAAAGTAGATGAAAAATGTCCATGTAAGCATTCCTTTATGGGATACATTATCAATCCCTAGACAAGGTGAAATGCTATAAAATTAATTATCCAAATACATTACATCTTCAAGGCAAGCTAGTGAAAATAGGGCAGTTTTAACAAATGCATTGAAGTATAATGATGGGAAGCCAACTAAAACTAAGTGAGAAAATAAACTTACTAATTTATATGTATCTATTATCATTAGATATTCATTGGTTCATAAGTTAATGATTAATAGTGGAGTGAGTAATTCAATCATGCCAAAAGAAGTAGTTGATAAGCTAAACTTAAAGTATGAACCAAACTCTAAAGTTGTGTTGTAATTGGATGGATTAATATCTACAACAATGTGTATCATCAAAGGTTTACAACTTACTCTTCATGCTTGTCATACCTTTTCCATTTCATAGTATGTTATGGTTGTGTATGTACCTCCTTATTTTTATCTATGTTTGTCAAGGTAATTTATCACTAAGATTGGGGGTACTTGACTTCAAATTGGTATTATATGGCATTTAGGACTAGATATAGAGCCAAAGTTTCAATCAAATCTAAACTTATAGATAAGTTTCATGTAGAACCTTCTTACCAAATAGATCTCATATTAATTACACTATCACTAAAGAGGGAGACCATCCTAATGACCAAGAACCAATTGTACCTCTTGATGACATACTTGATATTTTTACGGATGAATGTGGTATAGAAAAGGATGAGTTTGATCATTTGAAACACATTGAAGAGACTATTTTAGGGGTATATTATATGTATGAAGAAGGATTAATCATACCAAACCATTCAAATCTAAATGAAAATAAAAAATGAATGTGGTAATTATTTTTTTTGGTTCAAGGAGAAAAAATGGAGCAGGGGCAAGTATAATGCTTGTGTCTCCTTCCAAGGAGAAGTATTTTTATTCTATTAGATTCCAATTTGGCTACTCTTAAAATGTAGTAGAATATGAAGGAATTTTTAATGGCCTCTAATGGTCATGGAAGAAAGGTATAAAGAAACTAGAAGAATATGGTGATAGTGAATTAGTAGTATGATGGGTTATATGGAAGAACTCTAAAAATAATCCACTATTTAAGGCATACAAGCATAGGATTTGGGGCTTCATTGAATATTTTGAGGCTTTCAACTTGTAATCAATCCCAAGAGAATAGAATCATCATGTTGATAAATTTACAATAGTAGGGGCTCATTATGATATCCAAAATGATTTCAAATGTGAGAAACATTAATGACATGTCAATGTAGTGGTTAGGCCATCTATCCCATATAAAAATGCAAGTTGTCAAGTTTTTGATATTGATAAACAAATTGCATATTTTCTATGTGAGGAAGTTGAGTTCTACTCAAAGAGTCACACCATGTTTCAAAAATAATATGATGACCGAATAGTGAAACTATAGTCCAAAAAACTCCATAAAGGATTGGTTACCCTTCAAAGCATCTTCAATGAAGATGATCAAATTATAAGAGAGAAGGTAGGCATATCTACAAATGAGGAACATTTTGAAAGAGTTACCATATTCAAAGAAAAAGTCCTCAAGTAAGGAAAAGTATGCAATATGGATGAGAAGGCTTCATTTATTGAATTATTTAGATAATTTTCAAATGTAGTTTTATCAAAGTATGGTGACCTCAAAGGCTTTGACCCTATATTATCTCAACACACCATTGATTTGGATCCAAGTGGAAAACTAGTGAGACAAAAACAAAAACCCATAAATCCTAAGGTTCAAGTTTTGATGAATAAAGAGTTAAACAAGTTGATTGAGTAAAACATCATTTTCCTGATTAAACACTCTTCATGGGTTGATAATCTAGTCCCTATGAGGAAGAAGAGTGGGGAAACTAGATTACATGTAGATTTTAGGGATTTAAATAGGCTGTATTTGAAGGATCATCATCCTCTACCTTCAATGGAGTAAATATTTTAAATGGTTGTAGGGTCTAAATATTTATCCCCCTTGGATGGGTATTTTGGTTATAAAAACGTTTTGGTGAATGAAGAAGACCAATATAAAACTACATTTACAACCATATGGGGAACTTGTGCCTATAACAAGATGCCTTTTGGGCTATCTAATATAGGAGATAATTCTCAAAAGGATATGGACATGGCTTTCCAAGGTTTGATTAATAATTTGATGATAGTGTACCTTGATGATATTATATTTTAAAAAAATGATAGTGACCATTTAGATCACCTAAGACTAGTTTCTAAAAGGTATAGATAATTTGGTATATCTATGAATCCCCAAAAAAATGTTTTTGCAGTCTATGAGGGTAAGTTACTAGGTCACATTATCTCCAAGGAAGGTTGGTCATAGACCCTGACAAGGTTAAATCCATTTTGGCCTTGTCTTTACCATTTCATAAGAAAGGAATGCAAAGTTTTTTCATAAATATAAACTTGATTAGAATATTTGTACTTGGTTTTGTGAATCTTGTAAAACATTTGACAACCATGTTAAAGAAGCATCTAACATTCATTTAGACTAAAGAAGGGTGAAGCAATTTTGAGACTATAAACAAGACATAGCACAAGAACCTACCTTGATTAACCCTAAATGATTTTTCCAATATTGAAACCATATCTACCATGTTGATGAAACAAAATAGTGAGGGTATTGAGCATCCCATTGTATCCTTTAGTCAAGGGCATGAATGTTATGAGAAAGTATAATTTTTTGGAGAAACAAGTCCTAGTAGTCATAAGAAGTCTAAATTTTTTAGGCATATGGTATCAAATAATAAAATACACATTATGGTATCCCATCTAAGCATTAAAGACTTTTTCATCAATCGAAACCTGAACATGAAGAGGGAAGGTTGGATTACTAAAATAATGGAGAATGATGTAGATATTAAGGTCACCAAATCAATAAGGGGAAAGGTATTATGTGATCACTTATCATTGGATCTTAAAATTAATAAGAAATTAGTTTTAGTACTGAAATATGCACCTCAAGAAGTGGTATTTCACATCATCTAAGTTGGATACAAAAAATACCAAGATTCTTGCAAATAGGTGAGTTTCCAACCAGTTTAGACAAGTTAAAGAGAAGGTATTTTAGGCTTAAATATATACCATACGTTATTGTAGATGGGGTCCTTTTTAGATTATATCTTAATGGTATATTTCTTAGATGCATTGATATTGAGCAAATAGGCAAAAATTTTGAGCAATTCCATGATGGAACTACAAGAGTTCACTTTTCTCCCTAAACCAAAATAGAAAATATAATGTGGGAAGGCTAATATTATCCCAACCTTTTCAAATAATCCTATGAATAGTTAATAAGATGTTTGAAGTGTGATTTTTTCATTGGAAAACAAAGTTTAGTAGTTTTACCCCTTAATCATATCCAAGTTGATCAACCATTCATGCAATAGGGGATTGATTTCATAAGCATGGTTAACACCCCCTAAAGTGTAGGTAATAAATGGATACTCATAGCCACTAATTATTTTAAAAGGTGGATAGAGGTATTAATATTAAATAATCTAATGAAAAATCAATCCTTGATTTCTATGAGATCATAGTAAGTAGGTTTTAAACACCATCAACTATCATAGCTGACAATACATTAGCATTTCTTGGTAGCAAGACAAATGAGTGAGATAATTAATATGGCTTATAACTAATCACTTATTCAAATTACTACCCCAAATAGAATGGGCTTATTGATTCTATAAACATAAATTAGATCAAGATCATCAAAATGATAGTTGATGACAACCAAAGGACTTGGAATACAAAGTTAAGGATAGCCTTATGGGCTGATACAATCACTCCTAAGAGGGCTATGGGTAATTCACCATAAATTATTATATATGGAAGAGAGGCCAAATTACATATTTATGTTGAGCTTCAAGCCTTGGAGTTATCACATTACCTAGAAGTTGTGTATGATGATCCTATGGAGGTGAGGATGGCATAACTGATGGAACTAGAAGAAAATAGGAATGAATCCATGTATAATTTAGAGTAACACCAAGCACAAAATAAGAAATTATTTTATAGGAGAGATAATTCAATAGATTTATAAGATGGTGATCTTATTTTGAAGTGGAATGAGGATAGAGATAACCCTGGTAAACACATAAATTTTGACACAATGTGGAGTGGTCCCTATGTGATAATTAGATATAAAGAACACAATGCCTTCAAGCTATCAAGACTCAATGGAAAATAATTGAGTATCCAAGTCAATGGGATACACTTTATTCCATGTTATTGAGGCCAATTTTATAAATTTTTACATATTATGTTAGGTCTTTGTGTTCCCTAAGTTCTTCAAACACGTGTGTGTTTTTTTTTATTTTGTGTTATTTTTCTCCAAGTTTCCTATGACACATGTATGGTGTGGTGTGGTGTCTTGTCTTGTATTTGTATAGTTTATCTAATTTCAAGGTTGTTATCAAGTCTAATTCTTATTTCTACACAAGTTAAGCTTCAGTCATGATTTCATATCCTCATGGATGTACAAGGCCACTAATCCATATGCTTAGAAAGTAAGCATCCCCAGGAGGTTGCCAAAGATGTTAGCCAAATTTTGGCTACCATAGACTAGTTTAATAAAAAAACTTGTCTTTTCAAGCCTTCACTTTGGTTTTCAAGGTTTAAAATTATTTATAAGGAATAGTTAGCATTGTTTAAGGTAATTTTGATAAGTTTAAGTTAAGTTTCTTCCTAACATCATGCTTGTCTAGTCATGACTTGGCTTGGTCAAGTAGGTTCAAGAGTGTCATAGGGTTAAAAAAATATTTGTCATGTCATTTATTTCAAAATAAAGTCATTTAATTTGGTCCATGACATGTACAAATGCATTAAATGAAGTAAAATATTCATTTTTAATATTACAACCCACTTTGAAATTATTGTTTGATCATTTATAACATTCAAAAAGGGAATATGGTAATAAAGTGGCATGTACATAGAATAAGGTAGTAGTAGGAACATCATACCACTCTAGTACAAGTGTGAGGAAGCTTAAATAATATTTTTTGGTTTATCTCAATCAATTTCTAAGCAGAATATGATAGTTATTAAGCCAAAAAAGAAATGTTTTCGAGAAGTTTGTATAGGTTGCGAAGTGAAGATCATTTCCAAACACTCTTATAGATTCCTAAAATTTGTAAAGTTTAAAATCCATGAATTTGAGGAGGTTTGAAACACAAATAGGGACAAAATCTACTCATCTTTACCATTAATCTCCTTGTCAACTCTATAATGAACTTCAATTTTTAGTTGGTATAAGTAGGAGAGAGAGAGAGAGAGAGAGAGAGAGAGAGAGAGAGAGAGAGAGAGAGAGAGAGAGAGAGAGAGAGAGAGAGAGAGAGAGAGAGAGAGAGAGAGAGAATATCATATATTGGAAATAGTAGGGGTAATTATTAATTTAAAATTTTTGAATAAATTTCTTGGTTAATATCCTTAATTCTATGAACAATTTCTAAGAGTGTAAGGCCTCAAAATACCTTATTCACCCAAGCAGGGTCCAAGTTTGCTTATGTTTCTCAACTTAAAAGTTTGATAGAAGAAAATGGTTATTGTGGGATGATTTTAGGGATAAAATTGACCATATTAATTTAAATATAATCAATTAACTCAATTGATAAATATGCCTTTATCGAATAAATTAGTGCCTCATGTATGGTTTGAACATTACAATCCCAACTACAAGCATATTTTGGTTCGATGTTGAGTGTTGTCATATTTAGAGGTTCTTAAATTACTTTATTGATCATGATATACCTCTCAATTTTAGATAACCCATATGAATTCATATTTTTCCTTGAGATAACCCATAGTGACATGATTCTATTAAAGCATGGTATAGTAAATGGGATGGCCTCTTATAGGCTTAATTTCCCAAATTTGTCACAAATGGAAATAGATAGTTAAATATTGGTTTTTAAAATATAATTGGATATGAGAAAGTATTATTTAATTAATTAAATATACAATAACTATTAAAAAAAATTATTGAGATAGGTTTTGTCCACCCATAGGTCTATAGACCTATAAATGGACATTTATGATTTACAAACCACATTTTAGAGGTGTATAGGCCTGAGAAAGACTTAGTGTAGACATTCAAGCACCCATATAGACTTTTAAATTCATATAAAAATAATTTTAATAACATATATGGGTGTATAAAATTTAATATCCATGAATGACTCTTATAAACAGAGTGATCATTGCCACGGGCATGTACAAGCAAATGTGGAAACTATGAACCCAATACCAAAGAAGTGAGCAAATAGAAGAAATGGGAGGGTGAAATAAAAATAATTAAAACACAAACCCTAATATATATAGGTAAATAAATATATTTTTAGGTTGAAAGGTCATATCTAATATGCTAGGCAACTAAGAAATCTTCAATGAACACCTATAAGCCTGTTAGAATATATACTTATGAAAGGCACATTTGTGAGGTGGGGTGAAGTGTTGAATAAGGTTATAAGAGTGGGTAAGAATATGATTAAACATATAAATATTTTCCAAGGACCATAAAACTCTATGAAGTCTAAAGAAAAATTCTAAGCCTCAATAGTGCAGTCCAAAATGACTAATGAGTTTCTATAGGTCTAGGTGTGCAAAGAAGGGGTAAATATGAATTTTGTGAGTATATTGTAAGAATGGATATATTCAAAATATTTAAAAAAAAACCTCCATCTTTGGGGAGTTTAGACCCTAAAAATAAAATTAATGTGGCCAAAGCAAGCCTTTGGGATCATTTGTGCTACAAGGGCATTAAACCTTAAGCTCAGAAAAGAGGGGTTCATAAAGGATATATTGAATTAGAAAGGAATAATAACCATTGGAATTTTTTTGGAATTATGTTATGTACACTATAAATGTTTTTGGAGTTAAACCCAAATATTTTCATCCCATTTTCACTCAAAATTCCTCTCTCAACATCACAGAATGAAAGTCTAATAGCCCAAAAAGAAGGCTCTCTATGTGTAAACATCCTTGAGGAATTGCATCATTATCCTAAACCATAAGGAAAGTTGAATAATGATATATATATATATATATATATCAAAATTTTGGGTATTATTTAATAAATTTAGGCCCTCAGGGCTATGGACAATTATAAGAAGTCATGCTAGTAAATCCTTACATAAACCTTCCAAAAGGACGTAATAGAAAAGTTTGGTCTCCCAAGTGCCTAAAATGGATTAGATGAGAATTTGAATGACATGAATGACCTTCCTAATTATTCTAATCTTATTATCAATCCATAATTTTACATGTGTGTATTGATATTGTATAGATAATAACCTAAAATTCATGGTTACAGGTTTATTTATGAGTAGATAGGATGGTGGAAAGTCTCCAAGTGAAATAAAATAGATCACTAAGAATGGAAAACACCCATATACACCTATAAATATATCCTAAGGTGTATATGAACTATTAAAGTCAATAATTTGGGTTAAAAAGGGTGAATATACTACTTTATTATCTAAGAAACCAAGTTGCAGACCTATCGAATACTCTTAGAGAGTTTTCCTTCAATGTACTAAGTTTTCCTATGATGGTATAGTCATTAAAAAAATCATCATCAAGCATTGGATCATATTAATTTCTTGATAATCCACTCTAATTACCCCTTGGTCTTGAACATGCATCTAAACTAGGGTTTTGGCCATTTTTTGGTTCTCCCATCCATTCATGGTTTTAGATCCTCAAATTTAGCTAGAAACATGATTAGGGGGTCTTGAAAGTGAATAAAGTAAACTTGAAGTTTGTTTTTGATCATGATATTTTTCATAGAGGAAGTGTTGACACTTGGATGAACCTTATGAGAAGAGGTTTCCTAGGCCTCTAATATAAGAGGTAAAATTGGGACATCTCACTTGATGTGGGTGAGAAAACTTGTGATATGAACCTCTAGATAAGGGCTAGCTCCCTATGATGTATCATTCAAGCACATATACATACTAATAAAATTTTATGAGGTTGAAAATATTTACGAATATCATGAAAATTAAGCCTAATCTAAGAAGTTGAAACACCAAATATGTGATCAACTCACACTCTTTGAAATACACTTAAACAACTTGTATAAACACTTCACTCAATATTAACTCTCTCTTCCACATCAATGATAGTAAATTAGATTTAATGAGATGTTAACTACACCTGAAACCTTGTTTTACACTTCTTATTGAACTACAAGAAAGGGAACATAACACACTAGGTAATTGTAGGAATAGTATGTGAAGGTAAATAGACATCACAATTGCAAAAGACTAAACACTATCATTTACACTTATTTAATTATTTTTATAAGTTAATTAACTTGTATTCATTTATTTCAAGGTAAAATTTTGGCATGGATTTACCATACCCAAGTGGAGTCATCCATAAAATATCTAAAAGGCCTGAATTTATAGCATTTCGAGGAAGAAAGAGAGAGAAGAGAAGTTGAAAAGGTACAAGGACATGTGTCACCAAGTGAATATCAGTTAAACATTAATAAGAGATAAGTATGTGGTGATATATTCAATTTTAAATGTGTATACTTGTCCAAAACAAGTCATAAAGATAGTGAAAAGTGGCACAAAAGTGGCAGTTTGGCATAAGAAACTACCCACCTGAGTTGCCTTCAAAAACTACCCCTATCCATACATGTGCCAAATTATGATGGTTGGTATGAACAATAGGGGTTAAAAAAAGTCCCCACATGCATTGGATTGACCTTTAACCCTCCCTATTCTTGTGGCCATGCAAAATCATCCTTGGCAGTTTTAAAAAGGCCCTTTTCCATGCACCTTCACCACTTGGCATTTAAAATACTTAATTTTCATATCTGATACATAAAAAAGAGGGTATTAAAATTTTAAAATTCTCCCATATCATTATTTTAAATAAAAACCTTTAAAAGGCTTCCTTGATTGATTTTCACCATTTTTCAAAAGTGTTCACTAGTTGGCTAACTGGTCTAGCTAAAAATGAGAGAATAGTTGGGACACTTAGAATTTTATTCATGAGATGATATGATTTTTTGGAGTTATCTCAAGTGTAAATATTCCTCCCAAATTTTTTTTCATCTTCTAAATCCTTCTGTAGTTTGCATACCACTTAAAATGGCCAAAATAAGTCTTATTTTCCCCTAATCCATATAATTCCCTACAAAAAATAAAACATGTGTGGGATCATATAAGATTATTTTGCATCTTAAAATTGTTTTTATAGACATCCCTTTCATCTAGATGCTTAAAATTCTCTATCTCTAGAATCGGGTCACTATGAAGGTTTTGTAAGGGTTCTGAGTGACCTGGACCCTTAAGCTTTGTTCATAAAGGTTATACATTTAACCTCTCTCAAAATTCCACTAAGGGCTCCTCAAGGACCCTCCATAACATATAAAAATGTATTAGAGTCCCATGAAAACATCCATGAAAGATATGAGTGATGGAAGTTGACCTTCGAATGGCTTTCATGCTCTTTGTGAGGGTTTGAGTATGTCTAGAGATGGAGATGGTTTCTAGTGTATTTTCCTAACCAAAAATATTACTCACATCTAATACTGACATACAAACATTTTCAAATCATTTGGAGAGCTCAACAAGAGCAAAAAATGTAAGCTACTCCTATTTTGGAACAAGAGCCATGCCTTGCCAATAGGCATGTTTGTGTTTCAAAAACTAAAAGATGATAATTATCACCATAAATGAATAAAAATATCATGAACACATCATATTAACCCCTGTAGTCATTACAAAAAACATTATATTACTTATAAAAGGCTAGAACTTGAAGTGACATCTCATTTGGGGTGGGATTTGCATGCTTTCTCACTAGGTTTACATGCAGACCTCCTTTTGTGAATTATTTAATTATCACACCAACCTTCTATGTTGGTTCATCATGTTACTATATATGTCCCCTAATTTTAAAAAATTAAAAAATTGAGTATACTAACCTCTAGTTCACTATCTAACTCTCTTTCCAAAAATTGACATTCTCTTGCATGAGAAGACCGATCTACATCTGAGATAAAATACAGGGTATTAAGAGTTATTTTTTGGGAAAGGTGATTTTTTTTGGAGATAAATGAGCTTTTTATGATTACTTTTACCAATTTTTTTCATCATATTCCAAGTCTAAGTTGTCTAACCAACTCAAGTTTGCCAAAAGGGGTCAAAACCCTATTTCCTACATGTTTTTGTCTAAATCTCCTTGTAGTTGTTATCTCCATGTTATTTCCATGCCCAAATACCAATAAATCATGTATATAATCATTATTACAAGCTCATTAATTTTTTTAAAACTTTTTTTATAATGAAACCCTTCACTTGTCCCTTGCAACAAGGTTTTCCAAACTTGCCTATACGAACTGAGACAAACTTTGCATAGGTGAAAGTTTCTTTGTGCATGAAAGGGTGTTTTAGGCATGTAATATCCATAATTTTATCATGAGTAATCCTCATTTAATTTATTTAAAATCCCCTTTGCTTTCTATGGCATCAAACCATCATAGGCTCTTCCCTTGCTTATGCTCTTGTTTGATTATGACAGTGGGCAGGGGATCTCTTCTTCGTTGCTTTTATAGTATCATTTTGACCAAGGTTTAAAAACATCATATATTCCATATTTTACTCACCCTAATATTAAAATATGATACATTATTCTAAAATTAGCCTCTTAGCCTATTAGGCCCTCAAATTTCTCACTGTCCTCTTGGAGTGAGATTGTCCCAGGACCCTACTTATAGCTTGCTAAGATGAGATTTTATTCTCAAAATTCCATTAAAAACATTTTTCTCTATATATAAACTCCATTGTGTTCATTTTTACTTCTTAAATTATCCAATTGAGTTCCAAGTACCTCACTTTACCCTTAACTAAGACCAACCCCTGAATAGGCTATAGGTGTGCATATTCTCCTTGCCTGTAGGTGTTCAAGGTAAGGCATTTAAGCCTCAAAAGTGTGTAAAAGGTCTTTGTTAATTTATATAGAATCATATTTTATTCAAATAATTAATATACATGTCTTATTTGATATCAAAATATACTTTTTCACTTTGACTGCCACCAATTCCTCATCCTAGGTTGTAGGTGCAAGTTCAAGCCTGTAGGTTTCATGGAGCATTTGAATCATGTTTAGGAGTGTATAGAGATTATTGAGATTGAATTTATTTTTGTGGGTCCTCACAATAATTTTTATTTCCATAATTTATTAGTTATCATAATCACTTGTTTGCAATTCATTTAAGCCTTGCCTCCACTGCCTCTCTGCCCTACGTATAGAGAGGGGATGGTCCAAAAGGTCCTTTGACATAGTTATCCTTTATATCATGGAATGAGTGTCTATAGTTTCTTGTTTTAACATTTGGAATTTTTTAACCCTGCTATAAATGTCTATAAATTCCTCTTATGGTGCAAGTGTCAACCTTTCCATGGAAATCCTATAGACATCACTATCTAGTTTTAGTGATTTCTTGACTACTTGGAGAGGCTCAAATTTCACCTTCAACTTAGAATTTGGATGAAAAATTTGGAATGGTTTTACTAGTTAGATATGAATATAGATATAAAATAGTGAAAGTTGTGAAGGCATATTGTAACATATCAAACATTAGTCCATAAAAACCTTAGGACCTTTGTTTTCTGCATTTAGGGATTGAGAGCCTAAAATAGTCAACTCTCCTTTTGGAGTGAAAAATCCACTTGTAGAGGAATTTAAACCCTCATATCATGTAAAAAATGGATATTGTATATTATATGTACCAATCATGACTTCCAACATGTTTTACAACTCTCCCATATCTGTACAACCTCCATGAAACAAGTACCAACTTGACTGAAAATGAGAAGGCAACAAACAAGGTGTATATGTGCAATATGGTTTTTTAAAGGTGAAATTTAGACCTCCCACAAGATTATTCCATGAAATAAATATTAATACATAAATATCAAGCACATTATCATTATTATGAAGCTCCTTGGACATTGGAAAACTCAGGACCTACACCTAACTCTGTAAACTTGGAAAACAAGAACCATTTAAGATCTCCTTCACAAGCAATGGAAAGTGAAATTTTATATGATGAAAATATCATGGAAATATATTTATTCCAGCCTAAAAATTTCTTCCCAAGATCACAAAGATCTACGAAAATATGAAAGTTAGAGACATATGCATAACAATACCCCTCTTATATGTAATTCTATAAAAAGCTATTTAGATTGTTAGCAATGGTTCATAATGTATAATGAAACAATATGAGACTTATTTAAATTGAATTTAAGTGGAATAATATTATTATACACCCCAAATACCATTCTTCCTAACTCCACCTCTACAGCCTAGAGTGAGTGTTTGAACATGACCTTCATTTACATGCCAAGAGGAAAATTGTAGAAAATTGAGTTGAAGATGAATTTTTTTGTGTAAAAAATGAAAAAAAACGTGTATATTGACTTTAGGGACATTAAGAGTCACACCACCACATTTTCCAAGTGGCACACTTCCCAAGGAGACATATAAGTGTCTTTTTCTCACTCATTGGTCAAAAAAACTGAGCCTTTTTTGAACAACCTACCATTTATTCAGTTATGTCAGCTTCTTAAAGACTTATAATGAAACATGGAGTATGAAATGATCATTTATAACTTGAAAAAATCCTAATAAACCCATACAAAGCATTAAATACAAATAAAGTAACCTCTAAATGACACAAAAATGATAAATAAACCTAGGGGACTAATAACCAAAGGTAACATAACATGAAATGGAATTAATTAACCCTTTAAACACCTTATAACATCTAATTAAACCCTTATATATTCAAAATTTCAATTTTTTGCCTATAGGTGCCCTAGTTTGACTAAAAAGTCGAACTTGGTCAACAATTTGGTGACTCATGGGGGTAGTATGCCTGCTATACTAACTAATCTAGTATCCTATCAGTCTATTAGATTATGGAGTCATTTAAGGACTGAGATAAAGAAGGGACCTTGATTATGACCAAGATAACTAGCTACTACCACAACCACACAAATGGAAAGGACACACAACAAGAAAATAAACACACAAGACACACATGTGTATAAACATTTAGAGGAAAACAAAATACAACTAAAACAAACTAGTATATACATATAACCTAATATGTTTTTATCCTTCCTATATAAAAATGTAAATTTCTTAAATCTCCTTCATGACAAGAGAACTCTTGATGCCAAACAAGTGGCTTGTTGAAGTAGGAGCTAGGTGACTCATTCGTCTTGCCTACTACCTTGATTAACATGTATCCAAGTGAATCAAGTTCAAACATATCTTCCACCTCCATGTATTTATATTTCTCATTAATACATTTGTCATTCTAGTCTTTCATTAGGTGTAGTCCATCAATGGATCAATGAATACAATCTCATCATTATAGTGCTCATTTGGATCATAGTCTTCTTAGTATGGATCATGGACCAACTCATTATTTCATATCTCTTTGAGAAGTTTATCAAACTGATCTCTTGCCTCATCATGGCTCTCTTGAGGAAGGGTGGCTGGTATGATATTTGAATTGAGACAAAAAATTTCTAACTCATCCCAAAACTCATCATTTTCCTTCTCAATAACTCCTCTTCAATTCCTTTATCAAACCAGTTTGATTCCCCTAATTCTTGCTCAATAACCAAAGTATATAGATATTAAAAAACTCTCTCTTGAACCTAATTTAACTTAGGTCCCATGGCCTGATCATTATATTCATCACAGCAATAAGAAAGTTCATCAAATAAAGGGAAAGAGAGCTCACCACGCTTACATTCTCCATCCAATGTTGACAAGTGAATTTTTTCAATCTCATCTTCATATTTTTAGAACATATGAATGTATGTGTGACCTATATCTTCTTATTGAATTATTCCACCTTCAAGAGTCACTTCTTCAAATTTAATCTCATGGAAATCTTTTAGAACAACCACCTCTTGAGATATGATTTGACTATGTTGTTCATCTTTGGTAATGCCTCACACCTCTTGTTCATGATGATGATCACCATGATGATGATAATTAGGAGTAATTATGATGATATCATCTTCATTATCACTCATAATAGCTTCTTGATTAGCCAAAAATTGCATTTTCTCTTGGTCACTTACCTCCATCAAAATAGATTCATCTTTGGGAGGGAATGAAGTGAATGGTGAATGGATAGTTTCAAGAGTAAGAGGAAGTAGACCTTGGGATAAAATAAATTATTCTCTTCCTTCCACTTGACTAGCACTTCATCAACATCAGATATAGCTTGATAAATATCTTTAAGGGGTATAGATGGGGAGTGTTTAGACATGGGATCTTCTGTTGGGTCTAAACCTTCTATTACACCTTGCCTAAGAAACCTCATTCTTGACTCCAATTCTTCAATATAATTAGATAGATTTTCTTGGAAGAGTATTTCTTTGAGATAATATGCATCATCATGATGAGGATTATGAGAGGTTTGACATGGAAAAGAAGAGGTTTCTTGAGGAAGGGTGGGAGTGAATTGAGGAAGACTAGATTAATTTTCCACATCACATTCTTGAACAATACTCTTCTCTTCTTTCTTAACCCATGATTCCATTATTGAATTCCAACTCATGATCTTGGGATTGAAACTCTCTTCTTGAGGATAGGAAGCAACTTCATCTTTCTCAAGGTCTTGAACTAGTTCATGATGAACATTTCTACAAATTGGAAACTTGACATCATGTTGAAGGACTTGAGGAGGTTAAGGGAGACTAGGAAGAGTTACTTTAGGGTAGATGTGTTGTTTTCAAAATGAAATAGGATGACTTATTTCAAAGGAGGGCTCACCATCTAAGGAATTGAAATAGTTAGTTTCCATAGAAGGTTGTTCTAATGTCCTTTAGTGTTGGATTTCTAGGTGCAAAGGATTGATAATAGGAGTAGTTTGATAGAAAAGATTTGGTGTACAAGGGGAGGGTTTATTTTTTATAGGATATGGTTGATTTGGGATGGAAAAAGGAATACAAGGCTGACTACCTTGAGTGGGTTGACTTCTCCATCTTGTTAGTTTTTCCTTCATGCATTTCATGGCTTGAGCTTGCCTAAACAAGCACTCTTCCTTGTATATAAGCTCTTGATAATATCTATTTTGTTCATTCAACCTATCTGTCTCCACCATTTTCTTCTCAAACTCCAACATTATCTCCCTAACACTCTTCGATTGACTAGGAGAAGGACAATTAGGAGAGCTACTCGAGGTGATTCCATGAACAACATGAGCTTGATCAAAACTATATGAAGGAATACAAGGTCCATACTACTGAACAATGGAATTATACATACCAAATATGATTTCTTGATGCACTAGGGTTCCTTAACTAGTTGATTCAACTCAGAGTCACCATTTTTGTTATTTGAAATGCCTCCAAAGGCTAATTGGTTAAAGAACACACAAATAATCCTTCAACTCTTGGGAAAAATAGTCCCATCAATCATGCCAAAAACTATTAACACATGGATGCACCCTATGAGAAGAGGTTTCCTAGGCCTGTAATCCAAGTGGAAAATTTTGGACATCTCACTTGTTGTGGGTGATCAAACTTGTGAGATGAACCTCTAGATAAGGGCTAGTTCCCTTTGATGTATCATTCAAGCGCATATCCATACTACTAACATTTTGAGAGGCTAAAAAGAGTTAATATAATCATGAAAATTAAGACTAAACTAAGAAGGTGATACAATTAATATCTAATCAACTCACACTCTTTTAAATACACTCGAACAACTTACATAAACACTTCACTCAATATTAACTTCATCTCCCACATCAATGCTTCAACATGGGGTCTATGAGATAGCATAGGTTAAGGAAGACTTAGTAAATAGGCATGCTAGGACACTCTATTTAATTATATATTCACTAAACCTACAACCTATTTTGACACTTCAAGTTGACCTGTAAGAAAGAGAACATTACACACTAGATAATAGTTGGAATAGTATGTGAAGGTAAATAGACATCACACTTGTACAAGACTAAACACTATCATTTACACTTAATTAATTCTTTGAATGAGGTAGTAAATTGTATTAATTTATTTAAAGTTAAAATTTTTTTATGTCTTTTCCATACCCAAGTGGAGTCATCCATACAATAGCTAAAAGGCCTAAATTTATAGCATTTGGAGGAAGAGAGAGAATAGAATTTGAAAAGGCACAAGTACATGTGTCACCAATTTAATATCAATTAAAATGCATAAAATATTAGGATGGGGTGAGATAATCCATGTAATATATGGATAAATTTCCAAAAAAATCATAAAGATAGTGAAAAGTGGCATAAAATTGCCATTTTGGCATAAGAAATTGCCCACCTGAGGTGCCTTCCAAAACTATCCCTATCCCTACATATGGCCAGGTCTAATGTTTGGTCTGAGTAATAAGGGTTAAAAATAAGTCAAAAAATGAATTTTATTTACCTCTGACCATCCATATTCTTTTGGACATGAAAAATTGTCCTTGGCAGTTTCAAAAAGGCCCTTTTCCATGCACCTCCTCCACTTGGCATTCAAAACTCCACAATTTTCATAACTGATCCATGAAAAAGAGGGTATGACACTTTTCAAAGGCTACCATATCATTATTTTCAATAAAAAACCTTTAAAAGTCTTCCCTAATTGATTTTCACCATTTTTCACAAGTGTTCACTAGTTGGCTCACTGGACTAGCTGAAAGTGAGAGTCTAGTTGGGACACTTAGAATTTTATTAATGTAATGATATGAATTTTTGGAATTATCTCAAGTGTAAATATTCCTCCCAATTTTTTTTCATCTTCTAAATCTTTTTTTAGATTGCATACCACTCAAAATGGCCAAAACAAGCCTCATTTTCCCTTGATCTATACAATTCCATACAAAAAAACACATGTGTGGGATCCTATGAGAGTCTTGTATAACTTACAAGTGATTTTTATGTCCATCCCCTTTCATTTGGATTCTTAAAATACTCTATCTCTCAAATTAGGTCATTATGAAGGTTTTGTAAGGGTTTTGAGTGACCTAGACTCTTAACCTTTATTCATAAAGGTTAGACATTTAACCTCCCTCAAAATTCCACTAATGAATCCTAAAGGACCCTCCATAACATATATAAAAGGCTCAGGGACCCATGCAAACATCCATGAAAGATATGAGTGATGGAAGTTGACCTTCAAATGGTTGTCATGCTCTTTGTGAGGGTTTGAGTATGTCTAGAGTTGGAGATGGCTTCTAGTGGATTTTCTTATAAAAAAAAAGATTACACACATATGATACTAACCTATAAACATTTTAAAATCATTTTGAGAGATCAACAAGAGCTGAAAATGCAAGCTACACCTATTTTGGAACAAGAGCCATGCTTTGCCAATAGGCCTATTTGTGTTTTGTGAACCAAAAGATGATAATTATCACCATAAATTCATTATAATAGAATTAACACATCATATTCACCCCTTTAGGAATCACAAAAAACTTTTTATTATGTGGATAAGACTAGAACTTGAAGTGACATCCCATTTGGGGTGGGGGTGCATGTTTTCTCACTAGGTTTGCCTACAGACCTCCTTGTGTGGATCATTTACATGGAATAAAAACCTTATATTTTGGTTCCTAATGTCCCTCTATATTTTCCCAAATTCTAAAAACTTCACTATTTTATTATAATGACCTATGGTTCACTATCTAACTCCTTTTCCAAAAATTGCCACTCTCTTGCATGAGAAGACTAACCTACCTCTGAGAAAAAATAGAGGGTATTAGGCCTAATTTTTTGGGAAATTTGAGTATTTTTTTAGATAAATTATGTTATTATTATCACATTTACCAAAATTTTTCATCATATTCCACGTCTAACTGGTCAAACCAACTCAACTTTGCCAAAAAATGGGTCAAAACCCTGTTTCCTAGATGTTTTTGCCTAAACCTCCATGTAGTTGCTATATCCATGATATTTACATTCAAAAATTCCAATAAATAATTTTTATCATCCTCATTCCAATATCATGAATATTATTAAGTATTTTTGGAAAAAAAAATTGTGAATGAAACCCTTCACTTGTCTTTTGTAACACGGTTCTCCAAACCTGCCTGTACAGACTTAAATACACTTTGCATAGGTGAAAGGTTATTTGTGAATGGAAGGGTGTTTTATTTATTTAATATTAATAATTTTATCATGAATAATCCTCCTTTAATTTAATGTAACTCTCATTTTCTTGCTAAGGCACCAAACCCTCATAGGCTCCTCCCTTGCTTATGCCCTTGTTTGACTATGATAGTGGGCATGGGATCTCTTCTTTGTTGCCTTTATAGTATCATGCTGACCAAGGTTTATAAAAATAATATATTACATCATTTAATTAACCTAATATTCCAATGTAATCCATTATTATAAACCTATCCTCTTGGCCTGTTAGGCCCTCCAATTTCTCACTATCCTCTTGGACTAAGACAATCCCAAGACCCTGCTTATAGGTTGCTAAGATGAGTTTTTATTCTAAAAATTCCATTAAAAATATATATTTTTTTAATATATAAACTAAATTTTGGTCATTTTTCCTACTTAAATACTCCATTTTCTCTCTAAGTACCTCACTTTACCCTTAATTGAGACCAACTCCCAAATAGGTTGTAGGTGTGCATATTCTCCTTGGTTGTAGGTGTTCAAGGTAAGGCATTCAAGCCTTATAAGTGTGTAAAATGTATTTGGTAATATATATAGAATCATAATTTATTCAAATAACTCATATAAATTCCTCATTTAATCTCAAGAGACCCTTTTTCACTCAGACTCCCACCAATTCCTCATCCTAGGTTGTAGGTGCATATTCAGGCCTATAGGTTTCATGGAGCATTTGAATCATGTTTAGGAGTGTATGGAGATTATTGAGATTAAATTTAGTTTTTTGAGGCATAAAAATAGGTTATATTTACATCATGTATTCTTTATAACCATCTCTTTTTTACAATTCATTGAAGTCTTGCCTCCACTGCCTCTCTTCCCTGTGTACAAAACAGGGATGGTCCAAAAGGTCCTTTGACATAACTATCCTTTATATCATGAAATGAGTGCATATATTTGCTTGTTATAACCTTTGAAATTTTTTACCCCTGATATACGTGCCTATAAATTACTCCTATGGTTCCAGTATCAACCTTTCCTTGGAAATCTTGTAGACATCACTGTCTAGTTTTAGTGATTTCTTGACAACTTGGAGAGGCTCAAATTTCACCTTCCACTTAGACTTTGGCTACCAAATTTGGCATGTTTATACTAGGTAGATAGGAATATAAATCCAAAATAAGGAAATTTTTGAAGACATATATTCCAACATATCAAACATTAGTCCATAAAAACCTTAGGACCTCTATTTTCTGCATTTGGGGATTGAGAGCCCAAAACAATCAACTCTCCTTTTGGAGTGAACAATCCACTTATAGAGGCATTTAAACCCTCCTAACATGGAAAAATGGGATCTTGGATATGATATTTTCCAATATTGACTTCCACCATGTTATCCAACTTTCCCATATCCATATAACCTCCACGAAATAAGCACCAACTTGATTGAAAATGAGAAGGCAACAAACAAGGTGTATATGAGCAATATAGTTTTGTAAATGTACTATTTAGACCTACCAAAACATTATTTCATGAAATAACTATTAATACATGAATATAAAGCACATTATCATTGTTATGAAGCTCTTTGGATGTTAGAAAACTTAAGACCTGCACCCAACTCTATAAATTTGGAAAACAAGCACCATTTCAGATCTCCTTCACAAGAAATGAAATGTGAAATGTTAGATGTTTCAAATATCATGGAGAGAGATTTAATATAGACTAGAAACATCTCCCCAACATCACACAACTATATGAAACTTTGAAATTCAGAGATAGATGCATAATAGTACCCCTCTTGTATGCAACTCTATAAAAAGCTATTTAGATTGTTAGCAGTGGTTCATAAAGTATAATGAACCAATATAAGACTTATTTCCATGACAGTTAACTGGAATAATAGTTTTATACACCATCAAGACCATTTTTATTGAATCCACTTGTATGACCCATAGTGAGTGTTTGAACTTGACCTTCATTTGCATGCTAAGAGGAAAATGAAGAAAATTGAGTTATAGATCCAATTTTTTGTGAAAAAAATGAAAAAAAACCTTTTATATGGAATTTTGGGTGGTGAAGAGTCACACCCACATTTTTTTGAAGTCGTACACTTCCAAAGGAGCTATACAATTGTCTTTTTCTCACTTTTTGGTCAAGAAAACTACCCTTTTCTGAACAACCTACCATTTATTTAGTTATTTCAGCTTCCTAAAGACTTCTAAGTACCCATGGGGGATGTAATAATCATTTTTAACTTGAATAAATCCAAATAAACCCGTACAAATCATTAAATACACTTAAAATGACCTCTAAATGACCCAAAAATGATAAATAGACCTAGTGGACTAATAACCAAATGTAGCATAACATGAAATGACATTAATTGACACTTGAAACACCTCATAACGTCCATTTAAACCCCTATAGACCCAAAAATTAAATTTTTTACCTATAGGTACCCTAGTTTGACTAGAAAGTCAAACTTGGTCAAAAGTAAGAGAAGAGAAATGGGAACTCAAATCTCTATTTTTTTTGCTAGTAGCATCTATAGAAATATCTAGTCAAGGAAATTTATGTGTCCTTAAGGATACAAGGAAATGAAGACAAGTATGAGCCTTAGGTGTGATATGGAGTGTTATAGAGTGTATGAATAATTAAAAGGGGTTGATATAAGTCTGTTAATGTAGAGATACTATTTATGGAGATGGATTACAATCATGAAGTTAGAAGCAATATTTGAGGCATTTGAGCTAAAGAAATCTAGTGAAGATTGTGTGCTTTTGAGGACAAAAGAGGAAGTTTATGAAACTTATAAAAGAATGGTGTAAAAGATCCAATCCATACCATAGGTCAATCAATTAATTTTTAAGTGTCCTTGCAAGTGTAAAGGTGTAACCTCAAAAGGAATGAGTTAGATTCAAGAACTCAATATTTCCCAAGTAACCTCCTACACCATTATGCGCAAGGAAACTCATAAGCACTTAGTCATGAGAGTTAAAGAAACAAGTTGACAACACATCCTCAATGGATTGGTGTCTATTTTATTCTCTTTTGTAATTGTTTCAATGAAAAATTATAATGATGGATGGCCTATGTCAGATTTTTCTCTTTCCTCCTCTCTCTTTTTGTTGTAAAACAAGCCTTGAATGTCTGATAATGCATCCTCACATTGGTTATGGAGAAACCCTGTAAAACTTAAGTTTTGTATTTTCCAATTTAAATCAATTCAAGATGGATATTACTATCTTCATATTTCATACAATGATCTTGAATGGGTTATTTTAATGAATGTTTAGTGATACTAAGTGTGTTTCCTTGAATTTGTCTTTCTTATCCATACATCTATGTAAGTTTGTCTTCTTTCATGGGTCATAATAAGTGTTATTAATGGTTTACTTAGTTAGATAACTGATAAGTCATTAGTGTTTGTTGTTAGTACCTCTTTTCATATCATATTAATCTATTTCAACCTTCACAACCTTCATATTGGAGCACTAGTGTGATAGGGACTGTTTTGAAATGGTATAATCAAATCATAACTTTGTATTTCATAGTGTATTCTTTATCAATATGAGGACCTTATGTTTGGTGCATCACCTCCAAGTTTATTTCATAGTTTTAGCTTTCATATTTCCATTTTTAAGCCAAGTAAGTATTATAGTTTTTATTGTATGTGTTGTATATGGGAGGTAGCCCACAATCTAGAGATTTAACTCTTCAAATAGGTTGCCCACACCTAGAGGTTATTCCATGTTATCCCAAATTGAGAAGGCTTGGGAAACCTTCTCTAGGGTGTAAATTTGTGTGACAACAATAAACTCCTTTATTTCCTCCTCTATTTTTTTGTATCCCCATCCTTACGACTGTTGTCTAGTATATCATGCTTACCAGATATGATGTGCATCATACCATACATATTCATGTTAAGGTCAACTTAGAGACCAATTATATTGTTTTAGACTCATATTATTCCTGAAAGATTGATATTAGTGTTTCAAGTAATATGGCATCTAACAAAATATACCTTGGGGTTGATACTAAAGTGAGGAAGGTATCAATTGGGGACTACTCTATGTTGTACCTATCACGTCCACTTCTAGGCCTAGGATACTCTAATTCATAGTTGGTAACTATTGTGTAATAACTACAAAGACATTCTTCGTAATATCATCATTTAGTTATTGAAAATATTTATATATATTCTCACCATGATTAATTGATTTGAAAAACTTACAATACATGCTCTATAAATTTTATATATATTGGTGCAAAAGATGATACTTTTAAGTAGTATGTCCAATTAACCAACAAATTTCAAAAAAATATATTTTAATTTTTAGGCAATCATTTCTATGGTGGCCTGCTCAACCAAATTATATATACCATAAGCCTAATTTGGGATTCTAATTCTCATGCATCTCATCCATCCTTCTCATAAAATCATCTTTTTTTTCTTCTACTTGAGAACCTACTACTAGAAGGTCACTTTAATCCTCTATTTGTTCCACTTATAGAGTAGTAGATTGAGCATCAACCTTAGCCAATAACTGGGTCTACAAAATAATAAATCCAATTCTTAGGCACAAAACTTTTATTAACTAATCATCATTATCCTTCTCTTCTAGAATGAATTTGATTTGATTCATAACATCATAAAACCTTCGTTTGTAATCTCTAACTGATTCTCCATACTTTTGTCAAATCTCCTTTAAGTCTTGAATAGTTTAGCTTGTATATTTCTTCAACTTAAATTTTTATAATAAAATATATTTGACATGTGTAATATTGAGAGTATTTACATTTATTTTAAAAATGAAATCCAAATCTTGTCATGTCAAATCCCCTTTGAGTTCATGTTTTTTAACATCATCAAATGTTACTCCATTAATGTTCCATTTCATATCATAAGTTAACAAGTATTACTAGGGATCCATATAACCATAATATGGCATTAAATAAATGAACATAATTTCATTGAGTGACATATTTGGCACACTTGTAGCTACTAATTTCAGTTTTTGAACACTAGAAATGATGACTATAGGTATATTTGCATTGGTGGATGAGACTATATAAGACTATGTAGGGTTGATTGTAACTAATGATTTTTTCACACTGGTATTTTCAAGTGTCCTAAAAATAAATATTTATTCTTATATTCTCTTCTTATCTATTTATTGTTTTATCTTTGCACTAAGATTTCTAAACTTGTTTGTAAAGGAATCAAATCAATCTCTATTCACTTCTTTTCCTACACTTCTTCTTCTCCCTATTAATATATTAGGCTGGGGGGATGCCTACACTTAAAATTAATTATCTCTACTTAAAAGTTATTATAAATTTAAAATTGTAATTACAATATATTTTCATTCAAACCTAACTTATTCCCATGAAATTTCCTTCCCAGGTCTAGACAAAAACTGCTTCATTAACTATGATCTACTTCTATCTTCTAACTACTCTACTACTATTATACCTTCTTCTTGTTGCATTATTTCCATGTTTACATAATTTATTTTTTATTTTCTCTTTATCATGTCCTTATACATACTATATGCACTCTTTACTTCCAACATATTTCTCAACCTCTCTCTACATCTTTCTATTTGTAGCATATTATATCCTACCCCTGCTCTTATTCATAATTAATTTAGGATTTCTTGATTTATTCCACTACCTCTATTATCATAGTTCCATTTATAATCCTATAATTTTATTTTAAATCTAATTATTTTTTCCTTCTATTTTTTGGGTTCAGGTCCAAGTTTATTTTAATCATCTCTAAATCATTCACTTCTATCCAACATTCACCCCTATAGTCCCTAAAGTGAATACTCAATGTTGGCTGGAGTAGGCACCATGGTATTTTCCATAACCTAAATTTTTATCAACATAAGAAGTCATTGAAGAAACTTCCACTAATTAATATAAAAATCATTTCATGATAAACCTCAAAATATGAGTATCCTTGTACTAAAAAGTTGGTGATATACACATCAATTATAGTCCTGGTCTAATAGTATATTGCACGAGTCCAATCTATATATAGGTTGTGTAGTTTGTCTAACTTTTCTTTTGTCCAAACTATAAGATCTATCCTTCTTAGCTTAAATTCATAATATTACAACCTAGATAACCATGAAATAAAGAATCTAAATAATTCACACCAAAATATTTCATATATTTCACCATAGATGTGCTCCTGTATAACTTTCTTTGCCCTTGTTTTGGCTCTCTGTGCTTCTTCTTCCATAAAAATTTGGATTATCTCATCCATCTACATCTCTATATCCATTTGTACATGTAACCATATCAACATATTTGAACCAAATGGGTCCACGCTCACCACATCATTATTAGAAAAGGTTCCTATAAAAATCCAAAACATGTTAATTATATGGATAGCTTGTGTAGTAAATAAAAAAGGTAAACATGAGTAGATAATTCATATTTATAGAATAATAATTAAAATCACAAACACACTTATTATATTAATAATATAGAAGCAACAAATAAGGAACAATTGTCATATGCATGATGAATCATAGGTTTAAAGTAAAATAGAGTATTGACAATGCATACTAAAAAGATAAAAGATAATTAGGAAAACCATCTTAGAAAGAGTATATAAATATATATATCATACATCAAAAGCAATTTAAATTACATCTGAGTGTCATATATATTATTTCAATGTTTTGTCTCTTCAAATTATAGCTCTTCAATATACCCAAAAGGAAATAATCTTCACATTCTTCTATTTAATGCTTAAGATTTCAAAGTTGAATATATGTAATAGTTTATAGAAAAGACAAAATCATAATTTTCAAACATGTTTCCATGTATTATACTTTGTTATTTTAATAAGACATGTTCCTTATCCAACATAAGCAATCTCTTTTGGATGTGCTCTGAAATAATCTCTAAATTTAGCATGGTTGGCTTCATCATCAATGTTAGATACAAAGGCCATGATGTACCTGTAGAGTAAAAATTTACTCTACATTGCATTCTATTTTCTAGTTACATGTCATGAAATTTTACCTTCGCATACTGTGGTCTGAGATGGCAGTGTTGAAACAGAGCACAGGCTCTATTTCTCTTTTGATTCATTTTGTCTAAGTGTTGGGGAAAAGTAGAATCTGAAAGGTGTCGTCATGCGAGGCATCCTTCTATATGTTCTATGAGTCAGTCAGAATGTACCACGTATCTCACAATGACTCAATGGAACGTGCCAAGTGTCAATGTCCATGGTTTCATATCAACATACGTGTTTCATCTCTTTTCAGTGAAAAGTTTCAAAAGATAAGTATCAAAATTAGGCAGAACGCACTAAGTGGTAGTCACAGAAGGTCCCAGTATTGCCTTTCTAAAAGTAATAGAAGCTACCACATACTCCAGCAAAAGAAAGTGGAATCCACCATGTTTTGCAATCTAAATTATCTTCATCTTTGCTTCGTTGATATATTAAAGACTGTGGTGGGTCCCAAGTTTTGTTTCTTAAGTGAGCAGACGCCGCTAGGTGTCACTGTCTATGTAAATGTGAAATGAGACCCAAATTGTTTCTATAGTATAAATACAGGCAGGAGAGAATGCCATGTGTTATCTTCTGTAAATTTCCAAAAATGCAATTAAAAGTAGTGGAGATCACCACGTAACCCAGCTAAGAGGAGTGAAGATTGCCATGTGTCTATTAATGAAGAAGCAGAGATTGACACCTGTCCCAGTGTCCCTTTTAAAAGAAATGTCGTGAATCTTATTATCTTTCAAGCTATTGAGATTTTGAGGAAGCAGATGGTGACAAGTGTCAAAGGCAAAATGATCTTGAGCCAAGACACAAAAGAGTATAAGTTATGTGGAAAATGTCATGTGTCTTCGATAGTTGCTGCGAAACATGACAAGTGTCATCCTCTGGTTTCTCCTGAAGTAATAAGAAGATTTTCATGGAATTGACTAAGTGTCCTCTTCCATTTAATAGAACATAACATCCTGTGTATCTATTTTAGAAAGAGAACTATAGGGAAACAAAGAGGGAAACTCAGTCAGAGTTATTTCCAGTAGATGGAGCAATTCATCGGGTAGATATTTGGGGCCTATAGGCATTGAAAGTGATATCTATTTTTCCCCTATCAGATAAAGGTAGGATAGACATTTACACGGCTAAGCAGGTGATGGAATGCAAGATTCAATCTTGGGAGGAGGCACTAGAGATGAATCAATACGCCACCGTCAAGGCAGTTGCCTTGCTCTAGCATGGCCCTTCCTAACAAGACTAGAATGCATCCAAGGCATTGAATGCGTCGAATGGGTCACTCCATGGGACAAAGTGCCAAGCCTCCCTTAGGCCTCGGTATAATGTAATCTCTTATATCATTTGGAGGGAACCCAAGGCTATAAAGAGGAGTGCAGGGATCACCAAAAAAGGAGGAGATACAGAGAGAGAAATTTTAGAGAGAATTATTCTAAAGAGTCTAGACTTTCTAGAGCTGTGACTAAGTAATATCATTTGATTTTGTCTCATTTTCTTGAGTTGAAAGGTTTATATAGTTGTACATGTTCTATGCCTTTTATATGATTCAAATATTCAAATAAGAAGATGGAACCCTATGCCTTTGTTGATATTTTGTGTCATTTGCAAAAGTAGTCTAGGCTATAGACTTTCTAGAACTGTGATTAGGAATGTCATTTTATTTTTTCTCATTTTCTTTAGTTGGAAGGTTTACATAACTGTACATGTTTCTATGCCTTTTATGTGATTGGAAAATTCTAATAAGAAGATCGAACCCTATGCCTTTGTTGACATTTTCTATATCACATCAAAAGTAGTCTATGTTGTGAGCCTCTGTTTCTATTATTTCCATCTTTTACATTGATCATGCACTTGTTTGATCTTAAATGTAAATGAATCCTACATATAGTCTCACTATTCTTAGGATTAAGGTCGAATTACATTCAGGTGCATCACCATAGTTAGATTTTCTTTCTTTGCATTTGTGTTTCTATTTTAATTCCTCTCCCTTTTTCTAGTATTTACTTTATTTAAAGAAGAGACCAACTTCTCTAAAATCTGGAGGTTGTTTCAAGACACAAGTCCCACATGTTGAAACTTCCCATTGTTGTTGATTAGAATCAAGCACAATTTTAAACATCAACAGTACCCATGGATGGGATGAAGGGTAGGTGTTGAGATATCATAGTGGGAAAATACATGATCTATGTACTATTTTATTCCCAAGTCATTGATGATTTAACAAATATTATAATAGTAACTTGATGATAAGATATGGGAGAACAAATAGTGGGAGTTAGAGAAAGGGCTAGAGTGTGAGAGGGAACTTCTTTAATTGATTTATCTAAAATCCAAGAAAAGACATAAAAAATGATATGTTGTAAATAAATTTTATATGTTGAATTAAATTTCTTGATTTTATGATAAAAACATACATATGATACACCCATGATAAATACAAAAAAATGAAACAAGAAATTCTACTAAGAAGGCAATGGAAGCAAAAGTCAAGGATAAAAGCTTATCTAGGGAAGGGTTTTTAATTAGTTATAGGTTATTAGATATATTTTATTGTTCATTGATTAGTGTATATCTAATATTTTAGATAATTTACTATAGAGGTAGAACCATGCATGTACCCCACTAAACGTGGTTTTGAGGGTAAGTTGAGAGTAACTTCCCTAGGTGATACACTCCTCTTAGGTGAACCAAAAATCATATAGATAAAAGAGAATTCATGTTGGTGCAAATAATGGATCCTATTAATTTTATATATACCATGATGCAAATGAAAACTAAATTTTGTGTTTAGCTCTATAATATGGCTATGAGTATTGGGATAAACCCCTCATGATACAATGTATGTAAATAGAACATCTCATAGCCTTTCATGATAGTAGCTTAGTTGTTTCAAAACCACTAGAACACAATTTATAAAACAATAAAATTACAATAAAAAATAAAGTGAAATTATAAGAGAAATTTTTTTTAATAGGAAAACAACAAAATTCAACCCAAGGATAAAATAAAGAGCCTATGTGTTAGTATTTATTTGAGGTGACAAGACAAACTTTTTCAGTTTCAGATTACTCCAAGGTCAAAAATAGTAAATAAATATGTTATGGATAATATTCAAGGTTCATAACTATATTCCTTAAGTGTTAAGAATTTATGGAATTAAACTGAAACCTTAAGTCAAAAATAAATAAGCATTGTTTGAATTGAAATGCAGGTTCATCAAAATGTTTACACAAGAAGTAATTATAATAAATAATTACCTCTAATTGGAAATGTAAACTATCTAGATATGATATAGGAAGTTAAATAAGGAAAAATATAATAAACATAGAGATTTAAAGAATTTACATAAGTTATAAATTGCTAAAAATAAAAACTAAGGCTAGGGTTAGAGAATTGTCCTTGTAAACAAATTAATTATGAATGTATTAGATTTGTATGGTTTATAACTATTTTAAATGGCCTAAAAACATAGATACATAAAAAAGTATAGATCCATTATATACTGAGACAAGGATGTAGAAGGCAAACAAGGTTATAATGCATTTTCATCTACTACAGTGGCTTTGTCTAGATAGACTATGTGTTGGATATGAAAATATGGGCTTGTTCAGCCTTCTCTATAGGTGAAATATTTTTCAAAAAATCTTGATTTTATGCATGCAAGTCTTGTAAAGCTTATTCCCTAGTACTACACAAGCACATAAGAAAGATCAAATGCAAAAGGGGGAAATGGGGAAGTGGGATACGATTGAGCTATCCTCAGAAAACTCTTTAATGACTAAGTGTTGCCTACATATACCAAAGTCCTTAGGATGATGTAGTTATCCCTATGGGGAAAATAATGTAAATGCATTTAGCAATATTTGACTAGGATTCTTGAAAATTATGTCATTAACTTATAATAAAACAATAGGAGACTTGGTAAAGCACTGTGGCATTGCAACATAATTACAATAGCAATATTTACTCAAAAGATAGATGATATTGAAATTATAAAATAGATGTTTTTTCATAATTTATAATAATAAAGATAAGGATTTCTAGTATGAGCCTTGATGTACTTCAATATGTGAATATTTAATATATTTTTTGATAATAAAACTATTGGTGTGTGTGGGAGAGCTGTTATGAAGTATGTCATTTTACAAATACACTGTTAGAGTATTGTGGACAAGGCTGCACCACAAGAAAAGGACATAGTGTGCTCTTGTCTACTAGTGAACATCTATCAAACATAGATATAGGATTTTGAAATCAAATTGATAATGATGTATATGTTTAATAGGGATAAAATAGGGAATTGTTGGAGATATACACATTATTTGTGACACTTTGAAGGATTTTTTTTTATAGATTTTGGGTTATTAGAATGACAAATTGACCGAGAAAGGTAAATATGTTAAGGACAATAATTTTCAAACATTTATTGATTAAATTTTAGTGTATACAATATGTTATTAATTTAATTTGAAAGTTACATTTGTATAGGAAATCATATTAGCATAGTTTAAATATTATGCTACATTGAATACATTCCTCCTTTGATTTGACTGACTAGATTCGAAGACCATTTACTTTATAATATTTATAATTTTATTAATCTCCACACTATAAATTCCATTTGTTTCTCTCCACATATAATAAATTCATAGTAAAAAATATGGGTTACATATTTCTCACCAAGGGATTCATAATTCAACTGCTTGCCCATTCTTCTAATTAACTCTTAAAATATTATCACCACTAATGATGGATGATTAATGTTTTCTATGTTATCATTCCTAGATAATATGCCATATCTAACCCTAGTCTCTCATGTTAGGATAATGGCCTCATCATATCTTGAATTTTCATACCCACAATAATTGAATATGATAATAGAGAAATATGTAACATAGATAAAATAAGATAAAAATAATATAAAAATTAAAATTGGAGGGTAAAAGAACCAAATTTTAACTCCAAAATAAATCATCAAACAAAAAAAAATAATATAATTAATACTCACCCCCATCTCCGTTATCCTTTCCTACTAATTTCACTCTCACCCCTTCTTTGTGCCTCAAGAAAAAATTGTGCATATTATAAAAACTTATATTCTCTCTCTTTCCTCAAATTTTTGGGACAATAGAAAAAAACGTAAAATTTCATGCATTTATAGGTTGAAGATAAATATGGACAAGGAAATATTTTATCTAAAATGGGATTATACAAATACACCCTATATAAATAAAATCCTTTGAATGCATCAATAGAATAATCAGATCTAAGCAATAAAATATAATATATACAATCAATCCATTTAAGCATGTGCATATATAAACAACTATAAAACTATGAGGTTAATTATTAGGAGAGATATATATTATTTTTTAATCTATGTTGGTATATCACCATTGACAAGGTTTACCTAAACCTTACAGACTAACTCTGTGTTCTATTTGTTGAGGGTTTTGCTTCTTTTTTATTTTGGACACTTATGTCACCCTATGGAAAACTAGTCTCAATGCTAGTGTCTAGATATAAATGCTTATATTTAGATCCAATTATGCACTGTAATTGATTATGTCTTTTCCTAAACCTATACCTATTCTTTTATTCATGTTTGACCTTTAGATATCAATCATTTTGTGCATGAAACACTATTAGTAGACAAAAGCCTAGATCCTTTCCCTTTGACCACCTATGACTCAATAAAAATGGGTTAGCATGTGAGTTAAGATAACCCTATAAATCCCTCTATTTATAAGTGTTACCTACATAGCCATATACTCTTGAGAGGGCCTCAAAATTGCATGTAATTATCCCTCTTATTTGTAACTAAAGATGAAATTTTACTTTCTACTGTATAATATTTATGCAAGGTGAAAGTTACATTTTCATTGTAAATCATGTTATCATAATTTAAATGTTATGATACATTGAATATATTCTTCCTTTGATTTGACTCACTAGGGTCGAAGACCAATTGTTCCATAATATTTATGATTTTATTTATCTCCACAAGATAAATTTTATTTTTGTCTCTCCACATTTGATGCATGCATGGTCATAGCTATGGGTTACATATTTCTCACTAAGAGATTCATAATTACACTACTTGCCCATTTTTATCTTTAACTCTTAATGTATTATCATCTCTAATGATGGATAATTAATTTTCTTATGCTTATATTTCATACCTAAAATTCTATAGCTAATCATAGTCTCACATGTTAGGATGATATCCTCATAATATATTGAAATTTCATACCCACAACAATTAAATATGATAATAAAAATAAAGAAACACAGATAAAACAAGATAAAATAAATATAAAAGTTAAAATTAGGGGATAAGATAACCCTATTTTATCTCCAAAATAAATCACCAAACAAAAGAAAATAATCTAATTCATACTCACCTTCCTCTCCATTATCCTTTTCTTCTATTTTCACTCTCACCCCTTCTATCTGCCTCAATATAAAAATGTGCATATCATAAAAACCTATTTTTCTGCCTTCCCTCAAAAACTTTTCATATAATAGAAAGAGAAAATGTAAATTTCCATGCATTTATAGGTTGAATTAAAATATAGAAAAGTATCTATTTTATCTAAAATGTTATTATCCACAAATACCCTATAGAAAAAAACCTTTGAATGAATCAATATAATACTTATATCAAAGCAATGAAATACAATATTTACAATCAATTCAATAAAGATCTACAATATAGAAAATTGAGTGTCTGGATATAAAGGCTTGTATTTAGATCCAAATATGCATTGTAACTGATTAAGTCTTTTTCTGAACCTATGCCTATTCTTGTATTAAATTTTCACCTACATATATAAATCAAGTTGTGCATGAAACACTATTAATAGACAAAACCCTAAATCCCTACCCTTTGACCATTTGTGACTCAATAAAAATGGGCTACCCTGTGAGTCAAGTTAACCTTAAAAACCTTACTATTTGTAAGTGCTAATTACATATTTGCATACTTTAAATAGGGCCTTATACTTTCATGTAGTACTCCCTCCTATTTGTGTGTGTGTAGTGATGATGGTACAACTATATGCCCTTTCTCCTATTACAACCCTTGGTACAAGCAATTCAAGTGAAAATTGATATTTATAATACTTTAGACTCTTAATCTAGAAAGTTAATAATGTAGTTTAACTCAATATATTTTGAATAAAATAATGTGTATGCTAATTGAGAGGCTTGTTTGATAAGATATGTTATGTCCTATCTTTGTATATATAGTGATCCTTTTGAATTTGAATTTAGACCTAGTGACATGTGAAAGCTAACAATAGGAAAAACATAAGGACCCTTTAATGGTCACAAAGTGAAAACAATGAAAATTATAAAAGAAGACAATGTTGGACACTAACATCAATGCTCAGACACTACAATCGATTATAGTGTCTAAAAGTGAATGTTAGTGTCCAAGAACTTAGAATATAGAATAGATAACTAAAATGTACAGATTATTTCCACAAGGTGGATAGAGTTCAAAATAGTGAAAATAAATTAGTAAAAGAGAATAAATTATAATTAAAATACATGGATCTCAAGTGTTCCATGCAAGACCACACCACTAAGTACTCAATGTTTCATCAAAAGACCTATACATGTAAAACTAAGAAAATAAACATCATACAACATGTCTTGTAACAAATATGGGTATCTACATTTACCTCCCATTTAATCTAATAAATTTATGAAATCAAATTATTAGATTAAAATGAAGTTCAAAACTAGGTGTGTAAACACACCATGGACATGTAGTAGTTCTAACTTGAATTTGTAGCTCCTATCCTCCAACCACAATCACACTATAGTGTTATTAACATATATATGCTAAAATTGAGAAATCAACATAACATACAGAAATAAAGAGAATGTAAATAATACATTTATATATATTCTTCATGGTGATGCCTTCTAGAATACCATTATCACTGTGGAGGATGGAGAAATAGAAAGGGAACTTGAGGCCCCATCCATTTTCTCTTTATTAAAATGAATGAGTCTATAAGAAGTCATGTGAGTTGCATCCCAAAGATGTTTTATACCAAAGGAGGGTTAGGGAGGTGGTCATTCCCCTAAACTAGTATAATGGGAGTAGTGCCTTGTCCTTAAATAGTATTGAATCTTAACCACATAACTCAAGTGTAAAAATATTATATATAACCAATCTAGCCAATCTAACCAATCTCACTCGAGTCAAATGGTGTGACCCTATAAACCCAAAATAATAGAATTAGTGCCAAGTACATCAAGGTTGTATAATATAGATTGCACTACTCAAAATAACAAAATGTTACAAATAGATAAATGATCAACTAAAGCATATTGGTAAATAGTTTAAACATGTACATGTAATTTAGTATATTTGGGAAAATTGGTGCATCTCAGTAAGTGAGAGGAAATGTTTTCATGACACCTATCATGTGTAATATGAATTATGTATAATTATAATATTTATCTTTATTTGTTTTGCCTTTACAAAGCATATGCCCCTTTGATGTGTCTCAAGTTGAAGTTTCTATCAAAATGTAACATTTTTTATATAAATTGTGCATGATATGCTTCACAAATATGAAAAATTATGTACCAAATATGTGAAAATAATTTAAAAATGTACAACATTTTTTCCCAATTATATATTTGAATCATTTAAGTTGTATCAAATTTTGGTAATTGAATGATGTTATGCCTTATCAGACTTGTAAGTGGTAATATATTGATATGTGCTACACATTATCGCTTTATTGTAAATTAGATAAAAACTATGCATTTTTTACCCTTTGGGAATTTAAAAATAGTATTGATGAAAATTATATGGTGCATAAATGTTATTTTTTTGGGTCTTAACATAATTTTTGGCTCATGATTTGGATACGTGGTACTGGAGATATCATGATTTAAAGTTTAACAAGTGCACACAATAGTGAAAAACTCAACTGATATATATATATATATATATATATATATATATATATATATATATATATATATATATATATATATATATATATATATATATATATGGAATTTTTGAATTGATTTCTATTTCAATTTCATTTTTATCTATTGATATTTGTTGCTCTAGATTTTTTTCCACAATTCCTTGAAGAAGAGTGGTACATCCAATGATATTTTATGTCTTGTGGCTATACTCAAGGGATGGGACTTGGAGAACATGGTAAGTAGAAAACATTTCCCTTATTCCAAAATTATTTTTCATTTTTGTCAATTTTCATATCCTTTTTTATTTTTTAAAAATATACATGGACAATAGCATTGACGTTTTAGATGGTGACATTGAATAGTTGATGCTATTATTTGAATTTCATCTTGTCATATTCACATGCTAATATTACATTGATTTGATAAATAATGTGGTTCTCTTTACTTGTTTACTTTTACATAAATACATTCATATCTATGAGTTTAGACATAGGAGACATTTGTCCACCCTAGTGGAATTGGGTTTAGATGTCACAGACTAGGTGATTATTTACTAGGTTAGGATTGGTCAATTGGTATGATTAAGGTATATACATTATGATGTTAACTTGATGATAGTATTATTTGAGAGGTGAAATGATGATACTTGTACATTCTAGCTCTCCATATGGGAGATGACAATAACACTAGATGATGTTTATCATATTTTGTGTTTGCCTATTACAAAAGAGAGGGACCACATATCATGATATGGTAGCATTGGAGATATGCAGAGATCCCATCCATACCTTATAGTTCATTGAGTATATGTGGGAGATCCCACTAGCATGGTCCATCTTGAGGACATACTTTGATCTAATGTTCTATGATTGTAGAAGCTCATTTATTATTTGTTATCTTACTTTATCACTATAGAGGGTAGTGGTGTGGCTATATATTACCATATGTATCAAATTATTTATAAAATTGAGCAATAATGTAAATTCAGGTATCTTTGGGTCACATTATGGTGGTTCACTTCTATAGATATTTATACATATTTTTCTTAGAGAAACACGATGGTGGATTGGGTGCAACTACACTTATTCATACATGGGCATATGAGTACCTTTTGGTTATATGCTCCATTGTGGACCCCTTATTAGATGGGCCAAACCATAGGGTTTTGATATAGGATGGTTATTACCCTAGAACTAGGTAAAATATACCATGGAGTATCACATGATAATTGATCAATTGGCACTCACACATATTATATAGCATCCTTATAAGACTTTTACTAGATATCATAATGACTGGAAAGAGTTATAATGTATTCCTTATCTCATATGGTTAGTGTTGTGACTTTGATTTTCACCCTTTGAGGATGTGTTTTAGGTCTCATCACTCAACTAACATAATGGTAACTCTTTAAGGCTTTGGGTTGTCTATGCCTAAAGATAACCTATAGGGAGGGCTAGATCCCTTGATGGTACACCTAAGACTAACACTACACCTACTCAATTACAAATAAAATATAGATAAAGATAACATGAAATCAAAAGGGTTGATTCTCCAAATGTCATGAGAACTACCACTCATTTTCAGATGCACTAATGAATAATAGGATTGCATTCACCTTACATGACTCCTAATCTAATCTTCTTGCATAAGTATTTTATAAAGAGGATAAAAACTTGACACATAACTAAACGTGAGGAAGGTCTCCACTCGTAATCATTGCATAAATAAGACATAACACTAAATACAACCTAAAATAATGGTTTCAAACTACAATGATGTGAGAAAATATGACAACAAACCAAAAAATAACTATTTCATCACTTGGTAAGATTATTTATTCATAAGTATAAACTAAATACAGTCATAGAAAAAGGCAAAAATTAGTCATTTAGTGATTTAAGGGGATTAAAAAATTATCAAGTATTCACCATACTCTTGTGGAGGATGCCTTTACAATCCATTATTGGCCAATTATATAGAATAATGGATAGAGAGAGAGAGAGAAAGAGAGAGAAAAGATGGATGTGGGAAGAATCTATGATGGCTGTCATCCATCATCAAATCAATTTCAAAGGCCAAGAGAAGCTAGAAAAAATATCCATATCATTCCTCTTCAACATGATTTAGCTAGACTTGATGATGACCTCATGAGAGGTGGTGTATAAGTGGATCTTTATCTTATATAACTAATATTTCTTCACTTAAAATTGCCCTTTATTGGAGGAGTTACAAGTTGTTAGTTTGACACATGGCCTGCTTGGCCTTATTGGAATGTTCCTATACCATTATTGGATCTTCAATGATTCTCTTACCTTAGTTATGATGCTTGAACTCAGACCTCCTCATACTATAATCTTTGTCATTAGAACCTGCAACAATAACTTCTCTCATGCAAGGTCTAGTCTTGTGTTTGAAAAATACCACACCAACTTGTTCACTCCACGTGGGTATTATATAATGTTATATAGCCTATGTTTATATTGTATACCATATCCAATAAATGATATACAATTATATTTTGTCTCTTAATTTTTTCAAGAGTATACTCAATTGTCATAAGATCTCTATGGGAGATACTCGATGGAACTAGTTTCTTAAATTATTTTAGGATTATTAAGGCTGAAGAACATAGATCCACAAATCCACCCCATTCATTAATGTCTAAAATTTGATGGTGTTAAATGAAAACACCTCGATACAAACTTGGGGATATTGATTAAGGGCTATGTTCATCCTTCAAAACCCTCAACACCATGAGACTAGTAAGAAGCATGTAGCTCAACCCTTCAAAAATGCATTTAATCATTGAAATGAGATTGTTTAAAAGATATAGATCCTTACAATGATGTAATTAGATTATATCATAGGTATTATTAAGTTTATTTATCCCATTTATGACCTTGAAAATGTTTGCAAATCCAGCCTCTTAATGCAAATAGATAATGCCTTTACCTTGGCTTGGTTTGATTGTTTGCAACCTATCATATCACCTTAGGATCCCTTTTTTACATTTTATATAAGGTTAATATTACTTCTATAAATATTTTATACCATATTAATTTGGTCACGATACTCTTAAATAGTCAAAACCATGAAATTAAGCCTCAAAGGGGATTTTTTAAGCCTCTTCTTTGTGTCTTCATCCTCACACGTGCCAAGACTTTAGATAAAATAGGTGCTCATGAGGTTATTATATGACATAAAAATGATTTTAAGGAACTTAAAATGCTTTATGGTCATTCAAACCATCATTCTCAGTCATTAGGCTTATTTGGGAACCATAAAGATAGTTTTAGGTCTCAAACTTCTTAGCGATTGGTCATAATGTACATGCCATTAATAAATGGAAAATACAAAAAATTGGAATTAAAAAAAATTATGAACACAAAATAAGGTTATTATAACCCATTCATCTTCTCATCTAACTTCTCAAATGATGAAATTGACCTCTTTGGGCTTTGTAAGACTGTAGGTGTACCTTAAGAGGACTATTTGAGCAAAAAAGAACTCCAAGTGCCTAAATTTTAGTTAGAAACAACTTATATAGGTTTAAAACATGTTTCAAGATGTATGTAAATGATTATACAAAGTATTTTACCTCTCATATAATATTGATCTTGACTTAACCCATACTAAGGATTTGTTCACAATTTTAGAGTTCTAGCCCTTATTGCCATCTTTTGATGTTTCTCTCTCTTGACAAGGAGTTCAAACACTGTATGAAATTTATACAAGATATTACACATATATAAAAATATTTTTAACCTTACTTACAATAAAAAATATGCATTTTAACTTTATACTTGAGACCTTTGCTAAAGACTCTGAACTCATTGGTCTTCTTAGCCTAGTTCCTATAATTTATTGTCAAGAATGACCACTAAGTGCTTTCCCACTTGTTATATGCCCTATTGTAATGATTTATAAAATATAAAATGATAATAAATCACTATATTTTATTGGTGTCTTCAAGGTTATGCTCAAAGGAAAAATTTGTCCTTTTACGTCTCTACAACCTATTAGACCGTCTCTAAAAGGATCTCATATTTATTTCATGATATCTCTTAAAAATAAAGGGTATAATCAATTTATAAAATATATAATATGGTCCCTAACACCTCATATGACTTTACTTAGCTTCATTTCAGACATATAAAAAAAATATTACTCATATTCTTGTAGGCAGTCACGTAGGTGCTTATTATGAGTTCAATCCTAATTGCCACCTTGTCTTTGGGATTGGAGTCCCCTACCTTTTATGTATTTGAACGATATTAGAGGTGGGAAAATATATTTCTTAACTTATTTATAGAGCTTAAAATTCTTTAAAAACACACAAATTTTATCCAAGGAATTTTTCTTTCTGTCTGTAGACCTACACAATCCACCTACGCATGCATGAATGCATTATTTTCTTGGCATCTCTAACTATGTAGGTGTCTTTAAGAAGTTAGAGGGAGTTTTTATGGATATAATAATTAGTATGACTATTTTAATAATTCATTGAAATTATATTTATTATCTATAGGCCTAAAACATTCTTCCTCCACACTTGAAACCTTTGCTCAAGAACATTACATTCAATGATCTTCAAACCTGCCTCTTAAAACTTATTATCAAGAATGATAATAGAGTTTTTTAAATTTTTTGTGTACCATATGATTGTTACATTAAATTATACATGGGTGTTATAAACCCTATTTCACATATATTATTCCTTAAAATGTCAAACATCTTTACCTATAAGAATTTATCTCTCTCCTTTAAGGATTTCATGCCTAGATCAGTATAAAAAGACACTTTGGGGATAAATGTAGGATTGAATAAACATGTACAGAAGTGTTATGGATTTTAATTATTTTATATCATGTGTTTTTTCATATTTCCTAATCCCAAAATCCTTCAAAAATGTCAAACTAACCCACAACCTACACGTTTCAATCCTACAAACCTACCTTCACAAGTTTCACTCATATATGAATATGAATATTTCTTGGATATGGTATAGGAGATATTTATTGAGATATATTAGGTTTGAAACATAATTCACACTTTATTTCAAGAATCTTAAAGCTAGAAACACCTCATATTCCCCACAAACTCTGAGTGTCATATCTCAAATAGTAGAATAAAGAGATCTTCTTGCTAAAACCAATGTTATCGGTGGAGTTTTATGCTAAATTTGATCTTTAAATGACTATGGGAGATCCAAGAGACACTTTAAAATATTTTTCATGCATTTAACAAACTTAAATATACCATTTCAAGGAAAAAATTATGATGTTATGTTTGAGCAAGGTTTAAGAGCAATTAGTCTTCTTAACAATGATTCATAAATATCTATCCATAATACTCAATACTATTTCCATGAAGTATAAGGTCATAGTTGTGTTCAAAATCCCCTATTGTAATTTTTCCTAGTTATTTTCCACATGCATGAAACAATCAGATGAAAATGACCTTCTTGTGCTTGCCAATGACTTGATGGAGAAGTTGAATAGTTTTATGCATTAAAGAGATTTGAAACTTCTTTCTAAGCATGATTTTAGTATGATAAATTTTGGAAGGAGTTTTAGATATACTATAACAGCTTATGCAATGTGATCACCTACAAAATGGCATAATTTTTCCATGACAGTACATGTAAGAATCTTGTAACTGCCACCTTCACATTGAAAGTGACTCAAAATACTTGGAGAAGTGTGTACCAATGTAATAACCAACTTTTTGAACTTGGGTTGGATCTAACACACTTGAATCAAATTGGTATAATACACAATAATTACCTCTAACAAATATTTTCATTAGGCATGCTATAAAAAGTATAAAACACATGGAAAGAACTTTACCTTAACTTTTGAAAATACCTTAATTTATCTAAAACTACCTTAAACAATGTTAAAAAAATTCTAATACCTAATTTGATCATCTGTTTGAAGTTAAACTAATTAAAAATAAATGTTTTGGATTGTATGGGTTCACATTTGGTCTAGGGGGAAATTATCAACATTTTTGGTGACTCACATGCGTTGATCATCTTGCTAAACATCTAGACCAATAGCCTTATCAGTCCATTGGGATATTGATTCACTAGACATTGAGAAACAAACATGATTTATACCTAAAAAATGAATCCAAGCCTTTACAACAAGTTGAAACAATTGATAATTCCTTCCCAAACACATACAAAACAAATAATAACAAGACACCACACATGTGCTATGAGGCACTTAGGGAAAAGATGAAATAAAACCACTCAACAACATGTGTTAGAAGCACTTAGAGAAAATAATTACTAAACTACTATCTACAAAATGACAATACCTCCAATCCACCTAGATCAAATCAAAATCATCTCATGTCCTATGCTTGTGGTTTATAGAGATGATGAACAAGCTATTGTTTGAGTGTCATTCTAATGGGATCAACTTCTATCCTTCTTGTCAACCTTATTGGCCTATCTCCAATTTAATGAACTGAAGAAAACATATCCCCAATATAGATAAACTCCTCTTGTGTTTAAATGTTCACCTCATGATGTTATTCATCAGTTCAAAATCCCTCTAATGTGACCACATTCTATTTCATATGAATAATTATAACTTCATCTTTCAATGGCTCACTAGAATGTTGTTTTTGGTTTTCCATGACATTTAGAGATATGTCAATTAACTTTTCAACTACTATAAGTTTTTAAATCTCTTTAAGGATTTCCAAAAACTAATTTGTGGCTTAATTTGGATCTTATTGAGATAAAATTTGTTCAACATTCTATTGAGCATGTTGTCCAATATTGATAACCATATCATGAAAGTATTCAGTATGATGTGTAGGTATACAAAGAGTCTCAATGTCTTGAATCAACTCAAGGTACTTGTACTAATTATAATCAAAACCTTATTGATTCTCACTTCCATCTTCTTGAAGTCTACTAGGACTCATTACATCTTATTTTGAGTCTTTACTTAGCTCATGTTTAGGGTTGTCTTCTTTAAAAACCACTACTATAATCTCAGTAGTTGTTGCCATGTCATTTTTGAACTTCCTCATCTTGATCATGAGAGTCATTAAGATTATAAACCAAGATGCCTTTATTAATATATCCTTTTTGATATGCTATAATGTCCTATTGGACCTCTTGAAGAGGAATTTAAATAATTATTGGCATGTCAAGAGCCTCACACTGTTCAAGAACATTCTCATTCTTCCCTTGAATGACTTTAGATTTACTAAACACTTGAAGTTCCTCAATTAAATCATGATAAGGTTACTCACATGAGTTATCACAATTCTCTTTCTCATCATGAACTAGTACAACTCCTTTCAATATTTCATTATTTTCATTTTTGGACGTGACATCTTGTGAAGTAGATATTGCTTCCACCACTTGAACATATTCATGATAGACTTATTGAGGTTCACTTACAACTATATTTGAATATTTCTCCTCAAGGTTTGCAACATGATCTTTTTATATGCCAAATTTAAGCTCATTTGATCAACATAAGTTCTATTGATCATGCCCTTGATTGATTTGTTGATAAGAGAGAGTTGACTAATCTTCATTAAGATGATCTTTCCCCCTTTTTTACAAGTCTGATGATTCAATTTCTATGGCATAAATATTTGGCATTCTATAACTAGGGTACATGGTCCAAGAAGGCTACCATGTAGTCATACCTTCATCATCCTCTCTTGAAATATTATCCTCTTCACTTAGATGTTATTATTTTTCCTTCCATACAACAAGTCCTCTAATGTAAAAATTTATGATGGGATGTAAATAATTTCCACTTGTCAGCATAGGAATACAGGGCATTATGGGTTGCTCTTGAATGATATTTGGGATTGAAGAGGCACTCTTCCAAATTGGTAACTTAGAGGTAATGGATTCAATGAGGGGATATTGAGTAAGAGCTAAAGAAGCTAGTGCTAAAGGTGTTTTATTCCCTTCCTTCCATTTAGCATTAGCCCTATCAAAATATGATATATCTTCATCCTTATGAATAATCTCAACTTCAGTAGTGAACGAGGGCTTTAAAAAACTAGGTAAATTCCTTGGTTGATCTTATACAACTTTTTCCCTCTTTTTATTTTGGATTGGAATATGAGAAATGGATAATAATATTACAAACTTCTTTGGTTTAGGAGTTTTAGGAAGCATGGGTAGAGCATGCATAAGCACAAACTCTTTCATAAGATAGTGAGTCCTCAAGAATGGGATTTTGGAATAAGTAGGATCTCTTGTAGCCTCATTATGAATCTTAAACTAATATACCTATTAATTATTTATATAGGACTAATATGCAAGAACTTATTAATGCCTATGGTGATTTATTTCCCTACCACTCTCCATACATTGCCTCTCAAAGAAAGACTAATTACTTTGAGACTTTTTTCAGGCTGATTGAAAATAACATGACCTTACCAAGATTAATTAGAGATATGAGCATGGGTTGGGGGGGAGGAAAGTATCATTAGATAAATTATACATTTCTAGTTTAGGTATACTTGAAGTGAAGCCATAAATATTCTCATCTTAATATGAAGGATATGAAGGTACAAAATATGCATTGTCAAAAAATGGAGGATTGAAATACATACCAATTGGTGTTCTTTAGGTACTTGGGCTGCTTGAACTAGATATAGATAACTTGGAGTCACCCTTGATGAGTTTATAAATGCCTCCAAAGTTTAATGTAATAAAGGACAACACCAACAATCCTTAAATAAATGAATTACCTTAAAATTAGTAACACTAGGCATGCCAAAAACTATTGTCACTTTAAGTTACACCCTTTAAGGAGGTGTTTTAGATATCCTCACTCAACTAACACAATGATAAATCTCTAAGGCTTTGGGTGGTTTATGACCAGAGATAACCTCAAGAGTGGGTTAGCTCCCTTGATGCTACACCTAAGACTAACACTAAACTTACACAATTGTAAAGAAAAGAGATAGATAAAGCTAACATGAAATAAAAATAGGTGATGCACCAAATGTCATGATCACTACCACTAATTCACATATATACTAATGAATAAGAAGACTAAATTCACACTACACAACTCCTAATCTGATCTTCTTGCATAAGTATTTTGTAGAGTAAATATTTAAGACACAACTAAGAGAGAAGAAGGTCTTCAATACTAATCAATGCATGAATCATACATATCACTAACTAAAACCTATAAGAATGACTTCAAATTGCATTAAGGTGATAAAATAGTACAACAAACCAATGATAACTAGTTCATTGCTTGATAATATTAACTATTCATAAGTACACACTAAATATAATCATATAATAAGGCAAAAATTAGTCATTTATTACTTCAAGAGGCATATAAAAGGAGAAAGGCTTAACCATAATCATATGGATAATGAATTTAAAATCCATTCTAAACCAATTATAGAGAGAGAGAGAGAGAGAGAGAGAGAGAGAGAGAGAGAGAGAGAGAGAGAGAGAGAGAGAGAGAGAGAGATGAGAGAGAGAGAGAGAGAGAGAGAGAGAGAGAGAGAGAGAGAGAGAGAGAGAGAGAGAGAGAGAAGGTGGATGTTGGAAGAATCCATGATGACTATCATCCATCATAAAATCAATTAAAAAATCTAAGAGAAGGTGGAAAAAGTATATCATTAATTTTCAACATGTGTTTGATTGTCCTGATGATGACCTCATGAGAGGTGGTGTATACGGGGCTCTTCATCTTCTATGACTGATCTTTCTTCACTTTAAATTGCCTTTTATTTGAGGAGGAGTTAAAAGTTGTTTATTTGACACATGGCCTACTTGGCCTTCTTGGAATCTTACTACACCATTCCTAGCTCTTTAATGCTTCTCTTAACTAGGTTATGGGACTTAAAATTCAAACTCCTCATACTATGATCTTACTCATTAGAATTTGTAACAACAAATTCTTTCATTCAAGGTGGTGAAAATAAATTTATCTCTCATGTAAGGTCTATTATTCTTATTAAAAACTACCACAATAACTTGATCACTCCATGTAGGTCTTGTAAAATGTTATAAAACCTATATTAAGCTTATAGACCATATCCAAGAACTAATAGATAGGTATAATTTGTCTCTTAGTTTTTGTAAGAGTATGCTCATTTGTCACAAGATGTTCATGGAAGATAGTTGATGGAACTAGTTTCTTAAATTATTTTAGGCTTCTTAGGGATTAATAACATAGATATATAAATCCATACCATTCATCATTGTCTAAAATTTTATGGTGTGAAGTGAAAACACCTTGATACAAACTTGGGGAGATTGATGAAGGGATGTTTTCATCCTTGAGAACCCTCAAAACCATGAGATTAATAAATTTATGTATCTCAAACCTTTAAAACTAAATTTAATCATTGAAATGAACTTGTTTACAACTTGTGGATCCTTATAATGATCTAATTAGATGTTTTCATAGGTCTTTTGAATTGTCTTGATTCTATGCAAACATATAAGGTTTCCACCCTAGCTTTGTTTGGTTGATTTCAACCTATCATATCAACTAGAGATAATTTTAGGTGTATTATAGAAGGTTATTAGGCCTTTTCTTAAGCTTTAATACCATCTTTAGTTGGTCAAAAGATTCTCAAACAATCAAAACCATGGAATTATTTCTAAAAAGGTAGTTTTTAAACCTATTTTTTTGTCTTCCTCCTCATACATGCCAATAATTTTTATCAAATAGGTGCTCATGATGTTTTTATATGTCATAAAGATGATTACAAAGAATTTATAGTGAATTAGGGTCATTCAAACCATCATTTTCAGTCATTAGGCTTCTTTGGGAGCCATAAAGCCAGTTTTAGCTCTCAAACTTCTTAGCAATTATCCATAAATTATAGGCCCTTTATAATAGAGAAAAATACAAAAAAATATATTAAAAAAACCTTATTGACACCTCCTAGGGTAATTTCTCCCAATGCATCTTCTCCTCTGATTTCTCAAATGATGAAATTGACCTTCTCAGGCTTTTCAAGACCGTAGGTGTATCTTGAGAGGTCTACTTGAGCAAACATAACTCCAAGTGCCTATTTTTTCATTGGAACCACCTTATCTAGGTTTTAAACATGTTTCATGAGGTCTATAAATTATTATACAAAGTATTTGACCGTTCATATAATATTGAACTTGCATTATACCATGCCAATGGTTTGTTCAAAGTTTTTCAGTTATGTCCCTATGGCCATTATCTGATGTTTCTATCTCTCAAAAATGAATCCAAACCATTTAATAACTTTCCCCTTGATCTTACACATATATAAAAATATTTTTAACCTTTAATTTAATATAAAATATGCATTTTCTCTTCATACTTGAGAGCTTGTTCAAGACTTCTAGCTCATTGGTCTTCTTAGCTTGTTTCCTACAATTTCTTGTTAAGACTAACCATTGAGTGTTTAAAAACTTTTTATATGCATTATTAATATGATATATGCTATATAAAATGATAATAAATCAATCAATTATATTTGTTTCTTCAATATTGGGCTAAAAGGCAAAATGTATCCTTTTAGGTCTCTACAGGCCTGCTAGAGCTTCTCTCAAAGGATCTTGGCTTTCTTTGATGATCTCTCTTAAAAAGGAAGGGTCTAATAAATTTATATTTTTATCATAAGATCCATAAAACCTCATATTAGTTTATTGAGATTTATTTATAACACATGAAAACATATTCCCCATATTCTTGTGGATAAGCCTATAGATGCCTATTTTGAGTTCAAACCTCATGACCACCCTGTCTTTAGAATTGGACTCCCCTACATTTTATTTATTTTAATAATATTTGTTGTGGAAATATTTATTTTTTAACCTATTTATAGATGTTATAAATGGAAAAACATACAAATTTTAGCCAAGAACCTTTCCTTTCGACCTACAGACTTACATAGTCCACCTCTGCATATATGAATGTATTGCTTGCTTGTAATCTCTGACTATGTTAGTGTATTGAATAAGATAGAGGGTATTTTTATGGGTATAATAATTAGAATTAATATAATAGTAATTCATTTGAAAAAAATTAATTACTCACAAGCCTGCAACTTCCTTCCTACACACTTGAACCCCTTTCTCAAGAACATAAAGTTTAATGACCTTCAAACTTGCCTCCTGAAACTTGTTATCAAGAATGATCCTATAGTTTTTCACCTTTGTTGGATTTCATCTAAGTTATCCACACACTTATCCATGGGTGTTTAAAAAACTATTTCATATATATTATTCTTTAAAACATCAAACATCCTTACTCATATGAATTTATCTCTCTCCTTTGAGGACTTTATGCTTGGGTCAATACAAGAATAACACCTTGGGGATGAATTTGGTCTTGAAAGAACATGAAAATGAGTGTGAATACTTGTAAAAAGTGTATATCTTATGTTTTGTAATATTTATTACTCCCCAAACCCTTCAAAAATATCAAACTGACCCACAACTTGCACCTTAAGATCCTATAGACCTGTACCTATAAGTTTCACTCTTCTATGCCTGTGAATATTTATTGGAGATGGTATAGGATAGATTGTTTGAGTTTTATAAGACTTTAAACACCATTATCACTTGATTTCAAACATTTTTAAGCTTGAAACACCTCACAATCCCCACAAATCTTGACTATCATGTCTCAAACAACAAAATAAAGAGATCTTCTTGCTAAAACCAATGTGATCAATGGATTTTTTTTCTAATTTTGATGTTTTAGGGACCATTAAACCTTGAATATACACTTTCAAATAATTTTCATTCATTTACCAAACTTAAATCATCCATTTGAAGGAGAAAACCATGATGTTGGGTTTTAGCAGTATTTAAGAGCAACTAGTCTTCCTAACAATGCTTCATAAAGATCTACCCATCAAACTCAAGAATATTTACATAAATTTAAATGGAATATAATTTTTCAAAATCCCCTAATGTAATTTTTCCTGGTTCTTCTCCACGTGCATAAATCAATCAAATGAAAATGAACTTTATATGTTTCCCCAATGACCTGATGGAGAAATTGAATGGTTTTCACCACTAAAGAGGTCTAAAAATTCTTTATGACCATGATTTTGGGACAATGAAGGTTTTAATAAATTTTTAAATGCTTCTAACACCTTATTCTAATGTGATCACCTACAAAATGGCATTTTTTTCTTTGATAATCCATGTAAGAATCTTGAAACTACCACCTTCATGTTGAAATTGACTCAAAAGACTTGGAAAAGTGTATAACAACATAATAACCACATTTTAAACCTTGGTTTGAATATAACACACTTAAATCATCTTGGGATAAGACACAATAATGACCTCTAATAAGGATTTGCATTAGGCATGCCTTAGACAAGTATAAATCACATGGAAAACACTTTACCTTAACTTTTACAAATACATCAATTTCTCCAAAATTGCCTTAAAAAATGATAAAATCTTTGTAAGACATCATTTGAACATATTTTGGAAGGAAAAATGATGCAAAAGTGAAGTTTTGGATTATAGAGGTTGACAATTGGCCTAGGAGGCCAAATTGTCAATAGTTGGTAGATAGGTTTCTTGGCATATACGAGTGGTTCTAGTTGATCGTGTGTTACATCAGTTAAAAATTCAATTGGATGTCCCATCAGATCCATATCCATGGAATTATACTATGAGATATGGTGATAGACCAAATGATATTCCTTCTTTTACTATTGTAGATTTAGCACCATTCCCTTCTATGAAAATTAATCTTGTTGTGCCAATTAGAGATGATGTCGGGTGTTTAGTGACTTACGTACAATGTTGGTATAGGGCCTATGGCCTTTGTTATTACCTATTATAATTCCTACCCTACTAAAACACATGTAGAATAAGGTAGAGTTGGAGGAGGTAGAGATGCAAGTGCTCCAATAGGCCCATAACCATTAGATAAGGTAAGCATAAAATCTACATGTAAGTAGACTATTGTATTTTATTTACATCTTAGCATATTTATTAATTTGTGTTGATAGATATATCTAATTTATAGCCTTTTTATTTATATTTCAAGAAACCAGGAGTGGGAAAATATGATTGATCATGTTTAGAAGAATCTGACATGCACTATACCCGTGGACATTATTGGTGATAGTTTTTTGGAGCATATTACTAATATTATTGGTGTACATGCACCAATTATTTATCATGTGGCCATGGTTTTGGTATCATACTATATAGTGGTCACTGAGAGGGATGAGATATATGAAAAATTAGATATGAGGGTCATTCCAGAGAGGAATGCTATAGATATCATGATGATGTTGATTGACATATATGAGGACTTATGATATTAGCATGAGCATACCTAACGTGAAATAAGAACCCTCGAAGAGAGGTTGAAAGAATAGTCTCACTCCTATTGTCCTGAATGAGATATTTTTGCCTCCACACTAAGAGGTGTGAGGCATTGAGATGTAGATAGTGATGATTCATACACTCCTAGGGATATGTCCCCAATACATGATAACATATTGTATAAAATTTATATTATTATTATTATTATTATTATTATTATTATTATTATTATTATATATATATATATATATATATATATATATATATATATATATATATATATATATATATATATATATATATGGGAGTGTTGTTCCTAGCATTTTAGCGTTATTGTATGATTTATTTTTTTCAATATATCATAAGTGTAACTGGTGTAAAGTATTGTTAATTTTAAGTTTCATTATTTATATTTTTATGATTTAAATTTTTAAGGCAATCATTGTATACCATGAATTTCAATTAGAACTAAGATTGCCTAACTATAATGAATATGTTGTGAATAAATATATGTTTTCTATTTTACTTTTAATACCTATTATCTTTATATATAAAATATAGATGTTGATGCATGAGTGTGCTCTACAATATCTATGTTTTTGCTTCCCCTAGGTACATCTCTAAGAGATCGATCAACCAATGATTATTTGATAAGATTAGTGTGCAAATGATAGATTGGTGTAGAATGTGCCTTAGAAGGACTTATTACAATGGTTTGTTTCTCCATAAGTCTTTAGACCATTTGTTCCATGAGACGGGTGTCATGGGATGTTTAGGTATTGTAATAATGTCCCATGGTATAAGTGGGACAATGAGACCTTTTTATCTCATTCTTAAATGTAATAACTCCTTTATCTACCAACTATTCAAAATTATGTTTTAAATCATAACAATCACTATTAAGTTATCTGTTAATACCATGATAAGTACAAAAATGCTTTCCTTTTATCTTTTTAAATATATGTGGTGGATGAAAGTAGTTAGGAGGGATAGTAATCAAATTTTTATCCAATAATACATTTAGTATTTCTTGTGGTCAATCCTTAGTGTGGTTAAAGTAAATTGGTCATTTCTTAGTAAAATTATATGTTATAAATGTAGGAGGTACTCTATATGTTTATTCCTTTCCTTTGTGGGGTACTTTTACTATATTTTCTTCACTATGCATACTTATAGACGGCTTAGGAACCTATTTGGTTGGTAAGATTTGTAAATTAAGGATTTCAAAATTTTTTTAGAGATCTCTCACAACAACCATTATAGATATAATATGAATAGAAGGAATGTGAGGAGTAAGGAAAGATACACTTATTTGAAACATAGGGATTATGGAATAATTATAACTATCATTGCATTTTATGTTGCCATCATTGCATGTTTTAAAAGTATTATCTAAAGGAACATTAATAGTATATAATGTATTTAAATAAGAAATTATATCATTTTTTAAATCATAAAGATTTTTATGACTATTATGGAAATAATCGTTGCATAGGAGTTCAACGGACATATCATCCATACTTTGTTTGTCAAGTATTTTACAATATTTATTATATGCGATAAATGAAATATCACTTTTCTATTCACTATGCATGAAACACTTACAAGGAGAAAGCATTGCATGAAAGTAATCTTATTCATCACTATTGAAATTATAATCATTGTCATTCCAATAAAATTTCTCACACTCATTCGATTCGGCTTTATATACATCATGTATACTAATTTGGCTAGTGTTATTCGTTTCATGTTTCCATTCTAGAAGGAGAGGGAGAAAGGATCAGCGTACATTTGTATCATTAACATATTGAGATAGATAAATATATTACTTTTTGAATTTTGTAAAATTGGAAAAGAATCTTCAATTTTTGTAACATTATCCACATTTAGTAGAGAAGAAAGACACTCAATATGTGCATCATCTACTAAAGGAGATATTTTTTAAAAAAAAATACATACAAATCATGAGAATATTGCATGCATTAAATATGACTATGAACAAAATTTTTAACAATATTATTCCTTTTGTTTGCATGCATGTACATTTCATAAGATTGAATATGATGTAATACGCTAGAAATTGATAAATAAAAACTAGGCTTTTTAAACAATGCAACATTAGATTGTAAATCAAGTAATATATAAAACATATGAGAGTTAGGGTCTTCACACTCGCTCTTTCAATATGTAGATTAACTATCATAATCATAATCATAAGTAGTGTTAACAATCTCCATATAATCATTAGTAGCAGAATTTACATTACCTAGATCATTTGTCCATTCATTATCATAATTTTTAGAAAAAGTAGGATTAATATCACATTTATTATTAGATATTATCTATTCATAAGTAATGTATTTATTATTCTTAAATCTTGACTATTAAATATAAATGATGAGGATACTCAGACTCTTCACTATGGGGACTCATTTTGAATGAATCCTTCCAAAAATGTTGACTATACAGGGTCGACCTAATTGACCCAATGTGTTTTTGGGGATAATTTACTAGGTATATATTAGGTTAGCTGAAAGGCTAATAAACCAAGAAAATAAATAATTCCCATAAACTATACTGGGTCAACCTAGTCGACCTAATACAATCGATAGTCAAAAAAGATGTTAAGGCAAGAAAGGAGGGATGGAAAGAGGAAAAGACTGGATGAATACTTAAGGATAAATGTAATATCCCCTCCAAACAAGAAATATAGAAACATAAAACTTTGAACAAAGATACAATTTTTGTTGAATAAATTCAGAAGAATAACAATAATATAGTCTCTTAATAGCAAATCACAGATTTTATCACTTGTCCTTCTAAATTATTACAATTACAGTCCTCTCTTATGCATATAAAATATGAAATACAGTCTTGAAAACCCTAGCTTTGCAAATCTAGAAATTGGGTTTGAATCTGGAAAATTTTGTCTCGGCCTGCTGTGTCGAACACACAGTCACCGGCGTCGGTCGATATACTGCCGATGTCGGTCACTCTAGGTCCTTCTCTGCCGACATCGGTCTCTCAGTCGGCTGATGTCGGTCACTGGGATCTCTTCCTGCCGAGGTCGGTACCTGCCTGGATCTGTACGGACCTGTACGGACTTCGTACGGCTGCCAATTGGGCACAACTTGCCTGTTTTCAACCTCTGATCTGAAAATATATGTTTCTAGCACAAAATATCTCTAGCTGTATAATTTATTGACTCAAACATAAAGAAATAAATACCTGGAATATCTGTAATAACTTCTATGTGAAGTTATCTCTCAACCCTGTAAATTCTGTGATAACTTCTGGATGAAGCTATCTCTCAATTTGGCAATAGATCAGCTGATATTCCACAGCCTCTTAATTGCACACACTAAAGAGGGAACGTTCTCCAATGCAAATGGAATCCTGGAACCCTAGGCTCAGTCTTCACAGAAGAAATTCTTCAAAATCAATAATCAAATAATCAATGGCTAATTCCCAATGGCCTCCATGAGAAACCCTTATACTCTCAAAAGATATGCTTGCCCTAATTAGGGTTCTCTTAAATTAGAATTAGGGTTTCTAATTTAAAATTAGACCAAATAATTAATATTTGATTAAATAAATCAAATATTAATATCTCCCTCAATACATGTCCAATCGAGCCCAAACGAAAGCCAACTAGAAAATTTCTGCTAAACGAAGCCACACCCATCTCCACCAAGACCCTCTAACCATCCTATTAGCCTACGAGGGTCGCATAATAGGCTAACCATGAACTCTAAACATGTCAACTGAAAAGGGGACATGACAATCTGCCCCTCCTAAAATTGCTTGCCCTCAAGCAATCGCTGCATGATACACCCCTCAATCCACCTAGATCCCAAATGTAGTCATGATCTGTCCTGCTGTCAATCAATGCAAACTCCATGCCATGTCCATCCCTAGTACTAAGATAAGCACCCCAACATCCAATCCATAAACAAAAAGCAACAAGCAACTCAAGCAAACTTCGTACCTGAATAATATCTAAATCTAGATTGTGAAGACTAGAAAGAGTCATATCAACCTGTGAACTGACTGTAACCGCAAGCTGAGTCCCTACCACATGTGATAACTCCTGAGCTGCACTCACCTCAAGACCAAGCTCGTCCTCATATCTCTCTTGTGTTGGTGCCAATGTGCACTCGTCATCGCACTCTATCATGTCAGGGGGCGTAGGCATCTCCATTCGATGAAAAAACATATATCTGAAGCTGTTGCCCCGTATTGCCTTAAGAATATGTGTCTTCCCATCAACATTAAAGCAAACCTCCATGTCTTTGAGACAAAGAGTAACTTCCTCAAAGGAATGAAGCCACTTCATACCCAAGACTAAGTCTATATCACCCATGTCTACCACATAATAATCAGCCTTGAACTCAAAGTTGTTCAAGCGCAATGGGAGGTCTCTAATCATACGCTCACACCTAAGAGTGTGACCATCGGCTACCTTAACTCTAATGCCCTCAAAATATTCTGTAGTGAGTCTACGCTTCTCCACAAATCTAGCATCTATGAAATTATGTGTGGCTCCTGTATCAAGAAGGGTGATAACCTTCTGCCCTGCCAAAACTCCACGGAGTCTGAATGACTCATCTGACTGAATACTGGATAGGCGTGCCTCCTGTATGTGAAGCTCTAACTCAGCCTCTACCTTAGGCCCTGAAGCCTTTGCCTTTGCCCCCTCAGAACTATTCTGCTGTTCGAAATCCTCTGAATCAGAATCCTCATAATATGCCCACATCACACAATTTGCCTTGCCCTTAGGCCTCAAAGGACAATCGCGATGGATATCATATGGGCCTTTGCAGTAGAAGCAAAGCTTCTTCTTGCGTAGATCATTAAGCACCTCACGGTCCAAAGGTGGTGCTGCTAGATTGGCCTTTGAGTCATTCTTTACACCTGATTTATCTATGTTAAAATCCAGTCTCTCTGTATCTGTGTTGGAGCACTTATGGTCTCTAGATGAAGAAGTACCTTTGAAGTTAAATTTATGGGATGGGGCTGCCATCTCCATACTACGCGCCTTCTTCATAGCTACCTGTAATGAAGGAGGATCAAAGGCTTTGATCCAACCTCTCAATGGCTCTGTCAATCCCTCCATGAAGAGAACTACCAATCTACGCTCGGAAATATTGGGCACCATGACTGCCAATCTCTGAAACTCACCAATGAAGGACTCCAAGTTACCTGTTTGTCTCAACTATGCCAGATCTCAGAAGTAAACCTCGGGATCCTTCCTATCAAACCGCTCAACCAATCTATCCACAAAGTCCTGGTACTCTGTCACCTGGTTATGCTGAAGTGTTACCATACCATGGTACCACCAATCATGTGCTACTCCATCCAAGTGCAAAGTGGCATATTTGATGGCCTCTATCTTTGACATTGGTCTCAATGCCAAAAAGGTTTCAAGCTTATGAACCCAAGCTTGAGTTGTCATCTTGCCACTGCCGTCAAAAGTAATCAAAGAAAGCTTACCAGTAGCCTTCTTCAGCTCACTGAATTGGACTCTAGGTCTCCTGTCCTGTCTAGCCAATCTGTAGTGCTCTCTCCTCAGATTGAAAAAATGATCAAAGGATGTCCTCTCTTGAATATGAGGAGGTAATAAGTCCCACTCATCATTTGCAGGCATATAAACATCTGCAAATGGGGAATTCCCTGCCTCCTCCTCTTCTGGTGCCTCTGGTTCTTCTTGAACAAATGTAGGACGTGTAAGTCTATCAGCTGTTCTGGAGTGAGTCTGATTTGGTCTCTGATTAATCGTAGCACTCATGTCATCTCTTTGGTCCCCATTCTATCCATCAGGTGCATTCATACTCCTTATCATAGTCATGAGTGCCTGTAGTGTCTGATTCATCTGTTGCTGACTTGTCATCATAGCACGGTGAAATTCTCTGGTGTCCTAATCACCATCATACTTGTGCCCCCTGGGTGGGCTACCCTCACGTCTGTCACTCATGATAATCCGCTGCTGATCTAACAACTGGGTACCTTCAAGCAAGGCTCTACTGCGTGTGTTATACCTGTGCGGTCCCAACTCTTGTGGCTGCATAAGATCTGTCAAACCCTTAGGATGGCAGGATTTAGCTCTGATACCACTGTAATATCCCCTCCAAACAGGAAATATAGCAACACAAAACTTTGAACAAAGATACAATTTCTGTTGAATAAATTTAGAAGAATAACAATAATATAGTCTCTTAATAGCAAATCACAGATTTTATCACTTGTCCTTCTAAATTATTACAATTACAGTCCTCTCTTATGCATATAAAATATGAAATACAATCTTGAAAACCCTAGCTTTGCAAATCTGGAAATTGGGTTTGAATCTGGAAAATTTTGTCTCGGCTTGCTGTGTCGAACACACAGTCACTGGCGTCGGTCGATATGCTGCCGATGTCGGTCACTCTAGGTCCTTCTCTGCCGACGTCGGTCTCTCAGTCGGCCGATGTCGGTCACTGGGATCTCTGCCTGTCGAGGTCGGTACCTGCCTGGATCTGTACGGCCCTGTACGGACTTCGTACGGCTGCCAATTGGGCACAACTTGCCTGTTTTCAACCCCTGATCTGAAAATATATGTTTCTAGCACAGAAGATCTCTAGCTGTATAATTTATTAACTCAAACATAAAGAAATAAATACCTGGAATATCTGTAATAACTTATGTGTGAAGTTATCTCTCAACCCTATAAATTCTGTGATAACTTCTGGATGAAGCTATCTCTCAATTTGGCAATAGATCAGCTGATATTCCACAGCCTCTTAATTGCACACACTGAAGAGGGAACGTTCTCCAATGCAAATGGAATCCTGGAACCCTAGGCTTAGTCTTCACAAAAGAAATTCTTCAAAATCAATAATCAAATAATCAATGGCTAATTCCCAATGGCTTCCATGAGAAACCCTTATACTCTCAAAAGATATGCTTGCCCTAATTAGGGTTTTATTAAATTAGAATTAGGGTTTCTAATTTAAAATTAGACCAAATAATTAATATTTGATTAAATAAATCAAATATTAATATCTCCCTCAATACATGTCCAATCGAGCCCAAACGAAAGCCAACTAGAAAATTTCTGCTAAACAAAGCCACACCCATCTCCATCAAGACCCTCTAACCATCCTATTAGCCTACGAGGGTCGCATAATAGGCTAACCATGAACTCAGAACATGTCAACTGAAAAGGGGACATGACAATAAATAACTTAGGGAATGGTTTTGGGATCTAATTGGATTGGTAATAATGTGGCAATAAGGGACAACAATCCTATGAAGTACCAAATGTCTGCCCACCCCTTTCCTAGTGCACCTGTTAGGGCATGCACTTAAATAGATTGAGTCTCAACGGATTCCTACAAGATGTAAAACCTCAATAATTGATTAAAAAAGTTGAAAATATTATGTGCATATAGTGTTTGTATCTGGGACCCTATACAATAGTATCTAGTAACGTATCTTAGAATAAATGTCTAGTTCTGTAGTATTTATTATGATCACAATAGATGCATCAAATTTACCAAGGATTTCGCTATTCAGATGTCAAAAGTTTCATTTCCTAAAGACAAGAGATGCAGATACATGTGCCAAACTTGAGATGATTCCAGTTGCAAAGAGTGTTGACATTGAAGAGGATGCTTTACACTTGATCATTGCAAAGACAGATGGATCCTTAAGGGATGTTGAGATCACACTAGTTAAATTGAGCCTTCTTGGGACAAATGTAACTAAATCAATAGTTAACCAAACTATGAATGAGTTTACTTGTGTAAAAACTCATTGCAAATGTAATTGATTAGGACACAAATAATATTTATTTTCAAATTAAAATTACTTATCTATTACCATAGTACTAGTCATCAACTCGTAAAAAAAATTTGCCCATCGAGTTTCTTCGACTTGTGGATATAGCAAGTATGGGTTATCTTTGCCATTGGGTTGCTTAAATTCTGATCCTTTTGATGACACCCTTGTTCCCATCATTTGTGTTAAAGTTAAACCCTCATCTATTCATGTTAAGATTGTGGACTATTATGGAGACCACAACCCATTTAAGAGTATTTTAAGTGCCTTTTCTTCTATGAAATCCATGCTTTATTAAGACAAGCACATATAATTAGTTTTTTGTTGTTGTAGTCAGACTAAAAAGAAGCAAAATAATAATGGGTAGAGACGCTTGTTGTGAAAATTTGGCCCTGAAGAAGGGGCCTAGACCCATAATGAAGATAAAATTCTTGTTAATGAGTATATTCTGAAAAGTGGACATAGAAGCTAGCATGCTCTTCCCAAGCAAGATGGTTTATCTATTATTTATGTCTTGCATTCATTTCTTTTATATCAAATACATAAATATCCACACTTCACTGAATAACATACATATACCATCAATTTTACACATAAAATCACCTCACCCATGAACATGCAAGATTAGAAAGCATTATATCAAAACTAATAATTTTAGCAGTTCAGATCATTGCTAATATAAATACTAAAGACGTAAATACGAATAAAAGAGCAACACATTACGACTTGAATCTCAGGGGTGTCATCAAATCCTTGTTGTTTTATTCTCAGTAACATTTCATTCTCTAAGGGACAAACTTGATCAAGGATATATGCAACCTGTGTTTCAAAAACAAGTTTAATAGCATATCAAATTTGACATTAAAACTCCACTATTCTAATGTTAAATATTTAGTATGGTACACCATGGAGATTATTTTGTCAATCCATGAAATACAAATCCATCAAGAAGGTTCTGATTTGTTAAGATGACAAGTTGCTAAGTATTCGATTATAATCTTTTCAATTTGAAATAATGGAGAACTGATTATAAAGAATTGAAGCACAAAATAACTATAGGTTACAAGTTACACCATTTTTCTTTGTTTTTTGATTCAAAAAAATTAAACAAGGTAGTTTTTAATATGTTTTGAATATCATACAGTGAAATCAAATTATCAACACGATAGAATTATGTGTGTGCATGTGTTAAAATTTTATGAACCAAGGAAAACAACAAACCTGCCCCTTGTATTGGCATTGTCAAAGGAAATATATCAAGGGCTGCATACTTTCTTTATCACAAATATTCTTGACGACAAGTGTCGATTCAAAAATTGAACTCCACTGCCAATGGGAGATGGCCATTTGAATGAGGAAAGGATGCATTGAAGGGCTCCAAGTCTAGCTCCAATACATAGTAAAATCATGATGAAATTGCTTATATTCATACACACGAAGATCTACTGTAATTTTAAAAATTCAATGTAAGATATTAAAATTATGTTAAAAGGAATTTCAAGGAAAGCACCAACCTTAATATTTCCAGCGGCTTTAATGGCCTCCAACAATTTGAGCTGTTGAAGAATTTGGTGAGGCATGTGATTTCCTACAATTGCAGTTATCACAACATCAACTTGATTCACTGTATCTATAACACTTCGATGATCATCAAATGAATCATGTACATCATTCATATAATTGCACCTCAAACAAAGAAAGAACACATGAATTAAGTGCATTAAACAAAGAACGAACGAACTAACAAAGAAAGAATGAAATAATCAAATCAAAGAAATTCCCTGAAATCAAAGAAATCTAATTAGTAAATTCCATAACAAATCAAATAAATGCCTTGAGAAGGAAATATACGATTGGGATAAAGAACTTATGAAAATTCAAATTTCTGATTATATGTAGCTCTGTTTCTGTATGACCTTATGTAAGTGTTTGAAAACCTGTCAGTAGTACTGAGTTTGAAAACCTGTAGAACTTCAATATACATCTTAGTACAAGAACAAGTTCCTTTGATTTTTTTTTCATGAATCTCAACATTTAAAAAATAATTGAGGAAACCTTGAAAAGGTTAAACGAAAATGTAACATGACATGCACCTTTTGGTCGCACTATTACAGATGATCTGGCTGTGGGTTTTTTATTTTCACCAGTCATCATTTCTGGATTTTTTATTTAAGCACTAGCAAAAGCGGTGGATATTCCAAACATGATTCATAGAGCTGTGGGATAGTTAGATACGACCATTAGACTTCAGATTAGTGTCTCAATCTTTGGTGGTGTTGGCTGCACGTTCCAGCCTCCACCGGTCCCAACAGAGCAACATTTTAGACAATTCGCATAGGTTCGACTTTGCACAGAACTTGTCCTTTGGCCTCCCTTTTTTCTGGTTTGAGGAGGAAATCTCACAGTGTGACAGCTCTAAACAACTTCTTATGGTATTTAGCAGTATTTTTACATTGAGTAGGGGATGTAGCTCTTTTCTTCCCGAAGTTTTTCCTCTGGCGACCAGAGTAAGATTGGGAGCTTTTGGTTTTTCTTCAGTCTTACCTTTCTTGATCAGTGGTGTTTCATAGTTATTACCCTCTTAGAGGGGTTGGGATCAGTTCATGAGCAGGGGTGTTTTTGGATTTTCCCCTGGAAGAAAAGCAGAGGAGAGAAAAGGGGGACTTAATAACTAATGAGTTGAATCACCCTGTCTAGGGAAAGAAGGATATGGAGGATAGATCAGCAGGTTTGGAGGCAGAGATACAACTTGTGGATTATTCTCCATATGTTTTCAATTATCAACGCTCCTAGATTAATGTTGATAATTCCGCGAGGTCTTTGTTTGAACAGAAAAGGAAGGATTATCAAATGTTTTCAAGGGATAAAGATCATGGAGGTTCTAGAGAAGAGGAGGATGCAGCTAAGGGGGAGGGCTTCATTGGTCACTTTCTAGATTTAAATTATCTGATTAGTAGTACGACTACCAGGTAGAAAACTAACTTAGAATTCCCAAGCAGTAACCATAAAAAATCCTGTAAAGTTATCAGGTAAAAAACATCTTGAGGGTGAAAATGGTGGTAGGCGAGGACATTAGAGTTAGCCAAATACTCAATTTTGCTAGTAAAACTCTTATCGGTAGATTTTTCAACAAACATATCTCCTTAGAGACATTAATGCTTGGTTACAGATCATCTGGGCTCCCAGCATTGGTTATGGGCCCATTTTTTATATAGGCATTAATGGGATATGCTATAATTCTTTTCACACACGGTCTAAATTTGGACTATATTACATCTTTTGCATACTTCATATTCTCATTGGTTTTGATTGAACCCCAATAAAAACATGTTTCAAAATATTGGAATTTTGTTTGAGATCGATAATACATTTCCATTAAGTACGCATCCCGTCACCCGTGATACAAGAAAGATGGGAAAACAATTTAACACTGCTCTAACCATGGCATGATGCTTTATAAGTGAGTTGTATTTTCTTAAAATCTCAACTTTATCACAGTCCCTTCTTATAAGCAATTGCATATAGGGTCAGAATTATTGCTAACAATCAGACGACGCTGGGGATAAGAGGTTTGTGCTATTGATTTTCTCCCTTCCTACCTATTCCACTTAACTCTTGGCCAAAAACATTGCTTTTAAGGTTCAATTCTTGTTCATCAGTTGAGTTGGTGTTAGCTGACTCCCAAAGCAATTATACTAATTTCCTTAGGATCTGAGAAGGCGAAGATATCATGTGTAATATTATCTTAAAATATAAATCCTATACTTTTGCACAGTCTTTAATTCATTTTTAGTAAATAGTTCAAAGACAATCCAACTTCATATAAGAGCAAGGTTGCCCCAAAATTACATATGTGGAAAAACCATTGCATTCTCAACCCGTACCCTGAATCCAAGAACAATATGTTTTTACAGCATTTCAATACCTATCTAAACTGTTATAAAAAGGTATTTCTTTAAAAGAATAATGGACCATTTAACTGCATTCAAGTCCATACTATCACTTCTCTGGTATGCCAAAAAATCTACTTAGAATGATTTCACTTGTTTCCTTCTGACACCAGGGGTTTAGGCCAATATAATTAGACAATGACCAATTACAAAAGGCCAGATACTCATCATTAGTGTGCAATTGAAAGGAGATGCGAACAAGTTTGTTTTTCATAAAATTCCATGCCAACACTATCGATCAACAAGTCTGTTATAAGTTATTTGTTCACCGGACTCAGAGGTATTTTGGGATCATGAACATTTTGGCTGTATCATGATAGCATGGTGAAAGAGAAAAATGGGATTGTGACTTGAAATTATGAACCTTTAAGAGCCTTCTAAACTAACTTTAACTAAAACAACCTATTGAATTCTAAAATTTGGTATAAGGACCACCATACTTAAAAGACACGGTCAGATATTTACTGATGGTTGGAGAAAATGAATACTTTCACTTACATCCCAGCATTCTGTTGAATAAAAAGCCCTTCTAAACATATATTACTTCGTTAGTATGCCTAAGTTGCAAACTGAACAGTGTTAGGTAATTTATAGCTAAATCATGTATTCTCATTATCATACAAACTTTACAATGCCATAGTTATTGTTTCTGTTACCAGATAAAAATAGATGCACTACTCTGCAGATATTAGAAATAATGAGATCAAACCAAAAGTAGTATAGTACTCTCATAAAGCCAATACAAAAAAAATCAAACCACTAATGTAAAGATAAAACCAAAAAAATAACTAGAATAGATAGATTGCTTTATTAATGTCAAAACAAAGGGTGTGATGTAGGAGCATCATCAAATTCTAGACAATTTTGGTTTAGTTCAAATATCTTGAGTCTTTGGCAAGTTTGTATAGTCATGTTAAGTTTATAGGAATCAAAATTAGGTGTTAGAGCTTGTCAAAATTTGAATTAGAGTGGTAATTGGACTTTCCCACCAAATCCTTCTTTTGAATTTTTGAACTATCATAAGAGTCTCCAATCTTGTTTTGAGAAGTTCAAAGTTGTAGTTAGTGTGGTTAGGCCTTGGAAAGAGGTTAAAGATGTTCTAAAACACACATGAATCACATGATGAGTCATCTTAGTGAGTAGGTTAGTAAGTCAGGCAGTTTTACAATGTACAAGAGGAATTATATAAGTAGTTAGAACCATTTTTGACAATAAAAGTGAGTTGTAAGTGTTTTTGAATCCAAGTCATTGAATGTATGAGGAGTTTGGAGGGGGTTGGGTTCGAAAGGAGGATGTAGAAAACCCCATAGAAGAGAATAAAGGAAAATTTTGCTTATTTACAGATAAAGAAGCAGATAGACCATGTATTGCTTGTATGAAAATAGTGAGTGTGATTGTGAATGAATTGTTAGTCAAAAAGATGCAACAATAACAATTTATGGTGATCCCTATACTATTTTTTAAGTATATATTGATTTTCTTATGCAAATTCAAGTGTTAGCTTATTTTTTTTCAAATGCTTTTGAGGGGGCAAACAAGACACAGTCCCTGCCTATACCAATGTGATAAGATGATTGTGTAAATAGTATAACCGAGAGAGTTATTTACCTAATAATTTGTTATAGTTTGAAGGTTGAATATGTGTATTTGAATGTGGAGAAAACCTTAATTTCTTATTTACAAGTCATGTGTAAAGACTTCCTTTGAAAAGTTTGTACAATGCACTCTGGGTCTACTTAAATGATGAGTCTAGTGTCTTGAGAAATGAACCTTGTTTGAGTTAAGATTATTATTCAATAATATGAAGTGGTAACTTGATTTAAAAATCCCTTAAGGACCTATATGCATTTTTATTTAGTTAATTTTATAAGGACATTCTGAGTTGAACAACATAGTCCTGTAAGTTGGCACGATACCTCACATAGTCAACCAAGAATTCTTGAAAGGGATAAGTAGAGTTATGGCAAAGGGGTATTTAGTGATGAAAAAAGGAAAATGGTGTTGTTATATGGTGCGTTAATCCTCTATATTAATATAACCTAAAACCTCACTATGTATCTTCTGAGTAGACATAGTCTTACTGTTATTACATAATCGAACACATTCTTAAGAAGAAATCTCAAACAAAGGTCTTGGAGTTAGTAGTTATTGATTGGAGGAGATTTATGACACTTAGACATGCCTAAACAAACATTAATAGTCATTGAAAACCATTTTAAAAATATTGAAAACTAATCTTTACTCTCTTGGGTCATGTAGAAGGCATGAAACCCTGTTCTAGGGTTTGAACATCAAATTCTTATTTTGAAATATTTAACTAGTGGAAAGACATAAAACTTGGTGAATAAAATATTTAAGATTTCCTTCAAATTATTTTAAAGTTTTATTCATGGTCTTGTACCTCAGTGTATAGATTTGGAGAACTTGAGTGTCAACAGATCCCTAAGAGGCCTAGAGACCTTTATAGTGAGCCAATAGGTGTAAGAAAAGTAACTAAACAATAGAATAAAGGCGTGGAACTTTGTATATAGCTATGAGGCCATAGAGGGTATTTCAAACTGGTCTTGATTTTGTCATAGAGGACCATAGTAATTCGTACAAAGGAAAAAAACATTTAAGAAGGGCTACTAGGAATAATAGTCAACAAGGAGAGGTAGGGTATGATGTAGAGATATGAACCAAGGAACCTTAAGAATGGAATAGAGGGGAAATAAAAAATAGAACTAGTTAGAGCCCTATTAGGGCCATGGAACCTGAATCAACTTTTGAGTCTAGTCACAAGATGTTGAGTTATGAGAAGGTAAGTTTGAACCAAGAGTGAAGTGGATGGATTGTGTATGCAAAGGTAAACAATAATGAGTAAAAAAGTATGGATTAACGTTTACTAGAATCTAAGTAAAATATATATCATGTATGCATAAGTGCACTAAAAAGGTTATAGATATTTGTAAGAGAGTCAAAGAGTTTGTTTAACCAAAGATCACGGACTAACAAAACAAAGACAAGATGAAAGCTAGTTGGTATTGCAAAGGTAAAGGTGAATGTTGTGTTATGTTTTTATATATAATTTGATAAGGCTAATGATGACCTCTGCATCAGGATGCTATGAAAAATCCATGAGCTATGAAAGATTTATGAAAAATAAAAAAGATGATCAATATTTATGGTAGGGTAGATGGAAAAAAGAAATTGAAGTTATACAATTTTTTTTATTTAATTTATCTTTTAAATAAAAATATTGATTGATGGTGTTGTAGTTGAAATGGTACAGATGATGGTAAAGTGCATTGTTACACCATCCACCCAAATCCTAGGAGATAATAAAAAGGGATGAAGCAAGGTTTGAGTCCCAAGTGAATTTGGAAAAATGGACACCCCTCAGTCCTTAACACTAAGAGGAAGAAGGTCAAAGGATCAAAACAAACCTTGAAAAATAAGAAAAAGAAAATTGTAATAAATACAAAGTTGTTAACTATAGATGTAGGGACAATAAAGAATTACCACAGTTGAAAATAAAGGTAAGGGCAATATAGAATTACCACCAAATCAAAAAGGGAAACATATAAATATTACAACTGTGATTTTTTGAATTATGTTACATTTCTAACACAATCGTTTTATACTTTAGAAAAAAAATTATCTGTGTATAGCATTGTACTAATATACTAGGCCAATTCATTTAAACATTCTCAGGATTTTGCACTCTTCCCCATTATTTATTATTATCACACATGCCTTTTTTGTTATCCATGTATTCAGATTCCAATGGGAACTGGATATACACTGTGGGAAATGGTTTATTTATTTTAGGTCACTTACCTCAATGGTAACCATCCATTCTCCTATGCAGTTCACACTGCTCCGTATTTTTTCATCAGGCTGAAGGGTGACTGTAAATCATGTTTTGGTAGAGACTTAAACCATTTTTTTTTTTCGGGGGATGGGAATCAAGGCATTTGATTGAGAGATAAAATCATCCATAAGGTAAAGGATAATGTAAGATGATAAAATTACCTAATTCATTTCAAAACCAAGCATTAGTGTTGAGAAACTAGATTTTGAATACAACAAAATAGAGGATAAACAACTGTAGTCATTGAATATAACTCTAAGGAAATTTTCAAATTTTCAAAAACCCTTGAGAAAATTTCCCTTGTGGCCAAATTTCAATCTGATGGAATGGGATCAATGATTGCTGCAGGTGTGTCAGAGAAGAACAAATAAAAATTATGTACTTACTACTCGAAAATAATTATTTTTATAACAACTTGGGAAATAAGAAAAAAGGATAAGATGCTTTAATATCATAGCTTGGAAGGAAGTAAACAAAAACCACCTTAGATTTCAAGGTTCTTTGTGGCTTCTAGAAATGTACTAAGTCTGAGGCCCTATGAATTCTCCCTTTTCAGTTCTGTTTACCAAACACAACGACCAGATTAATGGTGGCCTCTAGCACTCCATTAGAGATATTATACCGTGAATCTATCAAACCTTTTTATGGGGCAACCAAAAACTTTCTAATATACCATCCAACTCGCTCATGCAGAGAGACCCTTAGTCATTTCACATGAACATATATTCGTCAGGTCGAATATGAATCCATTTGAAAAATATGATAAAATGAATAGATAGGGTTTCTAAAGTTCAATAAAATAATTACCAGATTAAATCCACTATATGTGACTTGAATCTTCAATCCTCAACAGATTTAATAACAAATAAGTATCTGAGAATCTTCACTTGGCTGTAGTTGAAAATTGGAATCTATCTCCTTCCTGGTACCTTTCTTGATCCTTCAACCATCTATTCTCATGGTAAAGGTGATACTTCAAAAGATGCAGTTGTATCTACATGTGAATTAAGCCCTTGATATTAGATTTTGTGAACAGAGTTTGAATCAAAATACACGATCTTCACTAACAGGTCCTATAGATCTGACTGAAATTGCTCTTAGGATGGCCATAGCTTAAGCCACAATCATTCGGGGCTTTATTCCTAGTAATACTAATGGGACGTCGATGGACGCAAAATAGAGCCAAGCTATACAAGATTGCAGATTCCTCTATGATATTACAGTGGACTATTTGACAAATGGTCTATCAAAATTGACAGATTCTTCTTTGGAACTAGAGAAAAAAGTACTAGATATTTAGAGTGGTCTGAGTGTAGCTCTTACCAATATAATATTATTGGGTATTTACAATTATCTTATTGGAATTTCATGACTTCTATAACTTGACTTCTACAATTTATTCTCCACATGATGCACATTATTAATCTGAGTCAGATTCCAATTATATTTAATAATTAGTAAACCCTTTTTATTAATCCCAATTAGTCTCTCTGCCCTAAAAAAGAGTGCAAATGTTTTCACTGAAAAGGTGGTAATTTTTGCCTCATTAAAAAGTCATTTTTTCAATAAAAAAAAAGAAAATGAAATAATTAGAGACAAAATTTTATTTAGAGACAAAATTCTAATTATTATCTCAAATTATTTTCTCAAAAGACCATCTTAAGTAGTAGTAAATGGAAGATAGAGGTGAAGGTTATAAATTGATAATAGAATATACTAATAGAACCACTGGATTAACTCAGATTTAAATGAAGTGAATGGAAATTATTACTCTAACATGAAAATAAATTAGGATTAATATACATATGGAATAAAATGGCTTCCTTGGAAGCATAAATTATTCTCAAAACTTGGATTGGGTATAATTGGTACAAAATCCATACCTGGGGTTTTTAATAAAAATATGGAAACATTGTGAGTTTCACACAACCAAGGAAAATGTAGAATTTTAGTGGCTTCTCTATTTATGACAAATAGATAAATTTTCAAAAATAAATAACATTAAAACCTATAAATATAAAGAATGATTTAATAAATTTTATTCTACTACATTAGCAAATGTAGAAAATTACATGAAACACACAAAGTTACAACTAGCCGTTCACCAAGAGTTGAAAGAAAGAACACCCATTTATAAGTGGCATATCTTCTATTTATAACATATAGGAGGATGGAAATGACCTTTCATATTCTCATGTTTTTCTTATTCTATTTTACATTTCTATTTCTCTTTTTAATAAAGTGACTTAAATATTTAAAAAAATATATATATTTAAATAAATCACAAAGTGGGCCCTCTGTGCCTTATCCGTTTGAGTGGTAAAGTATGGAAATAGTATGTGCCCTACACTGACATATGAAACGAAGTCCTACAAAGAGAAATTTAGTAAACACTGAGAAGTGAACCCAGGCAAAAGCTCTTCAAGGATAACATATTTCACATCATCTAATTTCCCATTCAAATATATTTCCATCACTTCAAATAGGTACCAAAATAGAGTCTAGATGTGAAAGATATGACAAAACCAAGAACTCCCAACTAGTTTACCTGTGAGGTATTGTCATAATAAGATTTATACCTATTTATTTTCACAAACAAATCCTATAAGAATCAAATATTTAACATCACAATATTCTCATTTCAAGACCTTTCCAATGCTTCAAACAAGATCCAACATGGAGTTTGGATGTGAAAGATATGGTAAAAAATGAATCTATATTTTGGACTTTACATTTAGCAATCCCTAGTGTACCAAATGTGCCCTATGAATTAAGCAAGGCCATGATGCCAAGCTAACACAGATCTAATGATTTGGATCACTAATTAGATTTTTTGAAAAATATACGAGGTTTGGGACTTTGAACCTTTAATAAAAGATGATCATTGGGACAATATTTTTTCAACTCATCAAAAAAGAATCAAAATGGATTTTAGATTTGAAATATATGAAAAAATAGAAGAATCATAACTATTGTGCACTTGTGTGAATGATACCTTAATTATCTGGTTGTACTTTGTATAAAATATATGATGTTTGGAACTTTAAACATTTAAACAAGGATGGTCGTGAGGACAATATCTTTCCAAAACATCAAATAAGAACAAAAATAGGGTCCAGATTAAAAATGTATGAGAAAAAATAACACCTATCGCAAACAATGTACCTACCACACCCTATCCATCTAGAATGCCCATAAGGCTAGGTCGACTCCACTCCAAATTTTTGGATCTCTGATTGGATTATTGAAATATATGAACCTTGAACCTATGATCCTTCGAATTTTTTTTATTTCAGATAATATATTTCAAATGCATTAAACAAGAACCAAAATTGATTTCAAATATGAAAGATATGACAAAACAAAATATTCTTTATTGGTGTGCCTATGAGGCACAACTAACCTAATGCCAAAATTTTGGTTTATCCATATGGGAACCATAATTTTAATAATTTCATGAATTCAAATTTTTGGTACAACAAATCTAAACACAATTAAGAGACATGGCTTCAAATTCTCTCCTAAATAAACAAATTTTACTACATGTCCCACTATAACCCCTTTTTAATATAATGCCTTGGCACTAATGGATGAGGGTAAAATTAAATTAATTTTCAAACTCCTTTGATAAAATGTGAAGACCTATTAGAAATAATTGATAAAATATTCATGAGAGACTTGTCTTATAAGAAATTTTTGGATCATAAGAATGAATTTAATGACTAAGGGTACATTTATATATATGTGCTACTCAAGGGTACATCTACAGATGGGAAGAATATAAAATATAGTAAAAGGCTCAAAGGATCCTAAATTTTTGGGGATAGTCACATGGGCTAACTAATTTTTACACAAATTTTAGTACCAAGTTTTCAAACATTCAAAGACTACAAATTTTATCATATGATGGTTTATACTATAACGTGTAAAACTTTATTGGTAGGGGCCAACTTGTTTGAACACTTAATTGTCATTTATTATTTAAATCTGATTGAATGTAATCTATGATTATATTCAAAATGATTTTTGATTAACATTTTTATTCTAATAATTTAAGTATGCATGACATTTAATAATATTCTTGATCAAAATATTCTATGTGCATAATGGTCTATGTATGCAATAGTCAAATCAACAATGAATTTTTATGAAATGAGTGTAAAACATAAATCACAAGTAATATGTCATAAGAATTTTATATTTGGAAATGTTCTATATTTTCAATTTTTCAACCTTCTTCTAATGGCACAAGATCAACATATTTTAAATTCTAATGCAGAATACATAATTGTCACCTTTGTTGTCTTGCAACACCATATACTTCTCATTTTCATCTTGGTCTAGTTTATATGGGTTGTCATTATAGTTTACCTCTATAATATATCGTAGCCATAAATTGTGAACCTAACATAATGACCTAGACTTTGATATGAATAATAAACATTACAAAGATTAGTATCACCCTTAGACATGGATAATGATTTGTTAAGGTTGAATAATTTTCTAGGGTTAAAGACATGTTTTTTTTTTAATCACTTTATTTATAACTTTGCTGTCTATGTTTTGGTTATAATATTTTGGAAAGTATACGTTTGATTTGTTTGGACATTGGAGTGATGATCATAATGTTCCATGGTTACGAGATCATGTTCATGACATTGAACGCTGCCAACTTAATCTTTGTAATTTTTATCTATCTATTGTTGTTTGAAGGAAGTTGAAAATGGATTTTCCAAGCATTCTTTCATATCTTTTATTTCTTGTACTAAAATTTAAATATATTCTTCAAATCCTGAAGTGAAATAAGTTTATTCCTCTATGAGAGTGTTCACCATGGTGGAATTCTATCAATCACTTTCATTTACAATATCAATAACTTGTTATGTTTGTATTTCTTCCACCTTGTGCAAGTTTTGGAGTGGTAAATTTTATCTTCTTTTGGTTTATACATCTACATATAAATATTTCAAAATTATACCTTCATAGGATCATCAAAAAATGAACAAATTTTATTCTCATTAAAAATGGAGATAAAGAAGGAAACATTTTTTACCGTATCATCATTTACAAGAGCCCAATCAACCCTTAGTTGGACTAATCTATGATCATTTTCTTATTTATTTCTTCTCTTTACCACCAACTATCCATGCTACCAATTTTAATAATCATAAATTAGACTTTGGGAAGTGATATCAAATCTTAAAATATAAAAAAAATGGGTTGTGTTCCATCATTTTTGGGCTTTAGTTCAATAAAATCACCAATAATATTTATAAAGAAGAATATTCCCTTCAAATTTTGTAAATCAAAAGGATCATTTGATTCCTGATGGAGTGATAAAAAACTATTTTAAATTATAAATGTCACTTGTGTTTTGACTAGTTTTATCATTCACCTAATAGAAAGCGACAAAAAAATGACAAAAATGGATAAATCACCATTTAATTGGTTATTTTTCTCTATGTTTCAGAGGAACATATCCATCATATGATTATGGGATTTGGGAGGGGACATTCATGTACTTGTAAATGGAAAGAACAAAAATGAAACATAAATGGGAAATGGTGGAAGCTGAAAAAGGGAGAATAGTGGAGGATAGAGATCAAGGTTATAAATTGATGGTAGAATATACTAATAGAACCACTAGATTAACTCAGATTTAAATGAAGTGGATGGAAATTATTACTCTCACATGAAAACAAATTAGGATAAATAGACATATGGGAACAAAATGGATTGATTGAAAGCACAAATTATCCTTGAAACTCTGATTGGGACTATTTAAAGTTTTGGATCACTAGTTGGATTTGATGAAAAATATATGAGGTTTGGGACTTTGATCCTTTAATAAAAGATGATCATTGAGACAAAATATTTCCAAATCATCAAACAAGAATCAAAATGGATTTTATATTTTAAATATATGAAAATTAGAAGAATCATACCTATTTTGCACTTGTGTGAATGATACCTTAATTATCTTATCGTATTTTATATAAAATCTATGAAGTTTGGGACTTTGATCATTTAAACAAAGATGGTCTTGAGGGAAATATCTTTCCAAAATATCAAATGAGAACAAAAATAAGGTCTAGATTAAAAACATATTAAAAATAATAATACCTATTGCATATAATGTAACTACCACACCTTATGCGTCTAGCATGCCCATGAGGCTAGTTGACTCGACTCAAAAAATTTGGATCTCTGATTGGATTTTAAGAATATATATGAAGCTTGAGCCTCTACTCCTTTGGATAAATATTTTTATTTAGATAATAATTTTCAAATTCATTAAACAAGAACCAAAATCAAGTCTAAATTGAAAAGATATGACAAAACAAAATATTCTTTATTGGTGTGTCTATGAGGCCCAACTAACCTAGTGCCAAAATTTTGGTTTCTCCATATGGGAACCATAATTTTAAGAATTTCATGAATTCAAATTTTGGGTACAACAAATCTAAATGTAATTGAGAGATAGGGCTTCAAATTCTCTCCTAAATAATCAAATTCAACTACATGTTCTATTATAACCCCTTTTCAATATAATGCCTTGGCACTAGATGGATAAGGGTAAAATTAAATCAATTTTCAAACTCCTTTGATAAAATTTGAAGACCTCTCGATAAGAATTGATAAAATATTCAAGAGAGACTTGTTTTATTAAATATTGGAGGATCATAGGAATGAATTTAATGACTAAGGATACATATATATATATATATATATATATATATATATATATATATATATATATATATATATATATATATATATATATATATATATATATATATATATATATATATATATATATATATATATATATATATATATATATATTATGCACTACTCAAGAGTACATCTATAGATGGGAAGAATATAAAATATAATAAAAGGCACAAAGGATCCTAAATTTTTGAGGACAATCATATGGGCTAAATATTTTTGTCACAAATTTTAGTACCAAGTTTTCAAACTTTCAAACACTACACATTCTATCATATGATGGTTTATACTATAATGTCTAAAACTGCATTGGTAGGGACTGACTTGTTTAAACACTTAATTGCCGTTTATTATTTGAATCTGATTGAATGCCATCTATGATTATGTTCAGAATGACTTCAGATTAATATTTTCATTGTAATCATTTAATTATGTAGGACATTTAATAATATTATTGATCAAAATATTCTATGCATAATGGTCTCTCTCTCTGCAATAGTGAAATCTGTTGGTTGAATATTTTGTCGATCAGCGTACTGATAAACAAAATAGGTCCGATCAGCCAAAGTAGGAAGATTAGTAATCCTGTAGGTTTACCACATCAGAAGGGGAATTATCTCTCCTCCCATCAAGGGGAGGTTCCCTATAGGTTTTCTATATATATATATATATATATATATATATATATATAAAACAAAAAATAATACTCAAGGATAGGACAAACCATCCGTCTCTCTTTTTTCAGAGATGATTCATGCATATCAAAGGAGAAAACTTAAGGGAAATGATAGGCAACACTCCTCTTATTTTAGAAGTACTATTCAGCCAGCCATAAGAGTACTCCTAGTAGTAACATCAAAATGTAACCAATGACGTAGTAACCAGTAAATTGAGATGCAGCACAATGTCTCCACCTAAATTTCTCAAGAGTAAGATATGAAGGACAATGAGGGAACAAAGTTGTCCCAAGGTCCTTTACACAGAAATGAAAAGAAAAACACACTAAAGGCAATTATGGGGGCACAAAGTCTCTGCACAGTTGACTCTTCAAGACACCTTCTTGACTGTTGTCACTAATTCTACTTGTTGAATTAAAGGAATAGAAGATATATTAAGGAAAAATACATAAGAAGATTTTCCTCAACAACAAAGATATTACAACACAAAGTCTGAAAAACCACTTGCTTTCTTATTCCAATAACAAAATATGATAAACAAAATGAGCTCAATGTCTCAAAAGTGTCTTTCAATTTGGGCAGAGTTTTGTTCTGATTGTCAAAAAGAGATATATTTACAATAGAAGAGAGTCCCTTATATATCCTTTTCAATAAGGACTCAAGAACAGTAACACATCATGTTGCATTGGAATCTGTTAAGAAGACAGGCTGTAACTTAGGGGCATTTACCCATTTGATTTTATCAATGCAGACAAACAAGTCACGCTATTGAATGTTTGCAACTTTCAATATCCACCTGGCGATCTGATCCTACCTTCATCATTTCTCCTTTTTTGGTTAATTGAATCAGGTCCTAGATTCAATTTGCTATTCTGTTCCTTCCTCACTTTCTACTGGTCTTGACCTTGAAGTTTGTGAATGCGTTTAGGTCTGTAGATTCAAAGGATCAACAACGAGTTCATTGTCTTGAATTTGATGTTTTTGGGCACGTCACCCTTGGTCTTTCTTCATCTTTTTTTTTGGCACTTTCTCAGATTGAACTTGCCCTTTCGGGCCTTAAGAAATGACCTGCTTTGGGTCGAGAAGAGCACCCTACAAGGATATCTACCCTTCGAGTCGGTCTTCAGATGGCCTTCAGGCTTCTTTATTCTTGCGGGTCACTAGAGTTCTTCCTTCGGATTTCTTGTTTCATGTCTTCCTGAAGGGAAGGTGACCCTTCAGCTTCAAGGAAGTATCATTTAATTTGGCAATTGAGAGTCCCCCGCAAGGGCACTTGCCCTTTGGGGTCCTTTGGCAGCCTTTTCTTTAGTGGACTATTCATCGGGCTTTCTTGTGGACAATTCTCGTGGGTATTTTCCCTAGGCTTTCTCTGTGGGTGAATTCCTATGGATAAAAAGTCCAGGGACAAATTCTTGCAGACAAAAAGTCCATGAAAATATCTCGCAGACAAAAAGTCCATGGAAATTTCTTTGCCTTTGTCAAATCCTTCAGGCATTTCTGCACCCGTGGCCGGTTCTTGAATTCTTTCAGAATTTTTATCTGAACGAATTCCTTCAGACAAAAAGTCTAAAGGAATTTATGCCTTTATTTGCCTTAGTCTTTTTTGAATTCTAAAAGAATTGCCTTTGTGGCCCCCTTAAAAAATGACCCTTCCAAAGGGTGTTTTTGTCAACCAAGTGCCCTCCACAAAGGCACTTGTCCTTCGAGAGGCTCTTTGAACTTTTACATTAGATTTCTCCTTTAAACCAAGGCATTGTACCACTCTGTTGAACCACAAGACGTTGAACCTCTTCGTTGAACCAAGGCTTTGAACCTCTTCATTGAGCCAAGGTGTTGAACCAAAATGGTTCAAGTCGATGGTTTAATTGAATGAACCAATTTGATGAACTACTCCATTGAACCACAAGACGTTGAACCTCTTTGTTGAACCAAGGCGTTGAACCAAAATGGTGCAAGCCAATGGTTCGTTGACTTGGTTGAACCAAGGTGTTGAACCAATTGAACCTTGAACTCATTTAACCTTTGTACCAAAGTGGTTCAACAATTCAATGGTTCAATCCTCTTTTGCTTCAATCCTTGCTGATAGACATTTTTTATTGAACCAAGGTACTGAACCAAGCCTGAAAATGATCAAGTGTTAGAAACTGATTCTTTTGGTTGAACCCGCTTGCAGAAGCCTTTGAACATGTAGAAATGAACCTATCTATAGAGTCTGTAGAAACCAAGTCTGTAGTTTTCTCTAACCTTCAAAGAGTGTAGATTTCAACCTGTAAAACCCATTGAACTTGGCCTACAGAGTCTGTAGATTTGCTCTTCCTGTTGAGTCCATAGATTCAAGCCTATAGAGTCTGTAGATTCAAGCCTGTAGAGTCCATAGATTTAAGCCTACAGAGTCCATAGATTTTTGAGAAGCTTGAAAACTATGGAATTTGAATGCCCAAGACAAATTTTGAAAAAGGAAGAGACAATTTTGGTCTATTAGACCAAAATAGTTCAAATGTTGTCCCAATAATGAGTGATATTTTTGGGGGGCAACAGCTGGCTCCAGTTAGGGAACTTCTATAAATTGCAAAAAGAATTGAAAGGAGTAGAATCCAAAATCTCCAGTGTCTTCATGTGTACCATTGGGTTACAGAGTCATGCTACCCAAAAATGAAAGGCATCAAAAACGGAAACAAACAAAACAAAACAAAATTAAAAACTATACAATTATACATATATACAGATGCAATGATCTGATACTTCAATAGTTGAAGTGTTTCAAATGGTGCTTCTTGGGAGATAGTGAAAATAGTGCTCTATTCTGATAAACCAGCAAGAAGACATTTTGTCCCCAGAAATGGTGACAGGCGAATGGAGTTATCCACTAGGAAACCAATTTTTTGTGTCTTCCTCTTGGGATTTTCTTCTTCTTGTTCCAAGGTAGGATGTGGTCTTCAAACTGGAAACCATAACTCCTTGCTTTCTTGGTGAAGGGTTCCTTTGCCTGATTTTGATTTGCAGTAGCATGGTCCATTACCATAATTGGTTGTTCTTCTGGTTCAGTCCAGCATATGATTAGATTGTCCACATCAAACTCTTGAAAACCTATCAGCTTAGCATCTCCTTTGATGTGAAGGAGTTTGATTTCTTCATCTTGAACACTCTTCAATTTGAGCAATAGAGATTTTCATCCAACTGTATTGTTGGTGTTGTTGACTTGTAATTTGCATGAAGGAAGAATATCTCATTGAGGAGATATCAACACAGTTTCAACTTCAACATTGGTGGAAGAATTGATGTCATCATTAGAAGCTGATCTCTTATCAGATTTCTCTTCATTAGAGATGGAAGATCCTTCCTTATTTATACTGCACCCTACCAATTCTCCTGAAGTCTTGTTTGGATCAATTCCTGGATTGTCAGCTACATGACTTCCATCTATAGAAACATGAACATCCTATATTTTAAAGAAATAGTTACCCCTTCCTGAAGACTCAAATAGAATTTGTGCTGCAGGGCCTAATGTTTGGGTGACCATGTATTTTGCCTCCTTTTTAGGGAGCAATCTCTTCATCATGCCTTGGAAAGGGATCCTTGCTTCAGATAGGTCCATGCTTAGTTCTCCTCCCACCTCCTTGAAAAAATTTCATCCAAGCAAAATGCCATAGGATGCTGGGACGTCATCCACCAAGATAGTCATCCTGATTCTCTTGTCTGGAAAGGTTGCTAATGTAAATTGTGCATCTTTAATTTTCCCCAGTAATGGTAATTGTTTGTTATCCATGGAGAAACATCTCCCAAATGTCTTGGTCAATGTGAAACCAAGAGACTCGGCTACTTTAGTAGGCATGACATTATCAGATGCCCTAAAATCAATGATGCAATTATTGAGCTGATAACCATTTATTAACAGGGAAACATAGAAAGGTTCTATTTTCCTAGGGGTAGCTAGAGGAGTAATGACAAGATTATCTAGAATGGGCATATTCTTTGGGGAATCGGGAATTATTTTCTTAACCTCTTATCTTGCAAGGATGGTATGGTTTTTGACACATTGGACCAACCTATCCAATTGATTAGGATTGGACTACAGATATTCAAATTCAGACATTTGTATTTTGGTCTTCTTGACATGATCAATTATGTCAAATGGCTGAATTGGACTAGGAACAAAAGAAATCATTTTAACCTTTTGGGTTTTAGGAGGGATGGGAGGAGAGTTGGTTTGTGAAATGGGAGTAGAAGGTGAAGGTGAAATCGATGTACTTACATTTTGAGTGGTCACCGGATCCTTTGACTAAAAAGAAAGAGGATTTCCATGCTTAACAATCATGACTGTTGGTTGCAATTGCTCTTCTATCTTCCCTTTATCAGCTTGCTAGACTGAATGGTTCTTAGACCTAGTAAACACTGCATATGATAAATCAAAATCTTCTCCTTTGCTTCTAGGTTCATCCTAGTAGTTTAGGAAACTAATGTGGGAGTCCTCAGTTGATTCTTCTTGATTGTCTTCAAGAAGATCAATGTCATTTTCTTGATTCAATTCAGGCTGGAAAGAGAACTCTAATTTTGCTTCAAGATATCCCATTACTTAATTGGTTGGAGGAGCTTCCAGGGCAAGTTTCCCTTATGGAGGAGGAAGGCGATTCTATTGCCCTTGATTCCTAGCAGCATTGCCCTGATATGACTGATTTGGGAATGTCCTTCTTGGCATATCTCTGTATGAAGGAGCAAAAGACATTCCTTGCACCATTTGCTTTTTCAAGGCTAGCACTTCATTTGCCAGCTTTTGCACCATTAGATTAGTAGTGCCTATAGATGCATATTCAGAAGATAATGAAGGTTTATTTCTATTTGAATCTCTTCTTATTTTTCTTGCTAAGATGAGATCATCTTCTACCTCAGTGGCCAAAAGTTGAGCTGCAACAAGATCTATTTGACCAGCATGTCTCAAGAGAAAACTTACTTCAGGAAATTGAGAATTAATGAAAAAGCATTTAAGATTCTCAGCTGTAGGCCGAGCTATTACAAGGATTATTTTCCTTAATTTTTCAAATTTGGCTATGAAATCTCTCATAGGCTCATAAGGCTCTTTCTTCATCTATGTAAGTTGAGCCAGAAGTGCATGTGCATCTTCTTCAAGTTTGAATCTGGATTCGAATTTATCTTTGAGAGTATTCCAATCAGTTACTGACCGAGCCTGTAGATGATAAAACCAATCTGCAACAACACCTTGTAGTATCTCCACAAAAAGCTTGACTGCTATATCTTCAAATTCTACTCTGATTACTCTACAAGCTATGCTGAAGGTTGCAATGTGTTCATCAGGATGAACTTTCCCATCACAATAGAATTTAGGGAAATTCTTCCTAGAACAACATAGAAGCTCATGTAGAGGTGGAGTAAGATTGAGAGGACCAAAAACATTACCCCAGAGGCCTTGAACTGCCATTATAGGATTATGAAAAGGAGGAATAATAAATCTCAGAGGAGTAATTATTGACAAAGCTTTATCAACAGTAGAAGTAGATACTTCATCTGGCAATGGATATCTGACTTTAGTAGGAGGAAAACTCTTGATTCGTTGGAGATGAAATGGTGAAGGAAACATATCAAAATCACTTTACTATACCAACTCGAATATAGAGTCAACGATAACTTTAGCCCTTTGGCTTTTGTATACCTTGAATCTGACAGATTGTTAAACAAAAATGGGAAAAGAATTGACCTTGCTTCAGTTAAAGCTTGAGGCTTTAAACTGTGTGTTCTTTCCTGGTTAGTGTGGAGGTGAATGGATAGATTATAAATGGATGATGAATTTTATATCCCCAATAGAGTTGCCAAAAACTGTTGGTTGAATATTTTGTCGATCAATATACTAATAAACAAAATAGGTCTGATTAGCCAAAGTAGTAAGATTAGTCATCCAAATGTGTAGGTTTACCACATCAGAAGGTAATTGATCTCTCCTCTCATCCAGGGGAGGTTCCCTATATATATATATATATATATATATATATAGAAAATAATACTCAAGGATAGGATAAACCATCCATCTCTCTTTTTTTAGAGATGATGCATGCGGATCAAAAGAGAAAACTCAAGGGAAATGACAAACAACACTCCTCGTCTTTCAGAAGTACTATTCAGCCAGCCACAAGAGTACTCCTGGTAGTAACAGTAAAATGTAACAAAGGACGTAGTAACCAGCAAATCGAGATGCAGCACAAAGTCTCCACCTGAATTTCTCAAGAGTAAGATACGAAGGACAATGAGGGCACAAAGTCATCCCAAGGTCCTTTACACAAAAATGAAAAGAAAACAGACTAAAGGCAATTATGGGGGCACAAAGTCTCTGCACAGTTGACTCTTCAAGACACCTTCTTGACTGTTGTCACTAATTTTGCTTGTTGAATTAAAGGAACAAAAGATATATTAAGGAAAAAGACATAAGAACAGTTTCCTCAACAACAAAGATATTACATCAAAAAGCCTGAAATACCACTTGCTTTCTTATTCCAATAACAAAATATGATAAACAAACTGAGCTCAAAGTCTCAGAAGTGTCTTTCAATTTGGGTAGAGTTTCGTTCTGATTGTCAAAAAGAGATATATTTATAACAGAAGAGAGTCCCTTATATAGCCTTTTCAAGGACTCAAAAATAGTAACACATCATGTTACATTGGAATCTGTTAAGAAGACAGACTGGAACTTAGGGGCATTTACCCATTGATTTTATCAATGCAGACAAACAAGTCACGCTATTGAAAGTTTGCAACTTTCAATATCCACCTGGCGACCTGATCCTACCTTCATCGTTCCTCTTTTTTTGATTACTTGAATCAGGTCATAGATTCAATTTGTTGTTCTATTCCTTCCTCACTTTCTGTTGGTCTTGACCTTGAAGTCTGTGAATGCATTCGGGTCTATAGATTTAAAGGATCAATGGCTAGTTTATTTTCTTGAATTTGATGTTTTTGGGTGCGTCACCCCTTGGTCTTTCATCGAATTTTCTGTTTGGCACTTTCTCAGATTGAACTTGCCCTTTTGGCCCTTAAGAAATGACTTGCTTTGGGTCGGGAAGAGCCCTTGGCAAGGATATCTACCCTTCAAGTTAGTCTTCAGATGGCCTTCAGACTTCTTTATACTGGTGGGTCGCTAGAGTTCTTCCTTCAGATTTCTTGTTTCATGTCTTCCCGAAGGGAAGGTGACCCTTTGGCTTCAGGGAAGTATCCTTTAATTTGGCAGCTGAGAGTCCCCTGTAAGGGCACCTACTCTCCATGGTCCTTCGGTGGCCTTTTCTTTAGTGGACTATTCATCAGGCATTCCTACAGACAATTCCCACAGGTATTTTCCCTGGGCTTTCTCCGCGGGTAAATTCCCATGGACAAAAAGTCTAAGGACAAATTCCCACAGACAAAAAGTCTGTGGAAATTTCTTTGCCTTTGTCAAATCCTTCGGGTTTTTCTACACCCACGGCCGGTTCTTGAATTCTTTCAGACTTTTTGTCTGAAGGAATTCCTTCGGACAAAAAGTCCGAAGGAATTTATGCCTTTATTTGCCTTAGTCTTTTTTGAATTCTGAAAGAATTGCCTTTGTGGCCTCCTTCGAAAATGACCCTTTCGAAGGGTGTTTTTTTCAAGCAAGTGCCCTCTGTAAGGGCACTTGTCCTTTAGGAGGCTCTTTGAACTTTTACATTGGATCGCTCCTTTGAACCAAGGCATTGAACCACTCTATTGAACCACAAGATGTTGAACCTCTTCATTGAACCAAGGCTTTGAACCTCTTCGTTGAACCAAGGCGTTGAACCAAAATGGTTCAAGCCGATGGTTCTATTGAATGAACCAAGTCGATGAACCACTCCATTGAACCACAAGACATTGAACATCTTCGTTGAACCAAGGCGTTGAACCAAGGCGTTGAACCAAAATGGTTCAAGCTGATGGTTCAAGCCGGTGATTCATTTGATTGAACTGAATCGATGAACTAACCATTGAACCAAAAGACATTGAACCAATTGAACCTTGAACTCATTGAACCTTTGAACCAAAGTGGTTCAAAGGTTCAATGGTTCAATGGTTCAAGCCTCTTTTGCTTGAATGCTTGCTGATAGACATTTTTTATTGAACCAAGGTACTGAACCAATTCTTAAAATGACCAAGTGTTAGAAACTGATTCTTTTGGTTGAACCTGCCTGCAGAAGCCTTTGAACTTGTAGAAATGAATCTGTCTACAGAGTCTGTAGAAACCAAGTCCGTAGTTTTCTCTAACCTTGAAAGAGTCCATAGATTTCAACCTGTAAAACCCATTGAACTTGGCCTGTAGAGTCTGTAGATTTTCTCTTCCTGTTGAGTCCGTAGATTCAAGCATGTAGAGTCCATAGATTCAAGCCTGCAGAGTCCATAGATTTGAGCCTGCAGAGTCCATAGATTTTTGAGAAGCTTGAAAACCGAGGAATTTGAATGCCCAGGACATATTTTGAAAAAGGAAGAGACAATTTTGGTCTGTAGGACCAAAATAGTTTCAAATGTTGTCCCAATAGTGAGTGATATTTTTGGGGGACAACAAAATCAATAATGAATTTTTATGAAATGAGTTGAAAAGATAAACCACAAGAGATATGTCATAAGCATTTTAAATGTGGAAATGTTCTATAGTTTTAATTGTTTCAAGCTTCTTCCAATTGCACAAGATCAATATATTTGAAATTATGATGCAGAATACATAATTGTCACCTTTGTTGTCTTGCGACACCATTCACTTCTCATTTTTCATCTTGGTCTAGTTTATATGGATTGTTATTATCGTTTATCTCTTTATTATATCGTAGCTGTAAATTCTAAACCTAACATAATGACCTAGACCTTGCTATGAATCAGAAACATTACAAAGATTAGCATCACCCTTAGACATGGAGAATGATTTGTTAAGGTTGAATAATTTTCTAGGGTTAAAGACACATTTTTTTAAAACACTTTGGTTATAATTTCATTCGGTTATAATATTTGTTTAAATCATCTAGAGCATGGTACATAGTTTGGCTTGTTTAAAATAATTCAAATTTAATTCAAAGGCTCAATTGATTTTGTGCTGTGCTCGATAGGTATTTTGTCAATTCAAATTAAATGAACCCTGTCTGGTTTGGTAAGAGAAGGTGGTCATTTTTTTTGGGAAAATAACGTCATCAATTTAGTTGAATTACTAACTTAGCATGTTTTTAAATCACTCACTATTCATTTCGAGCATCTCTAGTTTGGAAAATAACATGTATTTGATAGTTTGGGGACCCACCAACTCGGTAAATGTAGTTACACTACCAAAGTTGGCAGAGGTGGAAGAAGGCGGTGGAGTCAAGATAAAATAATTATTTAAGACCTTGTTCGGAATTCTAGTTACAATCTCGTCATGGAAGCGAAGCCTTGAAACTCGAGTTTATTGGTGTTCTTGGTCGCGAGACACAAATAGAAGGCTTCCCAGTTAGCTCATGCCTTTAGAAATTTGTTTTGAGAGCCTTAGAATTTTTTGATTACATGTATGCCTAATTTCTTGGAGTTTATTGGTGTTCTTGGTCGCGAGACACAAATAGAAGTCTTCCCAGTTAGCTCATGCCTTTAGAAATTTGTTTTGAGAGCCTTAGAATTTTTTGATTACATGTATGCCTAGTTTCTTGGTGTTTTAAATGGAGAGTTCTGAGTTTAAAGTAGTTTGTTGACGAATATTAAAGCTCTATAAGTTTGAATACATCTTCTTAAAGGTTATGGTTGAAATAAACTACTACAGTCGATTTTCATAGCCAAGAAGTTATAAAATGATACGTTCATGTTGTTTGTTTTGTATGTGTGGTTCTTCTGGGACTGGAAAGCTTTCAAAGAACAATTTTTGTTTTTGGTAATGATGTTTGCATGGTTGTGGATTTCAGTTTTCTGGGTTTTTTGTTTTAATTTTTGAAACCTACGCAACATGATTTGATAGTATAACACAGTTTATCAGTATATCAATTCATAATGATCTTTACAAACCTGTAAGAACATAGAAGTAACCTTTTATATGGTTGGTTTCTTGCCTAATACGACTGCATACCAACTTTTCATTGTCATTTGAGTTTATTTGAATCTGTTGTATTTGATGATCTTGTAATATTTATCTTGAAGCCTCAGGATAAGATATTATGATGGGATTTCGAAGTGGTTTTCATTTTGTTTTGGTTTTCAGTTATACGCTATTTTGAAACTGCATGCAGAAGGTTTCATAATAATTTGTGTATGCAGTGATTCGACAAGTTTATGACATTTGTTCTTTTGACTCAAGATATATATTTTAATTTTGTTAATGTCATATGCATAATATTAATACGTAACAATTGTTAAAAATGTGAAAGTGTATCTATTAAAATGTTGTAGTTTGAGAGTAACAATTTGTTGAAATTGCATGCAAAGGTTCTTTTATTTGATATATTCTTTCATTTGGAACCCGAAGAAAGATATTGAAGATTTGTTTCGAATCTCTGACCAACATTTTGGGTTGATAATTTGATACTGGTGTTTATTTGATATATTCTTTCATTTGGAACCCAAAGAAATATATTGAAGGTTTGTTTCGAATCTATGACCAACATTTTGGGTTGATAATTTGATTAGGGTTTAAGGTGAATGTTCAGTCATGGAAAATGCTTTTAACACAATATTTAGAAGAAAAAGGGCATTATGCTAGTTTTACTGATTGCATCTTTGAAAACCTAGTTTTCATTTGAAACTCAGCTTGCATCATGGTGACATAAGTTGTATAGTGTTCTATTTCATTTTGAAACCAAGCAATGAATACAAAAAATATGTGAAGAATCTGGCGAAGCATGTATTGATACAATCAGTTTTAATCAGGGTTTGGTAAATTGTGCATGGTTTAGGGAAAATACATGGACTTGTTTAATTAATATGTTTGCATACAGATGCTTTCTTATTAAAGATGATGTATCTCATGAGAGTTTGTGATACTCTATGAAAGTTCATTCAGACAAACCGCAAATTGGTGTATTGTTTGAAAAAAATATTGATTTATATGGCAAATTTGAAGATGTATTTTGTCTTTTGTGATTAAGACACAGTTGAAATGTTTTCATATGAACATTTTTGGTTTGATGTGTCATTAATAATTTGTATTTGGTTGTATGTTAGTTCTACTCAAAATGGTTGGAATGCAAATAATGGTTTAGAGTTGAGATTGTAACATAACAAGTGACGTCATTTTTTCAACTTTTTTTTGCATTTGAGATCTGTTTGTTACTTTCAGTATAAACTCAGAACTCTTTAGCACTATAAAGATATTTGAAATTGTTTAATAAAATATTTCATTTGAATTTCATTTTCAAATATAGAAATGTTTGGTTGGAGATTAGGTTCTCAGAGCACAAATAGGAATGGATAGGGTTGAGGAAGTCAAGAGATAAATAGTGAAACCCCTCTTTATAATAGTTATCAATATAAACCCTTTCGAGGTTGAATGGTTTATAAAACATTTTCATGACTTTATAATACACTGATGTTAATGAACTTGATGTATGGGATATAATTAATTCTCTTCCATGTGATTCTCTGTCTCATTGTGACAACAATTTCTATAGAGGAATGAGACGAGGAAATTGGCAATCATATCTTTTTGGGCACAATTCACCAATTATTTTTTCTCAATAAATACACACTGGCCATAATGAAACACTTCCAAATGTTAATCATGTACCCCAAAACGTTGAGTTGTTTTCTAATATTAAGACTAGTAATTCCAATTCTTCTCTTATGATTACTCCTAATACTATAGTGCTTGCCCCGAATAATGTTGCCTTGTCTAGTTGAAAACACATTAGTACTCTTCATCCCAGCCTATGGTAACTCAATAATAAAGTCAAACTTGAAATTAATGCTAAATTAGGTGGCACAGGTGTTGTTGAATTGTTAACCTTGCCAATGGAATATACATAATACATTAGTGAACTTGGAGCTCCATTAATTGATCTAGCTTTAGATGAGGATGATTCAGAGAAAGAACGATTGTTATGTTTGATGCTTATTTTTTTTTTCTTTTTATTATTGTTCACTAGATTTACTTTGCAAACTTTGTAATTTATTGATAGAGATACATTTTATTTGTTCTTGCAGTACAATAGCATTTTAGTATTGACATGCATTTTTTTCCATTTTGATTACTCGATTTGATAGTAATTTGGTTAATTTTGATTAATTTTATTTTTTTATGAATTTATATTTTAAAATTGAAATGATTAAATGTAAAATATGGATTAAATCATGTAAGCTTAGTCATAACAATTATTTAATTTACATGATGACTTGTTATTTGATTTTTTAAGTTATTTTTAAATCAAGGGTCCCTTTATAAATATTTGTTCTTCTTTATTTAAAATATTTTTAAAACTTGATTCTCATAAATTTATTATGAACTTATTTGTAAATAAGTTCAATTTATGAATGTATTATAAAGTTATAAAACAATTAACTTTATTAAATTTAGTTGACTTTGATAAATTAGTTATCTAAATTTAGTTGTAGCTAAAGTACAAATACCTCTTAGGAGAAAATATTTAAAGGGAGGCTTGAAGGACATTATAAGGGGAGAAAACACATATTGGTACAAAATCTCTTTGATTACGAGTTTTATGCTATTTTTTCTTTCTATGACATATCTTTGAGATATAACATCACTTGTATGAAGACAAAACAACATATTATATGATAGTGAAGTAAACTAATTGATATACATAAGTATATCCAAGTTTATTGTTTAATTTATAAACTAATTATTTAAAGTTGATAAAATATTAAATATTTTAATGATTACAAAATCATGTAGTTTTACGTGCAAAACATATTTGTACTTTTTTTGAATAATGATGAGTACTTTGTATCTCTTACAATAGATTATTATGTTATTATTTTACAGTGATTACTCTTCTAGGAGTCATTTGTAAATAGTATTGAATACACAATTTTCTTGACAATTTTTTCATTTCATATACAGTTGAATTGATGCTTTCATTGATACTTTTTTTTCTTACTAATATCAAGTTCATATTTTTTGTTATCTTATTTACTTTATATTTCTCTTAAATTAGTTTTGGCATAATTTGTTTCCAAATTAGTATTAGTTATTAACTTAGTTTGTTTAACTTTTATTCTTCTGACTTCATTAAGTCAACCCCTGATTTATAATTTTTCTATTTGTTTATTCATATCTAACTTTATCAATCTTTCTAATCTTTTATATCTTTGTTATAGATTAATGTTGATTATAGCTAGCTTATCTTTATTTGGTTTTCATGTTCATTTATTTTATTGATCATTTAGTTTCTTTTCTTTTGTGTCTTAGTTTTATGAGATCTAATTTATAGAAGAGATATGTTGATATAAAATAATACAAATATATGAATCAAAGCTTCTTTCTTTCAAGAGACAACCTTTATCCATAGGCCTTTCTCTATTAGATATGATATATAATATTTACAAATCACTTTTGTGAGTTATAATATATTGAATTAATTAATTGATTATTTAAATGATTAATTTTGATTTAATTTTATTAAACTTGTTTATTTCCAAAAATTTAATAGGCCCTTTTGCACACACCTTATGACTAATTCTTAACCTAAATGTCTTTATGATTAAATCATTAAGATCACTATAGTAAAATGTGTTGATGTGATAATTTTGACCATCAACAATTAGGATTTAGGAGGGGACTTAAAATAATGTTTTGAGTAATTTAGGATCGTCTAGGGTCATAAAACTGAAAATGAATAGTCAATCTATAAGTTTTTAGACAATCTAAATTGAATGGATATATTATATAATTAAACAAAAGTGAAAATAAAGTTTAGTTATGAGAAACACATAAATTAGGAGATGATGTTATGAAGCCCCAAAAAAAAAAAAAAATTTAACAAAAATAGCCAAATGTATGTAAACAAATCAAATATAATAAAACATAGAAAATTCCTAATGGAAAAAGGTCATATGCCAAAATTAGATGTAGACAAAAAGATTAAATCAAAGACTCAAAGGTATTAAAAATGCCAAATACAAATAGTTTAAATTAAAGTAGTTCTTTTGTAGTATTTCAAATAACTTAATGGATGGAGTGCACTTCTAAGTGATTGAAAAATGAGATTGTAATCATCATTTTTATTAATTAAGGCAATTCACTAAAAGTCTAAAGAGAAAGAATGTAGCATATTATCACACCCTATTTCCTTAGAATTGGATTTTGAAGGTACTTGTAATAAAGGTAATACATTAACATATTTTAAGTTAATTTAGTGCATTAATAATATTTTATTTACCCATTTGGATTAATTAATTGGTGTTATGTAAATTATGGTAAATAATCACTTTTTGTATTTTTACCACACTATAATGCATCAACAAATGATATATATTTTTTTAATTTTATTTATTATATATAATTTTAAAAGGATAAGAGGATATGATGTAATGGATATCTGATGTAATCTATCATTATTGATATTATATTTTGTATTTTAATATTTTAACCTCGTTAACTGATCTGTTGTGAGTGAGTTGAATGTAAATAAATTTAATGTTGGATTAGAGATAATATCATCAGAAAGAGGATGATAGATGCACTTAGTAAAGATATATGAGAGAGAAAAAGGATGTGTATACATTTAATAACTTTTAGTCACTTTTTAAGGAGGGGAATTGTCCTTGTTATGTTTGCAAAATTATATTGGATATGTTTGTCATTTTATATACTTGTAACAAAGATCACAAAGTGTTTAGGTGAAATATTACTATCTCGAGTTGTGAAAGGCACCAAAGAGTCAAACTAAACTGTCTAAGAATACGAGGGTTATTCACACATTATATGAATATTTTATGATTTTTTATTAATTTGATTATAAATAATGCAAATCTCCAAGAACATCTAAGTCACCTTTGGATTGAAAGTTCCAGCACCATAATAATTAAAAAATAATTATTAAAATAAGGGTTTTAATTAATTTAAATCCATGTAAAAATTTGAATCTAGGATAATAATCTCATGCCCATGTATTTATCCTTTTTCATGGGTTGTGTGTGAGAGAGGTGGCACTCACTTCTCACTAAGAATAAGAATAGTGAGTAAAGTTTATAACAATAAAAACCTTTATTTGATCATGCCATAGATGTGGGACTCTCGCTGTAAATTCAATACATAAATAAAAATATTCCTTTTGATTGTGAATGGTGGTGTTGAATGTGTGGAGGCATAAACAAGATAAGAATAAGTCTTATGTTCATACAAGAGGTTATGGTTAGTATTATTTTTATTCCCGCTTAAGAATGATAATTTGAAGGGTAGAGAGTGAAATTTATCTCTCATAGGGTAGATTTATTAAGAGACCACAAGTATTGTTTAGAGGATTGCTTAAAATAAATATTAAGATCCAAAATTGAGGATGGTGGAGAGGCATTGAGTGACTAAAATAATTTTAGGTGTAGAGGTAGGGGATAAATTATGGATTAAATAAACTACATAAAATCTTCTAAGCCTTTTTACAAACATATTATTCTATTGGATTAGGTGAACTAAGAGATTTGGTGAGGAGAGTACTTACCCATTAAAGGGGGTCATAAATACCTATAGTGTTTTAACATAATATACATGAATCAAATATATATTAAGATAACTAATGATTAATCCCCAAGATTGATCAATATATCATTCCACTATGTTGAAATCTCCTCCAATGACCTAGTCAACATGGGCAAGGTGGTTTCCCATCTAATTCCATAGACTAAATCTAGAGATGGTATTGTTTGGAGCATAAATAAATCATAATCTAGGGAACTTATTTTGAAACATCAAGATGACACAAAAACATTGATGAAAGGATTCTATAATTTATCAACTACAAATTTTGGAAGCTAAGTTGTAAGACCCAAAATTGTAATGCCCCATCCATCTGTATGGGAGCTTTGCAAAGGCTAAAAATATTTTAAGATACATTTCATAGCAAAAGAGAGTATAAATTTATTAATTTTAACCTCCTATAAAGGAATAATATCAGGAGTGTGTTAAATTAATGTTTTTAAAACTTTGAATCTTCTTTTTGAAATGAATAAACCCATAACATTCCAAGATAGAACATTTAAATTAAATGGGACAACTCAACATGTTCTTTTCCATCTGTGACAACAAGAAATATGTTTTTGAGGGAAATTGGATGGATCACTACTTTACCCAAAATAAAAATGTATTCAATTGGTGATGTTGACCTGTGTCTTGAGACCTAATGAGATTCATTCATTAAAGGTTGAAGATAATTTTTATCTGAAGGCACAAGGACCCAGTAGCAATGATTTATAGTGTTAAAGAAGATAAAGGATACTTTTGTGCAAAGCTAGGCTCTTTTCATTTACAAGCAATGTAACACCTATCATTAGCAACAATTTGTGAATATTTTTATTTTTCATTGTCTCATTGCATGGTTTTTGTTAAATGAGAATGATGATTGACTATGATAGCATATTTTGAGTTGTTATGTGTCACATGGGTTAGAATTTGTTGCAATGTGATTAATTATGGTTCGTTAGAACGATTTAAAGCTTACAGAGTAGGATTTGGGATGGACATGTCTTTGATTTACTACAAGTTAATGTTAGAGTTTGCATGGGAATTGGTTTTAGGGTTTTCATTAATTCAACAATGGTTATGAGGCTTCCTTATAGGAACATCTGTGATAAGGTGACCTATTTTTCTAAAATAGATTCATGCATTTATCTTGTTGAGAAAATTGATAGGTTGCATAACCTCAAACGTATTGACGTGTGTTTTGGCATGCATCAACATTCTAGGCTCGTCTCATGACTATCCTCTCTTAAAAGGAGATTCCTAGAAATATTCCCAAGGTTTTTATCTACCTAGTCAAGGTGCACTAGTATTCACTCAGTGGCTTGTTGTGACCATTCCAATCCAAGGGACCTTTGTTGGTTTACCCTATCCTAAACATTAAACTTGTGCTTCAACAGGTTTTGGGTACTTGAACAATGTAAAACAAGGTTAGTTTGTTGTTTCATTTCAAATGGGTTTTGATGTCATGTTGGAAATGATAGGGTTCGCATTCAATTTTTCATAAGACCATTTAATTACAGTAAATAAAATAGAATAACAAACATGCAATTTAAACTGCCCAGTAAATCAGCGTTGTGTAGGGTTTTACATAAAATGTTTACGGCTGATTTTAAATGTGATTCATTCCACTGATTAACATTTAATAATACACTAATGTTCAATGGAGAAAACAAGGAAACATTAGTATAATCATTCATCCATTCATTTCTTTCAAATCTTAAATCTTACAACTAATAAAGAAATAACAAAAGATAAGGTAAATAGGAATAAAAACCCTATAACAACAAAATCAAATTAAAGATTTTGATAACAAGAGCTCCACAAACTAGTCTCTAATCTAATCAGTGCTTTCAAAATCAAATGTAGAGTGATTTCAAGATTCTAGGATGGGAAAATGAAGAAAATATAGCCACACACCATTTTCACATGCAGAATGAAGAAAATATAATCCAAATATTTGTATTGATCACCAATTCATCATTTGATAATTGCAATCAAAGTATATTACATTCAATTTCCAAAACATTCACCAGCATAATGGTACGGAGGATTAGAGGGAGAGAAAAATACAATAAATTGTAAAAACTGAAAGCTTGATTGATCAGAATCTCTTGTGGGAGAGGAAACAGCCGACCTTGGAGTGTCACTCCAAGCAATATATAGAAGTTAGGGATTTCCCATGGATTATTTTCCCTCCAAAAGGATCAGTTACCACCATCAATGCTCCAACCACCACTTCCCGCCCCCAGTTTCTGCCACTTTTACTATTCACAAGCCCCCAAACGATCAAAAAATGAATTACACTTGCATTAAAAATGAATAGTTAAAAACATACGAAAATGTGAACTTTTGCACATGAAATAATCTACAAAATTATAGATACTAGGGTGATCGTAATGAGTCATGATTCTAGAATATCGAACAGATTAAAAAACAGACTTTATTTGCCCAAGTTATGAAAACAAACCAAACAAGCCCCAAAAGTGGCCTATATAGGCCAATTCGAGATTTAGACTGGCTTAGGATTTTAAAATGGTGGTATTATTTGTACTTGAACTGTTCGGACCTTTAGCATATGACTACCATTGGAAAAACCATTTTGATAACCAACAGACTCAATCTCATTCATATCCCTGACTCACTTTGCAATTTTAAATCGAACGTGGCGGGTCTTTTATGTTTTTTCCCCTTTACTAATCAGGGTTTTGGGGTCCAAAATCCCCTAATAGAATTAGTCGGGATTCACATTGGTCTGAGCACATTATAATCAGATTTTATGATCCTAAAAAGTGCATCACCAAAAATGACGCGAGGGTTTGGCAACAAAAAAAGATGTGAAGGCAAAATGGCGAGTCGGGGAAAATGGCGTGATGATCTCAGCCAAAAGACAGGAAGGGAAAATTGACACTTGGGAAAAAATATGTGACTCGATCGGATAAACGACACCAAGGCCAAAATGGATCTTTAAAAGACTAAGTCTATTTTGCATAAAGTCGAGGAAAGATAAAAAGGCAAAGGCAAGTTTACGAAAAACTTAGATTTCACCACTTTAATTTGAAAAGGACCCGAGTATCTACGAAATAAATGTCCACGACCCTAGAATACAAATTGAAATAAACTAATAGACTCCATAAGCTTTAAATTAAACGTACAAGTTAGGTTTTGATGCTCATAGATGAAATCTGGGATAAAATTTGGAGAAAATGAAAAGACGTTATAAATAAATGCGTTCAGTCACTTATAACTTATCATCTAGCAAATCATCACAAGTTTAGGAAAGAACATATTAAACTAGATAAAGTAAGGTTCAAGTGAAAATAAAGAGGGTCTTTATTTTCACATGAAAATGGAACGTGTTGTGCTAATAACAAAAAATGGTGACTCTACTGGAAAATACACGAGATTATTTTGAAATGATATAAATGTGTTTACAAACCTTGATTATTTAATCGAGACTATGCATGGAATGTGAACAGATTCGAGAGAGAAGAAGGTTGGAGTGGCTAAAATACAAAATCAGACATTATCATTGATTGGATGTGTGCATGTGAGTTCATTGAATACATCTTTAAACCTTCAAGGACTAGCTACTATGGATCCAATCAACAATGTAGTGAACCCTACCTCGATAACACTTGTCTGGACATCTCTCTGCTACTAGACAGATGTCCATAACCCTTAAGGAGTTTCTTCTAATCCCACTTTAGGCCTTGCTCCACTACCAAAATAGGCTAGAAATCCCATTGTGGAGTTTCCCAAATCACCCAAAATCAATTTTTTTCTTTAAAATTGTTTTTCATTTCATTTTTTGTTTTGATTTATCTTTTCTCTTTCTTTTTTAGAAATCTAATTTTGGGTTGGAGTCCACTGTAGCAAGTGAAAGGTAAGACTATATATTTTTCTCTCTTAATCTTCATCGTAGGAGGTTCATCTAGGAAAACATATAATTTTTTAAGATGTGAATTTTGTGCTTGGCTTCGAGATAATCTCCTCATTGACCTAATAGTTTTAGCTAACTTAGCCCAACTCAAAAAAATTCCAAACACATATGATAGCTAAATCTTTGAAATTGATTTAATAAAAAAATCTGAAGTCACAAACTACTCAGAGAATTTACGCACCAAAATAATCACTTAAACTACCTACATACATGCTACCAATTCTTCATTATTTTTACTGACAGGGAAACCTACAGGGACAAACAGGTGGGTTGGGCCAAAAGAGGCAAAAAATGATGTCAGACTAATAATAAAAAGTGAGAAAAGCAAAAAAAGCAAACATTAAAGTAGGAAAGAAAAGAAAGAAACAAAGCAAGAAAGGGAAAGACTAAGTATGTACAAAAACTTGTTAGGCTAATTCCTGCCTAGAAATAGTGTTTGAGGAACTATCCATTAATAGGCAATGGGATGTCCTCACTAGTTAAACACCTTAGGTAGAATGCATTCTCACTTAGGATTTCATAGATTTGGTTGGGACCCAACCACAAGGCATCAAACTTGCCATGTTCTCCCTTGTTTTCATGAGCCTTATCCCATAGAAGTACTATGTTAGATATTCTCAAAGCTTTCACATTTTCTCGCTTATCAAACCAATGATTGATGACCTCTTGGTGTTTAATGAAATGCAACATGGTTGTATCACGAATTTCCTCTAATTTTAGAGGTTAACTAGGTGAGATTATATCTTATCATCTATTTCCATGTGATCTCTCATGAAATATAACATTAGGATTCTCAGGTTGACTAGAAAAATGGGGTATTGTCCATACATAAGATGAAATGGTGACATTCCTAAGTTTGCCTTAATTCTGGTTTTATCAGACCATAAAGTAAATTTCAAAACATTGTTTTAGTCCCTAGGGATTTTTCCAAGATCCTCTTAATTACATCAATAATTTTTTTATTGATTTATTATGCTACTCGATTATCCTACATATAGTAATTAGAATCAAGTTTTAGGATTTCCTAGTTTTCATAGGCTTATTCAATGAATTGAAGAGATGAGAAACTAGGACCATTATCACATACTAGCTCAACAAGCATCCCAAACCTGCTGATGATGTGTTCTTACAGAAAGTTGATCACCATGTGAGTTGTATAATTATTACATGCTTTAGATTCCATCCAATAGGTACAATAATCAATTACCATAAGGAAGAATGTGTGTCCTGCAAATGAGTTTGCATTGATGGCACCAAAAAAATTCCAACCCCCACTTTATAAACAACTAGGCCTTAATAACTGACTATAATGGTATATAACGAGTATGATCTATATACATGGCAACTTGGCAGGTATGATATCTATGGACGTGAGCATGAATATATTTAAAGACATGCAACTAGTAATACCCTACCCTAAGTATTTGATGAGCTGTAGGACTCCATAATCCATGACCAGTTCCATATTTTTCATCAAAATCAGTGAGTACTGTAATTGTTTCTTACTTATTTAGATATCTTAGATATATGCCTTGATGATTTATTCAATATAGTAGCCATGATTTGATCATTAAGTTTTTACTTTTGAGGCTTAGATATCTACTTTGTGTTGAATTCATGTGGCTCAAGCATTCAATGTTAAATAGATGGTAGACCACTTCTTGGTACCAATCATCATTAGTGATATATTGGATTATGTATTGTTGGCAAATGATTTGTGAATCTATTTTATCCATGGCCTTATTGAGTGCTTATCCTCATACAATTTTCATTAGTTTTAGCTCCAAGTTAAACTCTTGGATAATGGTCATCCATTCTCACCTTCATTCACCAAGTTGATTTTTCATCAACCTAGTGTGTACCACTGGGACTAGCACAATTGTAAACACCTTGATATAAATAATATAGTGCATGAACTTCTTGACCAAATTTATCAAGGAAAACACTTGTTTTTCAATTATTAAATATTTCAATTTAACATTGCATAGCCGAGAAATCATGAATGAGACAGGTCTCTCATCTTTTAATTCATTCCTCTATGTTAAAACATTAACACTAGAATGCTCTAACTCGAAGGATTAGATATATAATTGGTATGCATAATGAAGACTAATTAGTACAAGTGTATTCATAATTACTTTCTTTATTTATGCAAAATTGGTTTATACTTCAACTATCTTTTCAATCTTGGCATCTTTATTTAATGTGTTATTCAACGACCAGACTATATTTGTAAAGGTTGAGATAAACTTCTTGATGAAGTTGATCTTTCTAAAGAATGACTTGAGCTCCTTTCGAATTCTATGCAATGTAATTTTTATAATTTCCTCCAATCTCTTAGGATATATAAATATACCCCTTTCTAAAATAATGTGGCTAAGAAGCTTAGCCTCAGTCACCCTGAAAAATGCAAATTTTTCGAGTCAAACATATCTCGTGATCCTTACATTTCTATAGGACTAATCTCAAGTCTCTTATGTGGTCCTTCATTTCCTTAAAAAATAAAGTTAAGTCATCCATGTAAATCACTATACATTTTCCAATAAGATATGTGAATGCAATATCCATGCCCCTATGAAAGGTGGAACCCATGTTGATTATGATAAATGGAATCCTCTTGTAAAGGAATGTACCCCACTTATATGTAAATGTTGTATTAATATAGTCTTCATAATTGACCACTACCTAGTTTTATCCTGAGTACCCCTATATGAATGAAATTATTTATGAATCATTCACTATTTACAAAACTTCATATAGTGAAGGGAGTGGTTAATTATCTTTCTCTGAGGCCTTGTTCACATTACATAAGTCAACACACAGTCTTATCTCTTCATTTTTCTTCCTAACATGGACCAAAGTGGGCACCCATGTGGAATGCCTAATAGGTAAAATTATCCTTGCTTGGAGTGTTTTCTATACCTCTTTAAATATCAATGATTCTAGCAGTGGATCGACTGGTCTTTACCTTTGACAAAATGGTTTGATCTTCAGCTCAATAAGGATGTTATACATGAGAATAGATGTGATGAAATAATTTAAATCCTCATAACTCCATGCAATAACATATTTGAAGTATTTCAAGGCTTGAACAAAGTCTTTTTTTTCCTCTTTAATGCATGTCATGCCTACAAGCACATTCTTTGACTCATTGACATTGCCTAAATTTCAATGTTGGTGCACTAAAACTTTATAAGGAGATGATTTCTCTCACATCCTATTAGGCCATGTCAAATAAACATTCTAATAATACCATGCCTTTGGGTATACTATTTGTTTTCAATTTGATGACCCCTTCCCCATCCATTTTGAACTCTTCTCTATCATATTCATCTTTGATCTGAGCCTCAAATATATCTATGTTTGTGATGAATTCAATTATGTGTTGATCATAATTGAGCACTTGGAAGTTTTGGATATTATGAGGAATGAAAGGAGTAGATACTAAATCCATAGATAAACTTCTCAATCTTGATTCTTATACAGGCTCAAAAGTACTAACAATTGTAGCTAAGGAATACATTGTGTAATTATTTCTATGAAGTAGAGTCTAAATATTGAATGCATCAAAATAATCTATCAAGTTCCACACTCAACTATGGTACTTATAAAAATTCTTGTCATTAAATCATACTAACTTATATACTTGTTTAGCCACCAATTCAAAATCAATGAATACTTTGAGGTTATTAACTTTCTTTTTTAGTGTGAATAAGAGATCATGAACCAATGCTTCATACTCAAGTACATTTTTTATATAACCAAATTGTAGGAAAAATGCAACCAAATAGGACTTCCCTTGAGAATTGATACATTCAACACCGACACCACATCTACTCTTGAATTTAGAACCCTCAAAATTTAGTATTCATATGTGATTTTTAGCTATATGTTTCAGACTCTAAAGTGGTTGTATTGCTAGAAAATTTATTTATTCATTGATTTTATCAATAAAAGGTGGACACATATTTTATTTTTCAACTAATATAAACCTTCTGGCCAAATCCTTAGTGGTGGAAGTGAGTATGGGATTGTCTATAAAAGATGCTTTCTCATCATGGTAACTCACAAACTCCTTAATTTCACTTGTATAACTCTTGTTAAGCTTATTGATTTATGATTCAATCATAACCAATACTAACGATAGTTTTTTGTATCCTTCCTTTTCACTTAGATGTGTTTTACTCACCTCTTCCTACACTATGGTAGTAGTAGGAAAATAAGTGATTTTAGGTTTCATAGAGGAAATATTCCTCATCAAGATGGTCTAGCTCCTCAATTTCTTAAATTTATTGTATGGACAACATATTGACAGAGAACTTCTTGTAGGCTTATGTTTCCTTTACAAGTGTGTACACCTCAACTCTGACTCTTCAAAAAAGATTTCATTTTTTTTTTAATGTTATAATGTAAATCATCTTAGACTCATGTTTGGTTCTGATTTGGTTAGGTGTACCTCTCCATGGGAGCCATGTGTGGTAGAAGTGAGTTTCCATGTAACTATTTAGTGTTCTAGACTAATCCCTTCTCAAACACCTTTGATAAGAATTAGGTATATCCACTAAATGAATGTCAATACATTATATTACCCTTGATCAAAGACAAACCACATTTAAATGTGATGTTTCTCTCTAACTACCGTGAACTCTAATTTATCTAACTAAACCACTATCCTATTTAATTTTTTAGGTGTTAGACCTAACTATTGGTAGATGGAATAGGGAATAATTTTTATAGAAGCACCTAAATCTGTGAAATAATTATTTAAGTTCTTTCCAAAAATAAATATTATTACGAGAAAAGGAGGTGTTTCAGTGTTCTTTTTATAAATTACCACATGGGCATACATTGTTATATTAGTTTTTTCCCTTTAAGATCAGATAATTCTTTTAATAACATGTCTTTTTAATTTGAGATTTGAAGTAAGTCAAACATCATTATATTTACCTTATTTTTATTTAGGTAATCTACAATACTATATCCATGTTTATCTAGTTCTATTAGATTATCACTATATAAAATGTTTGTTGGAAGCAAAATGACTAAGGGGCGGGGGGGGGGGGGGGGGGGGGGGGGGGGGGGGGCGGTGGGGTGGTGTGTGTGTGTGTTGGTGGTGGAATGCGGGGGTGTGTGATGAATCAGTATTCAAAACCTTTAAGGATTATTTCAGATATTCTAGACTTATGTACCTAAATTGGATGGGAGATAATCTTTTATAATGAATAGTTTTTGGGTTCTGTGTAGTTGCATGTGGAGAGTATGGTAATAATTTGAATATATTCCCCATTTATTATATTGGAGAGAATTTAAAATTATAAAATTTTGAATAATGTAGACATATTATTGATATTTTTTTTTCCTCTGGAATATATATAAGTTCAAATTATCTGAAATAGTCCCTCTTTCTTATCAATTATACTTAAGTTATCATGAACCATTCAAACAAGCACATATATTTAGCAATCATAAACACTTATCCACATATGTATGAAACATAATAACACATCAAATATATGAGAAACCCTCAATGGGAGGAAAAATCACTGATATTTGTAAATGAAATACAATCTTATAAGACAAAAACCAAATTTAGTGAAGTACCAACTCCACATGTAGCACCAACCCCAACTAGCCAAACACCCACTTACAAGGAGGCATCAACCCCCTAGATGATTTAAAACCAACACATCCACATGATTTATTTTATCACCTTTATAAAACTATGTTTATAAACCAACAAAGGATGACCACTTCTTCATCTCTTCACACTCTTATCCCTCTCAAACTACCTTATAGGTGTCTTCGCTCAACTAGGTATCTTCAAGACTAATTAGGTCATATAACATTGATATTAATATGAATACACACTATCAGATCTTCATTATATATCCTATAAACTATTATAATGTTCTAAAATACCTCTTTCTACTCAGAAATGTGATATATCATTCGCATACATTGTGCTTACTCAAATAGGCCTAAAAACTACCTTGTGTATATACGATTCCTCTTACTCACTCACCTCTTGATCATCCAAACAAACTTAACCACTTATAATTTTACAAAAAATAGGCCTTATTATATGTTAAAATTAATAATTAATCATTACATTATGTCTTTCATAACTCAAATAGATCAAATCCTTCTTTAGGTCTCATGGAGACCTAATTCCATTACGCCTACTTTAGGACATGTTACCTTATGACCCCTTGGAACATTATAAACCTTAATATATGTCAATATTATTTAATACATAAATAAAATATACCTTATATAACATATTATTAGTGTAAAAACACATTTTAGGTCTAATCACCACTTGAAACACTCCATTAGCACTATTCACATTAGGCCTTTGAAGACACAGAAAAGTCTATCCTGAATAACTAAAGTTAATAAATAATTTATCCACATAAAAATTACAATAAATAATTTATGAAAAACATACATGACCTTAGGGTCATCACCATATTATTGAAACACTTCAACTCTGGGTAAAAAGGCTTAAACTCATCTCTTCAGAATGCTTATTTAGAATTATTAAAACTATCAAAAACTAGTCATTAAACTACTTGACATCCATCACCTAAAATTAAACTTTAAATGATACTAAATATATTAAATATATTTTATAAAATATTTATAACAACTTAAATAATTAAAAACATAAGCTCTAGTATCAAACATTGGTCTTGCAGACCAATCTCCTAACCTTATCTCACACAGTCTGGCTTGAACTAGACAAACCATTTTGGACTCAACTTTTAAACATCTTAAACTGACTTATAAGATTTTTAAAAACATGAAAATTAATTTAATTTCACAAAAAAATAAACACCATGTACTTGGTTTCATCATTATACCATGATAACACATTCTAATTGATCTTCTCACTATTGCCTGGGTTTTTCACTATTTGAACCATTAGGCCTGTTAGAGACTAGCTAAATTGGATGACCAGTTTAGCACATTATAGGAATATAACCTATCAAAAATCCTTAATGAAAATAATACATGATTCTCTACCTTCTTCCTCCATCTATTTGCTTATTATGTCAGATGCAACTTTTGACTTCTACAGTAACTTCTTTAAAAACAAACCTATAACTCAACATTTTCTCTCACCTCTTTCTAACCAATACCACCTGGAGGTAATTTTGAGAGTCTAATAAAATATTTAATATATTACTAAACATAAAAATCCATTATAGGAACTTTTGATCAACATATTCAACATCAAGTCCTTATTAGGGTTCTAGGAGGGATTAAACTTGTTTCCACTCTTAATGATCATTTATAAAGCATAGCCCTTCAATCCAAAAAATAATGAATGTAATTTTTTATGAATAACCTTAAACGTGTACCATTAACTACTTAGGTTTCAATGTGAAGGTTTAATGAGCTAATGATCACAAGAAAATCCTTCTTCGATTGAGAACCCTTAATTTTGAGCACTTGAGATACCTCCAGATAACTTTTCATGCCTTGTCCTTCAAAATATGACCTCAAAAAACATGAAATAACTTGGGAAAAGATACCTCACCTCTAAATTCTTTTACATAATATCAATCATCTCGAAATCTAATCATGACCCTTAATTAAGACACATACTCTCTCTATCCCTTTGATCTCTATACCTTGAACTACAAATAATATTAGGCCTTAAAACTTACCTTCATGTCTCTTTCCATGCACTCTCCACCTCTCTAAAATACTAAATAAACATCTCTCATGATTAAAAACTATCATACATCCTTTACATGCCTTGTCAATAGATCATGATACCTCAATAGGCCAGGCAAGGTCTAGGTGTGGTCTAGATGTAGACTTAGTCTGAAGGTCCTACCCCTAAAAACTCACCCTAAAACTCTCATGAGTGATTTGATATCTCAAATACATGGTCAATAAACATCATACAACCAATCATGCATATGTGCACTAATCTCACCAATCCACCATGCTCATTCCTTCTTACAAGCTCTCTTCATGCCATGACTAGGCTTAGGCTTATCAAAGACTTATACATTAATGAAACTATACAACATTAGTTGCCTTTAAATTATATATTTTTCCTTAAAATTATCTTTCATGACAACAACCTTAAAATACAACACTCCATTGATTCCCCTTGTCACATCAACACAATGCCAACTAGGTACACTCTCTCAATGCCATCAATCTCATTCAAGATACACCTTTGACATCAATGACAATACTAAAAAATGTCCTCCTTTATCAATGATGAAAACCACTCTTATAAACTTACTTCAACAAGCAACTTCTCCCTTATTCTAAACTTTTCCCCCTTTGACATAAATGACAAAGTGATGTCTGCAAATCCTTAGATCACACTCCTTACAACCAAAACACTCAACACACAAGACTATGAGTTTATGAGTCATAATACAAACATGATCCCCTTATATCCATTCACACCTTCTTATAACTACTCACCTATTATTGGTGATAATGAAACACCTAATTATCTCCCCCCTAATTACTTGGCTTCCTCAATGACTTCTATAAGAAGGAATTATACCCAATTCCTATCTTAGGTGTTTAAATGTTGCCTTTGGAAGTTGTTTGGTCAAAATGTATAAAATTTTATCCTCTATAGAAACATATTTAAGTTTGACACTTTTTTCACTTACCCACTCTTTTAGAAAATGATACCTGATGCGAATGTGCTTAGTCTTTGAATGCATGACAGGATTCTTTGAGACACTTATGACACTTGTATTGTCACAATAAATAGGTATAAGACCATCATACTCCAACTTATTGTTTTTAAGGTCTATCTCATCCATAATACCTTAGTGAAACATGAAGCTACTACAATGTACTTAGCTTCACAAGTGGATAATGTTACTAATGGTTATTTTTTGCTTAGACATGCAACTAGGCACCCAACTATGAAGAAATTTCCTCCACTAGTAGTCTTCCTATTGTTTATACTTCCTACCCAATCTAGATCTATATAGAATTTCAAATAAAACTCCTTGTTCCTTGGATACCATAACCCAAACTCCATAGTCTTCCTGAGATACCTGAGTATCCTTTTAACTACTTGTAGATGGTTTTTATTTGGATCTACTTGAAACCTTCCAACAATACCTATTGCTTGTAGATGTTAGGTTTAGAGGCAATGGTGTATATAAAAAATTCAATCATTGACCTATATGATGTTTGATTGGCCTTGGGAAACTCATCTTCCTTGTTCAACTTACACCATGTGGTCATAGGTGTACTAAATACCTTACAATATTCCATCTCAAACTTATTTTACATCTCTCTTATGTACTTGGCTTGTGAAATGAATATAACTTTTTTAGATTGAGTGATTTACAACACAAGAAAGAATGATAGTTTTCCTAGCATAGAATCTAAAACTCTTTCTTCATCTCATTTACAAAGGCATTGGTCATGTTCTCATAGTTTTCACCATAGATGATGTCATCCACATAGACAACTACTATAAACTTATGGTTATCTTCTATCTTTATGTATAGATTACTATGTGTAACCACTCTTTTGAATCCTTAATCTAATAGATACCTATCTAACATGGCATACCAAACTCTAGGATCTTGATGTAGATCGTAAAGAGACTTTTTCAATCAGTAAACATAGTACTTGTCACCTAATAGTGAGAACCCATTAGTTTTCTATATGTACACCTCCTCTTCCAAATTCTCATTCAAAAAGGTAGATTTGTCATCCATTTGGTATACATTGAAACCTTTGAATCTAGCATATGCTAGAAATAATTTGATGGCTCCAATCTTTCTACTGGTGCAAAGGTATCCTCAAAGTCTACCCCTTAAACTTATGCATATACCTTGCATACCAATATGGCCTTATTTCTAGTGACTTATCCATCTTCATTTAACTTGTGTCTAAACACCCATTTTGTGCCAATGATGTTCTTGTCTTTAGTCCTAAGAACTAGTTCTCAAGTCTCATTCTTCTCTATTTGTTCTAAATCCTCATTCATAACACATGTCCAAAATTTATCTTTTATTTATTTTATAAGATTATTAGTTTCAATCTTAGAGAATGGAGAAACATTATCTTTATTTAGATTACTTACCAATCTTTTAATTATTTGCATACCTGCATTCTTATTGTCAATGATTTGAGATTCAAGATGATCTCTTTCAATTTGTCTTGAGGGGCCTTTTGAATCTTGTCTCTCCTAAACTTCTTCTTCTTCCTCATCACCCTCTATATTTTTCTCTTCCTTCTTAAATTCCATATTCTATAAAATATTCTTTGACTATGAGTGTGATTTTCTTGTCTCATCAATCTTCACATTGGTGTTTTCCACTATCTTTTGTAACCTATTGTTATAACATATATATGCTGAGCTCATTGATGAGTATCTTAATAATATACCTTCATTAGATCTGGAATCAAACATTTCTAAGTATTCATCATTTATTTTTATGAAACATTTGCTCCCAAATACTCTAAAGTATTTCATATTACCAGGTCTTACTTTCCATAATTCATAGTGAGTCTTATTTCCATTAGTCCATATCTCTTATCTATTCAAAATGTACACAGCAGTGATGAATAACTCTCTCTAATATCCATTAGATAATATAGAATCATTTAATATATTTCTTACCATTTCTTGAACTGTCCTATTCTTTCTTTCCACTACCCCATTCTACTGAGGTGTACTAGCTACTCAGAACTGTCTCCTTATTCCTTGAACCTCACATAAATCATCAAACTATTTAGACCAAAACTCTCTTCCTCTATCAAATCTTAAGCACTTGATCTTCCCATTTTTCTTATTCTCAAAAAGAGCCTTGAATACCTTTAATTTATCAAGAGCTTCTGACTTTTATTTTAAGAATGCTACCCAAGTCAATATTGTGTAGTCATCTATGAGTAACAAGAAGTAGTTATTTCCTTGAATTTTTTGGATTATTATAGATCCATAGAGATCAGTATATATTAACTCTAAGGGTTTTTTAATAGAGTATTCCTTGGACTTGAACCTTCTTCTAGTATGCTTACCATGTTGACATGCCTTGCAAAGTATGTTTGTAGGTTTGCTGATCTTAACCATGTTCTTCATAGACTTCTTAGTTTTCATCTTGACCATATTATCAAAGTTTAGGTGACCTAACCTTTTTTGCCATAAACAAATGTCATTGATATTGCTCATAAAGCATCTCTCCTTCTTTATCTCATTCAAGACATATAAATTTTTCTAAGTCCTCTAAGCATTGACAATTAGCCTTCTTGATTTGGATCTCCTTATCTTACACCCTATGTCATGAAATGTGTGTGTCGTTGATTTCAAATTTGACTTACACTAAACAAGTTATGTTTCAAACCTTCAACAAAAAACACATTTTGTGTCTTGGTCTTCATATTATTCAAACTCAAGATACCTTTGCCAATTATATTGGTAGTTGTGTTGTCTCCAAATCTCACTATTCCTACAACATTCTTCTTTAATAAGATGAACTTATTATTGTCTCCTATCATGTGGCTTGAGAAACCACTATCTATATAAAATTTCATTCCTTCATATTTAATGTGTAGGTAGTCTAAGCTAGCATATATTCCTCTTTAGTCTTATGTTCCTCCTTAGAAAAGAATCCATTTTGATATTTGGGATCAATATGACTAGTCCTACCTTTCTTTGGCTTCCACACTAATGTTTAACCCTTCTCATATACTCTAAAATATCTATATACCTTGTTAAGTCCTCTTAGCTGATCACTCCTTCTCCCATGGTCTAATTATAAATCATCTTTTGAGACCGCTCTAAAATCACCTAATATATGACCAAAGATATGACAAGAAAAACAAAAACCATTGAAAGACTTGGAATACCTCATTACATTAGGATACATGATTGGTCTATTTATGTTGAATTTCATGTTGGTGCTCTTAATTTGGTCTAGCTTCTCACACTCTTTCTTATGTTGAGTGTGCATCCCTTTGGGGCTATCACATGACCATAGGAATTATTTTTGGGGCCTAGAGAGCTCCAAAGATGTGGGAAGCATAGTTTTCCCTAATCCACCTTTTGTGGAACCTTTCTCCAAATGTGAGGGGAATATTCCTAGTATATTTCTAATTTATATATTTCCATGTTTTATGGAGTTGGTTATTAGTTGTTTGTTTTCCTTGTGACTTCCTTGTTTTGAGGGAGCTAGCTATTTATTGGAAAATGTAATGCCTTCCTTGTTACAAGGAGATGGTTATGATCACATGTTGTTGGAAAATGTACCCTTGAAAGGTTGAGACTCTTAGTATGGCATGTTCCTTCATGGGAGAGCTTTTGGATGAGCTTAATGAGATGGAAATGAGTTGTCGTGAGTGGATGATGCTCATCTTCGATAAGAATGACATATTTTCTCCACTTTTCATGTTTTTTCCTTCATATTCTATAATATACAGGGTGTGGTATGGCCTTTAGAGGTTGATTTCTTTTATAGGATGTGGCTTTGAGGATCAGAGTCAAAGTGTGGATGTTTTTCAAAGTGCAAGTGTTCACTATAGGGTGTGGTTTAGCAATTTGTGAGATATAACATTGTGCAAGTGCAGGTGAAATTATAGCTATTTGTGTATCATTTTACACATGAGATTTTTATATCTCTGTGAGATTTCATTATAGTCTTAGTATTTAGATTATTGATTTATTTAAGAACTTTCATTGGTGGATATAGCCCACAATGGGTGAACCACATTAGATCTGTGTTATCTATGTTATTATCTTGTTCTCTCATTTATGCTTTCATAATAATGGTAAATTAAGGAATGTTTCTATGATGCATGTTATTGCATAGATTTAAATCTGGTTTAAGTGTTTTTATTCCTAGCAACTAGTATCAAAGACATTGGTTTATGTGTTTTGCTGAAGTGGTAAATCATAGGAAGGCTATTAGCTTGAGTGGGACCTATGGGAGAAGATATCAGATTCAAAGTTGAGAAGTTTGATGGTTAGAATTTTAGTTTGAAAAAAATATAGTTAGAGGATTACCTATATTAGAAGGAGCTACATCTCCCCTTAGAGGGGAGAGTAGAACAACTTGTAAGTATGAGTGATACAGACTGGTCATTACTTGATAGGAAGGCATTAGGAGCCATTTAGTTATGAATTACATCCTATGTTGCATTTAATATTTATAATGAGAAAACCACAAAAGATCTAATGGATAAAATTGGAAAGTTTTGTAAGAAACCTCCAGCTTCTAATAAAAAAATTCTTATGAAAAGATTGTTTAACATGAAAATATTCGAGAATGGTTTAATAGCTAATCATATAAATGATTTTAATATGGTTTTCAATATGCTCACTTCAGTTGCAATTAGGCTTGATGATGATGTTAGATATTTTCTAATATTATTTTCTTTGCATGATAGTTTGGATAGTTTGGTTATGGCTGTGAGTAATGAAGTCCCTACCAAGGGAAGCTTAAATTTTGAGGATGTTTTAGGTGTGATCCTTAGCAAGGAGATGTGAAGGAAAGACACTGGTGAATCATCCTCAGGTAATTCTTTATCTATTGATAATATAGGGAGGCAAAATGACAATATCAAAAGCAACCATGACAATTTCAAAGGTATATCTAAATCCAGATCTAGATCCAAGATGATATGTTGGCATTGTGGGAAGATTAGACTCTCAAAGAATTATTCTTGGTCACTTTAGGATAAGAAAGCCAACAAGGAGGAAATGAATGAGGCAAATGTGACATTAGATAATTCATGTTAGGATGCCTTAATTTTTTATATGGATAGTTTTTCTAAGTCTTGGGTTTTAGATTCAGGGGATTCTTTTCATGCCACCCCATATAGGCATTATTTTACTAATTATGTTCAAGAAAATCTAGGACATGTATATATTGGTGATGATAAACCATGTGAGATAGTAGGGAAAGGTTGTGTTTAGGTTAATATTTAGAATGGGAACACATGGATCCTTAAGGATGTTAGACACATGCTTATGTTGAGATAGAATTTAGTTTCAATGGGGCAATTGGGTAGTGAGGGATGTTTAGTATTTTTTACTACAGATTCTTAGAAAGTTACCAAAGGTGCTCTTGTGATTTCAAGAGGTAAGAAAGTTGGTAATTTATATTTGACTAGTAGTGTTGACTCAATTGATTTAGTTGTTATAGATGGAGATGCAACTATGTGGCACTATAATCTGGATCATATGAGCCATAAAGGCATGTAGATCTTAAAATATAAGCTGCCTAGTTTGAAATATCTAGATCTTGACTTCTGTGAGAATTGTGTATGGGAAATAGAAGCGGGTTAAGTTACTTAATGTTGTACCGATAATGAAAGATCACAAGTTAGATCTAGTACACTCAGATGTATGGGGACTAACTCAGGTATCTTCTATTGGTGGATCCAATTATTATATTACTTTTACTGATGATGTAAATAGGAAAGTTTGGGTTTATTGTATTAAAAAGAAATCTTATGTATTTAACACTTTTAAGAAGTGGAAAGCCTTGGTTGACAATGAAATAGGTCTCAAGTTGAAATGTCTCAGATCAGTTAATGGAGGTGAGTATTGTAGTAATGTTTTCTTTGATTATTATTCTAAAAATGCAATTTATAGGCAAAGGATGGTTCTAGGAACTCCACAATAAAATGGGGTATCTGAAAGGATGAATATAATAATAATTGAACATGTTAAGAGAATGAGGTTACATGCAGGGTTGCCTTTATAGTTTTTGGTAGAAGTATTTATCATGATAGTATATCTGATTAATAGAGAACCTTATATGCCTTTGGATGGAGCCATTCCTAAACAAACTTAATCTAGTAAGAATGTTGTTCATTATTTTCTTAGAGTCTTTGGATGTGAGGATTTTAATCTCATTAAGAAAAGGGATAGGACCAAATTAGAGGCTAAATCAAAGAAATGCACATTTGTTGGTTATGGTGAGGATGACTTTGGTTTCCCTATATAGAGCATTAAAGATAGGAAAATATTTAAGTCTAGAGATGTAGTCTTTAATGAAAAATTCATGCATAAGGATTAGATGTAGGAATATGATTAGGAACATAAAGAGTACACAATATTAAATGACATTATGGACGTTAAAGTATCCAAAGATTCAATTTAGGAACCTTCTATACAAGGACCCCAAACTCCTATGGTAAGAAGATCTTCTAGGGTAAGAAGAACACCTAAATATTTTTCTCCATATTTGAATTATTTATTACTCATTGATAATGGAGAACTAGAGTGTTATGAGGAATAAATTTAGGTATATGACAGGTTGAGATGGGAACAAGCCATAGATGAAGAGCATAGATCTCACATGGAGAACCAAACATGGGGTTTGGTTAGGATACCCAAGGGCAAGAGTGCATTGCCAAACAAGTGGATCTTTAGGATCAAAGAAGAAGATGAAGGAAGGAAATGGTAAAAGGCTAGGATGGTGGTTAAAGGGTTTGTTCAAAAATTAGGTATTGATTTTGATGATATTTTCTATCATGTTGTAAAAATTACTTCTATTAGGACTGTTCTTGGTTTAGTTATAGTAGAGGATTTGCAATCAGAATAGTTATATGTGAAAATTGATTTGCAATCAGAAGGAGAACTGTGTGTGAAAACTAAAAAAGAGCTTGTATGGCTTAAAACAAGATCCACAACAATGGTACAAGAAATTTGATTATTTTATGTTGGAACAAGAATATCAAAGTTGTCATTCTAACCATTGCATGTACATCAAACATTTTGATGATGGTTATTTTATTATTTTATGTTTTTATGTTGATGACATGTTAGATGTAGGAAAGAACATACAACATATTCATATGCTCAAGAAACAACATAGTGACTCCTTTTCTATGAGGGTTTTGGGTGTTGCAAAGCAAAACCTTGATATGAAGAGTACTCATGACAAGAAGGAGAGGAAGTTGGTTTTATCCATATCAAAGTATGTGAATAAAGTCTTCAAAAGGTTTAGTATGTTGGATGCTAAATTTATTGGTACTCCTTTGCTTGGACACTTTAGATTAGCAAATGAGTAATGTCCCAAGATAGAAAATGAAAAGCTTAGTATGGCTAAGGTACCTTACTCATCGATAGTTAGTATCTTGATGTATGACATGATTTGTATTAGGCTAGATATTGCCCAGGTAATGGTATTTGTGAGCAAGTATATGATTGATTTAGGTTATGAGCATTGGATGGTAGTGAAATGGATTCTTCAATTTTTGGGAGGAACCATTGATTTTGCATTATGTTACGGTAGATCAGATACCACTTTGTGTGGTTATGAGGACTCAGATATGGAAGGGGATATTGATAGTGAGAGAAGTATGATAGGATATATATTCATTGTTGGAGATACAATGGTTAGTTCGATTTCTAGGATAAAGAAGGTTGTGTCTTTGTCAACCATAGAGGTAGAGTATGTTGCTTCCATAGAGGCTAACAAGGAGATGATTTGGATACAAGAGATTTTTTGAGAGTTATGCCATAAGAAAGAATTTGGGAGACTATATAGTGATATTCAAAGTGTTATTCATTTGGCAAAGAACTATGCTTTCCACTTGAGGATGAAACACATTATGTTACATTATCAATTCATCAGGACAACTTTGGAGGAGAACTTGGTGAAGCTAGAAAATATTTATGCTAGCTATAATGTTATGGATATGATGACCAAGGTGGTCACATTGGACAAGTTGAGACTATGTTCAGATTTGGTTGGCCTTAGTGGTCATGGAACAGTGATAGATTTTGTTCAGGAGAAATGGTCTCCAAGTCGGAAATTGTTAAGTGTGGAGCCCTTTAGGGCTATCACATGAACATAGGAATTATTTTTGGGGCCTAGAGAGCTCCAATGATGTGGGGATCATAGTTTTCCCTACTTTACCTTTAGTGGAACCTTTCTCCACATGTGAGGGGAATATTCCTAGTATGTTTCTAATTTTTATGTTTCTATGTTTTATGGATTTGGTTATTAATTGTTTATTTTCCATGTGACTTCCTTGTTTTGAGGGAGCTAGTTATTTATTGGAAAATGCAATGCCTTCCTTGTTATAAGGAGATAGTTGTGATCACATGCTATTCGAAAATGTGCCCTTGAAAGGTGGAGACCCTTAGTATAGTGTGTTCCTTCATGGGAGAGCCTTTAGATGAGCTTGATGAGGTGAAAGTGAATTGTCTTGAGTGGATTATGCTTATCTTGCATAAGCATGATGCATTTGCTACTCCTTTCATGGATTTTCCTTCATATTCTATATATACAGGGTGTGGTGTGGCCTTTAGAGGTTGATGTTTTATTTTTATGGTGTGGCTTTGAGGATCAGAGTCAAAGTGCAGGTGTTTTACAAAGTGTAGGTGTTCATTGTAGGGTTTTGTTTAGTAACTTGTGAGATACAAGATTGTGCAAGTGTAGGTGAAAGTGTAGATATTTGTGCAACATTTTCTATAAGAGAGTTTTATATCTTTGTGATATTTCATTATAGTCTTGGTATTTAGATTATTTATTTATTTGAAAACTTTCATTGGTGGATGTAACCCACATTGGGTGAACCATGTTAGATCTATGTTATTTGTGTTATTATCTTGATCTATCATTTATGCTTTCATAATAATGGTGAATTAAGGAATGTTTATGTGATGCATGTTATTTCATAGCTTTAGATCTAGTTTATGGTAACAGTAAATCTAGTATAAGTGTTTTTATTATTAACATCTTAAACTTGCTCATCTTGTCTATGAGATGCTCATGCTCAACCTTCAAAGAATCTAGCTCTATCCTCCAGTGATCATACTCAACTTTTTTTATCTAAAATTTGTATTGACACCTTCTAACTAATTTTTATGATCCTTGATGATCTTCTCATCCCTTTTGGATTCTTTGACCTAGTTACCATTCTTGGTATAAATTTGTTCCTTAATATCATTGACAATATATCTCAACTCATGCTTTCTCTTATTTTGATTATTCAAATCATCTAGGGAACTTATGAGCTTAGCTTCAAGGTCTAATTCAACTTCTCCTTCTTCACTGTCATAATATACTACATCATACATGTTGTCGTCTTGATCACTAGACATCTTGTGCTTCTTAGGATCACCTTCAAGCCATTAGGCCTAATTCGAAGGACCAAGATCTAATACCAATTTTGGGAATCAAAATTATAGAGGGTGGGTGAATCATTATTCAAAACCTTTCATATCAATTACACTTAACCAATCATGAACCATTTAAATAAGCATATAGATTCAGTAAACATAAGCATGAAACATAAGAAAACATCACATATTTATAAAACCTTAAATGAGAAGAAAAACCATTTGTATATTCAAATTTAATATATAACTATAAGATAAAAACAAAATTTAGTGAATCACCAACTCCACATGGATCGCCAACCCCAACTAGCCAAGCACCCACTTGCAAGGAGGCACCAACCCCCTAAATGACTCAACACCAACTTAAACACCAAATTTATTTTATCACCTTCATAAGAATATGTTGTTAAACCAATATATGATGACCACTTTTTTAGTTCTTCACACTCTTATCCCTCTCAAACTGCCTTCTAGGCCTCTTCTCTCAACTAGTTGTCTTGAAGATTGATTAGGTCATATGACCTTGATATTCATATGAAAAAACACTATCATATATTCTTTATATATCTATACACTCCTATAATTCTATATAATACCTCATTATTCTCAAAAATGTGTTATATCATTCACATACACTCTACTTACTTAAATAAGCCTAAAAATTATCTTATATATATACCATTCCTCTTGATCATTCACCTATTGGTTAGACACACACACTTGCCCACTTAGATTGGCCACATAATAGGTATCATTAAATGTTAAAATTAGTAGTAAATAATTACATTATGTCATCCATGACTCAAATAAATCAAATCCTTCTTTAGGTCAAATGGAGACCTAACTCCATTAGGCCTATTTTCAGACATGTTACCTTATGACCCATTGGAACACTCTAAACCTTAATATACATCAATATTATTTCATAAAAGAATAAAATATACCTTATATAACATAATATTATCTTCATAACACTTTATTGGTCCAACCATCACTTGAAACACTCCATTAGCATTGCTCACATTAGTCATTTGAAAACACGTAAAAGTCTATCTTGAACAATTGAAGATAAAAAATCATTTATACACACAAACATGCCAATAAATAATTTATAAAAAATATAAATGAAAAAAAAATTAATAAAAATATTACTTAAACACTTCAAATTAGGCTAGAAATGATTAAACTTATCTCTTCAGGATGTTCACTCAAAACTACCAAAACTACAAAAAACCAGTCATGAAACTACTTGAAATTGAACACCTAAAAGGACACATTAAATCATACTAAATACATTAAAAATATTATATAAAATATTCATAATAACCACAATCATAAAAAACATAAGGTCTAATAGTAAACATTGGTCTTACAGACCAATCTCCTGACCTTATCTCACACAATCTTGCTTGAACTAGACAAGCGATTTTGGCTTCAACTTTTTAACATCTTACACTGAATTCCAAGAATATATAAAATATGAATAGGAATTAAATTTCATAAAAAACATCATGTACTTGGTTTCATCATTATATCATCATAGCACATTCCCATTCATATTTTTACTACTTCACGGGTTTTTCACAGTTTGCACCATTAGGCATGTTAACGACTAGCTAACTTAGATGACTAGTTTAACACACTTTAGGAATATAACCTATACATATACCTTAATTGAAATGATACATGAGTCTATACCTTCTTGATACATCTATTTTCTTACTATGTCCAATGCAACTTTTGACTTCTAGTATAATGTCTTCATAAATAAGATTATAACTCGATAGTTTCTCTCTCCTCTCTCTAGCCAATATCACCTAGAGGTACCTAGGAGAGTAAACTATAAGTTAAAATAGATTAATTTATCATACAAATCTATTCTTGTCACTTTTTATCAATGTCTTCAAAATTTGGTCCTTTTTAGGGTTCTAAGAGGGTTTAAAACTATTTCCACTCTTAACGATCATTCATAAAGCATTGCCCCTCAATACAAAAACTAGTGCTTGGAATTTTGAGATAGTACCAATACCCATATACCATTAACTTATTAATTTCCCATAAAAAAAATTGGTGAGCTAATGACCACAAGAAAATCCTTCTCAAGTTGAGAACACTTCATTATGATCACTCGATAGACCTCCAAACAATGTTTCATACCCTGTCCTTCAATCTATGACCTAAAAATACATGAAAAAACTTGAAAAAACATGTATAACCTATTAAAATTATTATATTATCATAAAAACCTTGAAATATCATCACGACACTTCATTAGGTGACACTCTCTCTGTCTTTACTCTCTAGACCTTGACCTGGAAACCATATTAGGCCTTAAAAATGAACTTCATGTCTCTTTCCATGCACTCTCCACTTCAATAACATAATCAATAAACATATATCATCCTTAAAAACTTTCATACATACTTCACATACTTTGTCAATACATCATGATAGCTCATTAAGCTAGGTAGGGTCTAGGAGTGGTCTATATGAAGACTTGGTCTGAAGGTCCTACCCCTATAGAATCACCATGAGACTATCATTAGTGATCCAATACCTCAAATTAATTATAATTAAACCTAATATAACCAATCATGCTTTTTTGCACTCATTTAAGTAAGCCATTATGCTCATATCTTCTTACAAGGTCTCTTCATACTATGACTAGGTTTAGGCTACTCAAAGACATGCACCTTTACGCAACCATAAGGCATTAGTTACCTTAAAATTATCTATTTTTCATTAAAATTACCTTTCATTAAAATATCCTTCAAATACAAAACTCCATCAATGCCCCTTGTCACATCAACACACAACAAACTAAGCACACTCTCTCAATGACATCAATCTCATGCAAGATACACCTTTGAGATCAATGGCAATACTCAATAATGTTTTTAGTTGCTTTCAAATGTATTCTTATTATCCTTTTTTATTTCCTATAATAAAATGGTATTATTAATTACTAAATGCATACCTCATCATTACTAACATGACATCAAAAGCCATTTGAAACAAAACAATAAACTCACCTTGTTTTACATTGTTCAAGTACCTTATCATTGGATGGGTCTTACCCATTTCATTTTATTCATTCCTAAGTTTTATAATGTCAAAAAAATACAAATAGATATCCCAAATTAAAAATATCAAGTCTCCTATATAAAGGATTATACAACCCATTTTATATCTAGCACTTACTACTTTGTCACATTATACATAATAAAAATTAGTCAATAGTATAGCTCAGCTTCTCTGCATCACACATAGACTTACATGTTTGATCAAGGAAGGGCTTATATGAATGTTATTATTTCATCTATAGTGTTCATTTATTATGCATGCTCCCTAATGGAGAACTACATTTGATCTGGGACCCTAGCTTGAGGGTTAATGTAGGTAGTGGTTAGAATAGTAGGGGTTCTAGATTATGTGATCATTCTTCCCCTAACCTAGTTTTTAATCCTCTTTTACTTCTTTTGTATTCATTTTTTTCATGTGTGTAGATGGATATGGGTTTTGAAGATTAAAAATACACCTATAACACACTCTGATGACTTATATCCATCAGAATGTGGTATGTAGGCTCATATTGACCAGGTGAACAAAACCTAGAAAGCTTAGATCCTCAAGACAAGATCATTAGGAAGAAGTATAACACTAGACACCATGGTATCCTATTTCTTATGCTCTTATCCAATTAGAAAATAAAATATAGATTCATATTCTTGATAGTGTCTCAGTCCTGCTCTTTAATTTCTAGCCTTAAAATCCTCTATTTTAGTCCAAATCTAGATAAGTTAATTTCTATTTTTATTCTATAATTATCATTTAAAATCTATATTTTTCCCTATCAAATTATATTTTCCCTATCATTATAGACCCTTATTATTTAGGAACTAGACACTAGATTCTCAAAAATAATAAAACATTTGGTGAACCCGACTTACTTCGAACAAACCTAAAATCCTAGTTATACTTAAGGTTTTTCCATCATATTTTTGTGCAAAAATTTAATCTCAAAATTCTGATTTTTTAATCTATTTTTTTACATTATTCCTATCCACAATATTTTTTTATAATTTAAAATTATTGCATAATTTTCAAAAATTCTAAAACTCAATCTAAAAATCCTAGATTTCAAAACTAGGTCCTTAAACATCAAGCCTTCCTTCCTTGAAAACTTTAGAAAACTATTTTGGAATTTTTGAAAAATGATTACTTTGTCAAAAATAATTTCAAATTTTCAAAATTAATAGTTTTCTTGTGCAAATATTTAATTTCCAAATTATGATTTTTGTATAATTTTTGTGCATTATTACTATTGAAAATTATTTTTAGAATTTAAAATTATTCCATAACTTTCAAAAATTCTAAAACCCTAGCTCAAAACCCTAGATTTTCAAACTAGGTCCTCAAACATCTAATTTTCCTCCCCTACAATTTTTAGAAAAATAATTTTTTTTTTGGCAAATTGTTTGGATTATCAAAAATAATTTCAAAATTTCAATGATAGTAGTTCTTTGTGCATGTATTTGTTTCATAGTACTTTTCAAAATGCTCTTTGGTGAAAGAAAACAAAGGCCAAAAAGGCAATTCCTTCTTCTAATCCCATAGATAAATTTTTAAAATTTTATTATAATTATGGCAATGATTGGACAAATTTGTGAAATTGCACATTAGCAAAAACTATAGAAAAAGATTTCATTTGTAGTGAAGATAATGACTATTATTGTAATGAAGGATATGATGATATATATAATGATGATGGTGAACCACAAATCGATGAATCTTTTTCTCTCAAACCCATCTCTTTTATTCCTTCTTCTAAAGAAAATAATTTTGATAAATGGAAAAGATTCTTTTCACCGCATTCTCCTATGCACAATGCACCAAATGAACAAACTAGTCACACACTTCCAAGTGAACCTCTTATGGGTGATAATTTGCTTCCATATGAACCTAATCTCTCTCTCTCTCTCTCTCTCTCTCTCTCTCTCTCTCTCTCTCTCTCTCTCTCTCTCTCTCTCTCTCTCTCTCTCTCTCTCTCTCTCTCTCTCTCTTTTGATACTTCAATGTTGAAATTAAAACAATATAAATGCAATATAATCAAATTACAAATGCATAGTTTAAATGATACATCTCATGTTCTTAACTTTACTTTATCAAAAGAATGTTCAAATGAAAAATCTCATCTTACTTCTCATTTTGAACATAAAAATAATGCATGTATTTCATCCATGGATAACATAGAAGCACATGATATTCTAATTTCAAATGATAATTCATTGCATATTAGAAAAGAAATAAATTCTTCTCTTACACATCTCCCTAGCAATGATGGAAGTGATAATGAATATGATAGTGAGCATGCCAATGAATATGGAAATGAGAGTGATTATGAACAATATTACATATATGATAATGATGATTATAATTATGCACATCATGAAGAAGAATATGCATCTCTTGTTTCTAGCTCTTCTCTCACTCATCTTCTCAAACATAATGCACTTCCAAATGTTATTTACACTTCTATGAATGATTCTATTTAAAATAATGCACATGTTAATGCTAATAAAACATCTTCTACTTAATCAGAATGTGATTAACTAAAATATAAAGATACCAATGAATCTTCTAGGCCAACCCTCACTATGCAATCGATACACCACTCCCATCCACTGTGATAAAAGAAGCTAACAACACTACCAACCACTTTCATAGATGTTAAACACTGGATTGAACAATAACTGACAAAATCACATCACTATCACTACCTTTCCAATGTATACCTGATGGCACACCAGTAAAATACAAGGACACATGATCAATGGAATCCGCAGCCATATCATCTTGTAAAGTCACATGCCATCCACTAACTGATATATGTAAAATATGGTACACATCCTTCAGAGTAATAGTCAGATATCCAATAGGAAGCCAAAAAGTATAAGAGTCTATATTCCACCTCTCACACAAGGTAGTAACCAAATGTCTATCCCACTATATAGTGCTTAGGTCATAAACATGACCTAGCCCTACCCTATCCATCATAACCCTCTCATCAGGTGATAAAGGCAACAATCTCATAATCTCCATCACCTGGCCTCTATAGAACTCCCTCATCCATACCCCACCTTACAAAACACTAGAAAATAACATCAATATCATTCAACCATGCCAAACCAATAACCAAGGAAAATGATAGCAACTAAACTAAGCATTAGCCTCAAAATACTAGCCTTTAGGACAACACTGTTGGGTACAAGATAGCATCACTAGATAGGAGTGGTGTAACCTATAAAATACTGTTAGAGCCTATAAAAAATACTAGAAGAGGGATAGAAATGCTAAACCTAGTAAAAAATTTCAAAAAAATTTCAAAATAGCTCAAAATCATCAAAAATAGGCTTATAAATAGGCATAAATCACATATTTTAGCTACTTCCTGAAGTAACCTCCCCACTAGCATCAATTTGGGTTACCAAATGCTCAAACCAAGTTATTGTAGGTGTTCATCTACTTGGCATACTTCCTACTCCAAAGATCCAAATCTTAAACTGGTCAATGCACAAATGAATAAAGAATCAATCCAAATTTTTCTATATCAAATGATTTTTTATTCAAAGTAAAATACCATTTTGCCCATAACTTGAACCCCGTAGCTCAATTTTATAAACCATTTTATTCCACAAAACCATGATCACAATACCTTTGATATCTAGCAAACCTTGATCTCTTATTATATAATTTTCCTACTATGGCACATGCATCTCTATACCTATTTCATACCTAGATATACAACTTGGTCCTCACCAATAATAACTTGTTCAAATTTTATAAAAATCAGTTCTCACCAATAAAAGCTCATTCAAATTTCAAATAAATTAGTCTAACAAATAAATTAACTTCTCAAATCAATCCAAACTATACCAACCTTGTTCCTATCATTATGCCACTAGTCATCACTTTTGAATTAACCTCCTCTATTACAAATTTCATCCCTCTACCCAAAAATGGGCATCATTCTTACTATTCTTATTTCTACACTTACCCAACACACCTATCCACTCTCATAGTAGGATACAAAATGGTCCTTACACCTCTAATAGTTAGAATTATAGCATTCACCTTAGATCCATTGAAATATATAGCCATTGAGACTACATGGGTCACTTAGCATGGTTCTTACACCTCCAACAATCAAAATTATCAGATTTAGCTCAGATTGATCAAGATATTTAGTGATCCAAATTACACAGGTCATTCAACATTACTCAGGACATTCAAAAGGACATACCTTTAGTTTATAGATACATAAATCACTCATATATATGATGGTTTAGATCATATGGATTCAAAGTGACTTTGATATAGATTCAAACCATATATTAGATTTGGAGGCATGCACATCACTACATATCTCACACATACAACTTCATATAATATGACACAATATAGATCACATTGTTTTGATCTCTAGTTTTACACATGGGACATGACACAATAGTTCATTTCACATGTGGTTATATATATTACCATACTATACAGATGCATCACTCACATACCAAATTTGGGGGCATGGCACAGATGTTCATGTTCTTCATCATCTCAGATTATACAGATTAAAATGGCAAGACATGCCTTTTATTCTTACACATTTAACAAATTTTTTATATTACACCCAAGCATGCCTAGTTTGTCACCAGGTTGGACCATATGATCATCTACAATATTTATTCCATAACATTACTCAGACCTAGGAGTTTGTACGAGATAAAGGATAGACATTGGTTTTAGACCTCTGATCACTTCTCATTTCTTGTTAAGATTATTTAGATTTAGTTTAAGGGGTATCCATTATAGGGATTCCTTCTTTATCTAGGCACTATTCATATTCCTTATAAGGGGCATCTATTATAGGGATTCCTTATTTCTCCAGGCACTATTTAGATTTAGTATAGAGAGCATCTATTACAGGGATTCCTTCTTTTTAGAGGCACTATTTAATTCTCTATCCACTTCCCTGGCTAGGAAGTTGGACCCTTTTTTTAGCACACTTATCTTCATGTAGGTAAGTTCAGGTACACATCTTTCTTTATTTTACTCTAGTACTTCATTTCATTGCATCACTAGATTAAAATGGGGGAAAATGTATACACCCTAAATTGGTCAAGTAACCATAGATATCATGTCTTTTTATAGTCCTTTCATATGAGACTCTAATTGGAGAATATAAGATTTGTTCATATTTTCCATGTCTTTCATTTTATCGATTTGGGTCATGTTCTAAACTTAAGTCACATTTTTTCCCATCCTAGTCACCCTGAATCTTCTAAATGATCATTACACTTCAACTAGGTCATATTTTCCATGCTCATCCCATCCCCCTTGGTCCCTAGCCTATAGGATATGAGCAGTCGGATTGGATTATAACACTAAAACCTAGGGTGTCTAGTTTACAACACTCTTTTCTAAAGCTAATTTACGCCTAAATGGTCAATTTCTTCCATTAGATAGGTCTTACCCCTTTTATTTTCTTCATTCCTAAGTTTTCAAATGTCGGCCAAATGCAAATAGAGCTCCCAATTTCAAAATAATGAGCCTCATATATAAAGGAATACACAAGGTATTTTATATCTAACACTTACTACTTTAGCACATTAGACATAATAAATATTAGTCAATAGTATATCTCAAATTATCTTCATCAATCATAGACTTGCATGCTTGATCAAGGAAGGGCCTAAGTGAAATTCATTCTTACATATATCGTGCACATTGATTATGCATTTTTCATAAGGGAGAACTACATTTGATTTTAGACCCTAGCTTGAGGGTGAATGTAGGCAACAATCAAAATAAGAGGGTTTCTAGATCGTATGATCATTCTTACCCTAACCTATTTTTCTCCACATTTTACTTTTGATGTATTCCTTATTTGCATGTGTGTATACGGATATAGGTATCAAATATTAAAATGGACCTACATCAAGCTTTCATGACTTCTACCTATCAAAATTTGGTATGTAGGCTCATATTGACTAGGTAAACAAAACTTTGAAGCTTAGATCCTTAGGACAAAAAATCCAAGAATTACTATAGCATAAGACAGTAGGATGTCTTATTTCTAGTGCTCCTATCTAATAAAAAAATAGAAGTCAAATTTAGATTCTTGATAGTGTCTTAGTCCTGCTCTTCAATTTCTAGCCTTAGAATCCTCTGTTTTAGTCTGAATGCAGATAAGTTAATTTATGTTTCTCTTGTATAATTATCAGTTAAAGTCTATATTTTTCCCTATCAAAGTATATTTTTCCTATCATTCCAAACCCTTATTATTTAGGATCTAAACACTATATTCCATAAAAATAATAAAACAAGATGCAACAACAACTAGACTTTTAACAAGTTTCACCTTGCAAGGAGTTTTGCAATACCCTTAGATGTTGAGCTTCCATAACAACACCTATGAACTCATCTACCTTTTTAAATGATGTCTTTAACACTTAAGGATAGACCTCTGATTATGACTCTTCACCTTTGCTCATACTTAATATTCAAGAGTACTATTTGGCCATCATAATTATGACCTATAGGTCATACAAATAGTCCTTAATCTGATATTTTCACAACTCATCTATAGGTTACTCTACCTCTCCTTCATTTCATAACTCTTACATACACCTTGCACAAATATATCTCTCTAATATAGAAATCATCACATTTGGTTTCACTACATATAGATAATTCATGATAATCATCATCTTGGTTAGCCAACATGCATGCCTTAACCCTTAAGGCATATATCTCATCAAGACACAACTCAATACAATCTTCATAGTTCAGCCATCACATCGATGGTCCACTCTTAAGCATCTACACCTTTTAATAAGGCCCTTGTATCTCTTATAGGCCTCATAGAGACCTATTCACCCATTTATCACATCATCAAGAAAGAAAAAAATAAAGGACCACTTTTAATTGTATAGGTCAACTCCATATGTCTCCTTAAACATCTTCAAATGATCATAGTCAACTTTTACCACTCCTGTGTATGCTCAAACAAATAAAAAACTGACCTAAGGCAATAAGAACATTATGAATAAATACACAATCAAATTCTTAAGATTTGTTTATATTTTATATGAATGGTAAAACCTTCATAATGCACATAAATTATCCTCATGAAGTCTGCAACACTCCCTAATAGTAAATTCATTAAGAGATATCAAAACAACATCAAAACAATCTCAAATAAACCTCTCAGGTCATTTTCATAACAAGCATGAACACACATTAAAATTTAAACCATAATATATTTTATTGTAAAAACTTATAAATATTCAAATAAATATTTTTATATGCACCTTGGATTCCTCTATAAGTTTGGTTTTTACTGCATGGATAAATTATGCATAGATCAAAAGATATAGCCAAAATATAGAGCACTAGTTTTTCATTTGCAAATTAAAATATTCAAAATCAAATGGTCATAATTAAACCTTCAATATTATGCTCTCATCTTGTGCCCTCATTTATTATATTAAACATGCACCATCGATCTTATCCAAACTTTAACACATATAGTGCCAATGTCTAAATGTTAAACCTTGAACATGTTGACCTCATATCATGCTCTCTAACAAATTTAACTTCATGTTCTCCATTGATCTCTTCAATATTGTCCTAGATTTAACTATTCTATACAACTATCACTTTGATCTCTTGAATTTAAATCACACCATTGATCTTTATTTGTATGATCACCCACTCACTATTGATCCTTGAAAGAAATCTGATCTTTATCTCTACTCAATGTTAAACATTGAACACATGGCACCATCTCACCACTTCCTAAATTCTTGAAGAAACATGCTCTATTGATGTTTCTCAAACTTTAACTTGTGAAAATTTGACCAAGTATGGGAACCTTATCTTCATGGAAGGCCAACTTTGCACAATCATATCTTTTACATCACGTACTCGTAAGTTATCAAATTTAGATAATATGATCTCCTCACATAGGAGAATACAACCACGTGTCAATATAATCCTAGAACACTCATACATGTGAGATATGATGACATTAAAATTCTTTAGATTTATCTATCATAGAGGTAATAATGTTAAGAATTGCCATGAAGGCCAACTTTTCACATGCATATCTTTTGACATGCTTTAGAGGATGATCTAAAATTTAGCATAAATCAACTAGGAAAAAATTAAAAAAAAATCCATATGATTAACTTCTCCTAAAATTTATACATGTGCTAGATATGCCACCATGAAAATGCCTACTCAACTTTTCTTGCTACATGCAAATTTGGCTAAATATGGGAAAACACTATCAAACTACCTAAGAGCCCAAATTTTTACTTGCATATCTTTTGTCACACTTTGGCATATGATCTAAAATTTATTGAAAATAAACTAAGGATGAATGTAATCACAGCCATATGACCAACTCCCCCTAACTCATCCACACATGGCAATGGTGATGTCATCAAACTACCTACCTAGATTTTTTGCCACTAGAACCAAAATGTCTAGATCAAAACTATGGACTATAAGATGAATTACACTTATGAACATAGGCACTCAAAGCTTATAAAAAATATTAGGTACCTCTTTCACATTATCAATACTCCATACTCATCCCTAACCATCTTTAACCATGCAAACTCTAAAAATCAACCAAGCCTTCTTCAAGCATATTAGGATAAACACATTACACACTTTATCATTATCAGTTAGGCTATCAATGCACTTCATCCACTCATATGGACACCTATATGACATCATCATGACATAATTTATAACTCTCCTATAGTCTTCCCCTTTATCATTGATGTCAACAACCATCATATATAGTAATATACAACTCACCTTCCTTCTCTCTCTTTAAGAACTCTCACAATAGGAACTTTATATCCCTTTAACACAATGATAGTGTGCATACAAAATAATCTTAAGGACCTAAAAGTACCATAAACAAGATAGGATGACCTATAAAGATGATAAAAACTCCCTCTTACCTTGACAAACTTCCTCTTGCTCCATACTAACACTCTGATCAACCAAGCACTATGGTCAATGAAGAAAGAACACACAAAATACTAACAACTAAAGGAACTCACCAAGAAGAATATGAGAGGGACTTCCCCCTAATATTTTTGAGCCATTGCATATCTTGAGCATCTTCATATCTCCACACATCATAAATAACCACCACACATGCTTACTATCATTCTCTCTCAATCTACCAAAAACACCACCAACAGAACTTCATGCCACTCACTGAATAGGAAACATGCACTAAATCAACTTTATAAATCACCTTGAAATACTCATGCCTTTATGTTTTATATAAGTTTATCAAAAGGCACTATTCTTCCCACTAGGCTTATCTAGCCTCCTTGTAGCCCTACCTAGAACTTGTAGAGCCCATAATTTTTAGTAGACACATATTCAAGACATAAAAATCCATATATATATAAATCTCATATGTCCAATTAAGAACACAAGTTTTCAACACCAAGCTCATCTTCTGCAATGTACTTCCTTCACTAACCTACTATCTAATTATCCCTCCATATTGATAAAAACTTGAATAAATTCAAAACCAAAAACCTTCAATTATATATGAACATTTATTTGATAACCCATTTGTCTCATTCAACCTATTAATAATGCTTAGACCTTAATTCAATAAAAAACACTTTTCTATCTTAGCCTAAAACCCTAGAATCTCAAAACAAATAAGGTCAACAAAACTCCTTTTGGTCAATGCACTCACTTTAAACTTATTTCACACCTAGATACACCCATCACACACTTTTGGACCAAAAATTGATCCTTCACACCTTTGCGAGCCTTGACTTCCTATAACCCATTAGAGTCTTGCCTGCCCTTAAGACAAAAATTGAGAAATCAATAGCACTAAAGAATCTTCAATTTGCCTTAAATATACTTTTAGAAGAAATAAATATCTAGAGAACATCAAAAAGAAGTGCATAGACCTCTTTGAGCACCAAACTCTACTTGACATTTTATCCAACTCATTATACAATAAGGAAACATTGATTCTGACCCTTCACAATATCTCCTTCACAAACCTCTAGATCAAGCTCATGAACTTGTTGCTCCCCTTTAACCAAAGACCTTATAAGATCAACAAAAGTCTCATATTCCAATTGGAAATATAATCTTGAGAACTCAAACTTGCATCTCTACAAGAAAACTTTCCCATAAGAAGCATAGGCAGAGTCATCCTACTTCACAATATCCTAGAATAATGTGAAACCAAGAGTTTCCCACAACTCTTCATATTCTTTTTCCTTCTTAGTCATATGATAATTGTAGTTCCTTTTATTATTCTTATGATTAATATAAGTAACATGCTCAACCACTAAAATATTCTCCTTTTCTTCTAGGATTTGATTGATAAAACATGGAGATAACAAAGATTAACGGCATACCTTTTCATCTGAGGAATCCACCTTGCAGTTTAGAACCTCATCATTAGGCACAAACAATTGATGTTCTTTGCATGATACATGCTCAAAAATAACATGATGTTCACATGGATCCATACACACCTCAAAACTAAACTCAACCAATATCTTGGTCTTCTCCTTGAGCTTGATCTCTTCATTCTCAACATGAGTAGATAATGAGATGTCTTGGCACTCTTCAACTTTTGTAGCTTTTTCCACCATAGCCAAAAAATTAATTAGACCTGAAAACTCATCATGAATCACACTTGTCACCTTTAGCTTCCATGTGTTAACTTTCTTTCTTCCTTGCACTTTAGGATCCTGATTAAAATAAATTTGACTTGATGGACTTTATTTGCATAATCTAGCAATATGACCTCTCTGTTGACACTTGAAACACACTATACCTTTTTTAAGAAATTTATCTTACCTTATCTTATTTTGATAGAAATTCTCAATATGTCTTATGTCATGAAAAACAAAATAACCTCCCCTTTTTGAAGAGGACTCACCTTGTCTAATCTTATGTGGATAATGCTTTGAAAAGTGTCCCACATGAAGACAGTTAAAACACTCAATTCTATTCATACCTTTTGACTGATGACCCCTATCATAGTTTCATGTAAATTCATTTTTAATATATGTATTGCATTTTTTAGATTTATGCCCAAATCGATTACATGTGAAATAATAACCATTGAAACTTGAATACCTCATAGCATTTGGCTATTTGATCTAATTTATATTCATTCTACTAGAACCTTCATTCCTTGTCTAATGATTTTCATTCAAAGTATGATTGTCTCAATTCACATTAGTCTTCATCTTGTCTTGAGTTACATTTTTTTTATTATTATTCATATCTAAGACCATTTCTATCACTATCATGTTTTTGACCACTTAGAATATTGTCTAGATCACATAAAATCATTTCAAATATCAAAACTATCTTCACCTTACATGATGTAGGTCCTCATCCTTGCACTCCAAAAATCATAATTAGATCCATTAAACAATGGCTATTCTTTAGTAGAGAAACCTCCTTGATGACTACCCATATTGTACCTTGGATCACCTTCAAGTTGTCAAGCCTTTACCAAACGACATATTCTGATACCAATTTTTAGAGGTACAATCACTAAGATGGGGTGAATCAGTGAGCCTAAATAATATAACTTCAATTTCAATCAATTTTAGGTTCTTAATCAATTACCATAAGAATTCATTAATCATACACATCATTTGTAGCAATGAGCAAGAGAGACAATGTAAGATTAATCGCATAACACATGACATATGTGGGAAAACCTCTTGGAGGAGAAAACATATTGGAACATATAATTGGACTACTATCCTATAATAACAAGATTCAATTTATACTAGATGTAATTGATCAAGGAACTACAATCCCTATTTAATGATACTAAAATCCCACAAGGTGATACAACACTTATCTAGTTGAGCTATAATAACAACTAGAGTTTTAGCAAGTTTCACCTTGCAAGGACGTTGAAATCCCCTTAGATGCTGAGCTACCACAAATAAAACATATTAACACATCCACCTTTTGAACTGATGTCTTCAACACCTGATGATGGACCTCTTATTATCACTCTTCACCTTTGCTCACACTCAATCTACAAGAGTACTATTCAGCCATCAAAATTATTACCTATAGGTCATATAAATAGTCCTTAATCTAATTTGCTCATCAACTCATCTAATAGGCACTCTACCTGTCATTTGCTCCACAACTCTCATATACACCTTGCACAACTCTCTCTCTCTCCATTCTATAAACCATCACATTTTGTTTCACTATATATATATATATATATATATATACATATATATATATATATATATATATATACACATACATATATATATATATACATATATATATACATATATATATATAAACATATATACATATATATGTATATATACATATACATATATATATATACACACACACACATATATGTATATATATGTGTGTATATATATATATATATACATATATATATGTATACATATATATATGTATACATATATATATGTATACATATATATATGTATATATATATATGTGTGTGTGTGTGTGTGTGTGTATATATATATATATATATGTATGTACATACACACACACACACACACACACACACACACACACACACACACACACACACACACACACACACACACATATATATATCATTCATGATCATCATCATCTTGGTCAGCCAATAGACATGCCTTAACCCTTAATCCATATATCTCATCAATATACAACATCATACAATCTTCATAGGTCAGTCATCTCATCTATGAATCACCCTTAAATAGATACACATTTTAACAAGTCCTTTGTAGCTCTTATAGGTCTCATGGAAACCTATTCACCCATTTAGCACATCGTCAAGCAAAACATGAAAACAAGACCAATTTTAATTGCATAGGTCCACTCCATATTTCCCCATAAACATCCTCAAATGATTACAACCAATGTTTCTCACTCTTGCATATGCTCAAACAACTCAAACACTGACCTGGTGCATACTAACATCATGAACAAATACATAGTAAACTTCTTAATATTTTTTTACACTATATACAAATTTTAAATCCTTCATAATTCACAAAAATCATATTCATGGAGCATAAAACACTCCCCAATAGCTAATCCATCAATAGCTTTCGAAAAAACATCAAAACAAGCTCGAATAAACCTCTCGGGTCACTTGTAAATAAATCACAAATACATAGTAACCTTTAAACGACAATATATTTGAGTATAGATACTTAAAAATCTTCAAATAAGTATTTTTATATGTGCATTGGAGTCCTCTACAAATTTATTTTTTATTGCATGGATAAATTTTGCATAGATTGAAAGATATAGCTAACATACAGAGCACTAGTTTTTTCTTTGCAAATTCAAATATTCAAAAACACATGGTAACAATTAAACCTCAAATAGTATTCTCACATCTCATGTCCTAGATGCTCATATTAAACACACACCATTGATATTCTTTGAAAATTAATTCACAGTGTGCCAAAGTCCAAACATTAAATCTTGAACATGTTGACCTTATCTCATGCACTCTGGAAACATTAACCTCATATGCTTCGTCAATCTCTTTGATATTATCCTAGATTTAACTATGCTATAAAACTATCACTTTGACCTCTTGAATTTAAAGTGTATCATTGATATCTATCTATATAATCACCCACTCACCGTTGACCCTTAGAAGAAGCTCAATCTTTATCTCTGCTTAACATTAAACATTGAACATTGAGAACCATCTCACTACTTCTTGACTTCTTAGAGAAATCCACTGTGTCTATTTTTCTCAAATTTTAACTTTTGAAAATTTGACTAAGTATGGTAACTTGTTTATCTTCCTAGAAGACCAACTATGCACATACATATCTTTTTCTTTGCTCACTCACAAGTTCTCAAATTTGGACCATATAATCTCCTCACATAGGAGAATCCAACCATGTATCAATATGTTCCTAAAATATTCAGACATGTGAGATATAATGACATTAAAATGCATCCTTAGATTTATCTATTGTAAATCTAACAATGTCAAGAATTACCTAGAAGGCCAACTTTGCACATGCATATCTTTTGATGCACTTCAATGCATGATCTAAAATTTAGTGAAAATCAACTAGGCACAAAAATGAATAAAACCATATGATAAAATTTTCCTAAAATTTCCATATGTGTGAGATATTCCACCATTAAAATGGCTACTAAGCTTTTCTTACTATATGCAAACTAGACTAAGTATGGGAAAACACTGTCAAACTACTTGTGAGCCCAACTTTGCACTTGCATATCTTTTGTCTCACTTTGGCACATGATCTGAAATTTATCATAAATGAACTAGGGACTAATGTGATAACAACCAAAACATAATACATATCTAATAAAAAATGGGTGGTATGAAATCACATTGCAATACAATGTAAGGAAAAAAACTAGTAAATAGACCCTGGAATAAACAAAAGTAATAGTTGAAGGCCAATAAACCCCAAGTATAAAGTTAAATCAAAATGTAGTCACTAAATTTTTTTCGTGAATACTTGATAATGTTAGTTTCAACTCACTTACATTTTAATTGACTTGGGCACTTAATCTGGACCTATTTCATGACCTCACTCTATTCTATGTACCTATACAAACCTATCCTTATCTAAGTTATAGTTTTGCACCTTAAACAATGTTCTTAATCATTAAAAAACCTTCTAAAATTTTATATAAACATCCCATATACTTAATTATAAACTTTACACTTCCAAGATAAAATCAACCAAATTAGGATGATATTAATAATTAGTCTTGACTCATATGGGTCAATCAAACCCCTCTTCAAATAATCAATATTTTTCAAATTTAAACCCTCCCTTACATGTTGATTTGTATTTTTAGGATAGGTAGTATTGATTCTTAGAATTATGCTATTTCCAACACCAACAATGGGAAGTTTCATGAATGTGGGACTTGCGACCTGAAACGACCTCCAGATTTTAAAGAAGTTGGTTCTTCTTTATCTCAAAATTATTTTGGGTAAAAAGGATAGAAATTAAGCAAAAACACAAATGCAAAAAAAGAAAATCTAATTATGGTGATGTGTCTAAATTTACTTCGACCCTTAATTCTAAGCACAATGAATCTATCTTTAGGATTCAATTACATTAAAGAGCAAACAAGGCATGATCAATGTAAAAGATGAAAATAGATAAGATCAAAGGCTCACAACTTAGACAATTTTTCAATAACACAAAAAATATCAACAAAGGCACATAACTCAGTCTTCTTATTAATTTTCTAATCACATAAAAGGCACAGAGACATGCACAGTTATACAAACTTTCTAACTGAAGAAAATAGAACAAAGGCAAATGATATTCCTGATCACAACTAAAAAATCTAAAACTTCTTGACAATAATCTCTTGAAAAAAATTCTCCTGTCTTGTGATCTCCTCTCTTCTCCCTCTACACCTATATTTATAGTATCAGACTAGCTCTAGATCACCTGCACGTTCCCAACCCAATGGTCTAATTGAAATAGAAGTGTATAATAAAAGATATCTTTTAGATCTGAAATGTTTAGTCTCCCTACAATTTCATTGGCTTAATTAAATACATAGGATGACTCCCACTGTGAAATGGGTGTGGACACTTGTCAGCTTCTGCTTGTTTCACTTGAAGGCATCTTACTATTCAGGTAGCACCAAAAAATGACACTTGGTAGCTTCCATGGTACTTATTGAAAACACACAGCACTTTCCATGTAACTTATACTCTTTATATGTCTTTTCTCAGGAATACTCTGTCACAGTCTTCTAATTCAAAAATTTAACAACTTTCAAAAAATGGGACCCACAACAGTTCTCGCTTGAGCAGCTTCAAAAGGGAAATAGGGACAGGTGTCGCTTTTTGCATATCTTTAACAAGGAACACGTGGCGGCTTCTATTGCTTTTACTAGGGACATGTGGCAGTTTCCATTGAGTTTTAGCTACACTATAGAATCATTTAGAACTCATTTTAGATTTATATGGATGGTGACACTTGGTGGCTTCCACTGTGTTTAGAAACAAAACCTAGGGCCCACCATAGTCTTTAATTAACAATGAAACAAAATGAATATATTTCGGATGTTGACATGTGGTGGCTTCCACTTTCTTTAGCCAGAGACACATGGCATATTCCATTTCTTTTAGAAAATCATATTGAAACCTTCTGCATTTGCCACTTGGTGCCTTCTACTTGACCCTGAGATAAGCTTATTGAAAGAAGCTTTTGAAACTCATAAGAAATTTCAAAAGTGGATGCCAACACTTGTTGTGCTCTATTGAGTTACCATGGGACACGTGGCACATTATGAGCAAATTATAAAAATTATAAAGTGTGTCTCAGTTGATGACACTTGGCAGCTTTCACGTGACTTTGATACTTAGACAAAATTTAGGCAAAAGAAAATCGCGCCCATGCTCTATGTCAAAAACTTCACTGCCTCGAAACTGAAATGTGTAGGGATAAAACTTGGAGCACACAACTGAAAATTAGAAAAAGAAAAATGTAATGTTTTTTACTCTATAGTTCTTGGTGACCCCGAGGACTTTTGAGCCTACTCAAAAAGAATAATCCACAATCTCCTGCATGATCAAATGTGACAAATATCACAACTTCAATAAGGCTGTCTAATAAGTAGACCACTCATCATCAGATAAACCCTACTTATTTTGCAATTCGTGGAAGGCTAAATCAAGATTGATGATATCCTTGTGTGAAAAATTTTGCAAAATATGAATTGTAGCCTTTAATTTAAATTTAAGCTGAGAAATGGGAATCAAAATAGCTTCTACTTTAGGTACTGATGAATCATCTCTTAAACCCTGAAAGACTATCTAATCATTTTGCCTGGCTAACAACAAAGGTTTAATCTCATCAATCATCAACACAGTGTTGCTATCAAGAAAAGGGGAAGGAAGACCTAATTACACTAGATCTTCAATGTGTTATTTCATGTCTTTGATTCCTTCTTTCACCACATCTATAAGCTCTCTATAATTGATTGCTACGGAGTTGCAATTGAGAACTTCATTCACTCTTTTAGTAGCGATCATTTTGTCACTAATCCCTGTTGCTGACAACATTCCATTAGTTGCATCATATAGCTTTTGTAGCAGCATTTGAGCATCAAACACTCTCATAGAGATAATGGTCAGAGTATCTTCAATTGAAGTCTCCACCTTTTCACATAGTTTCTGTGCATTTAGTAGAAAGATTAGAGAAGGTCTGAGCTGAATAATCTCCTCAGAGATTCTTTTCCATATTGATTCATCAAGCTCCTTAACTAGATTCAAAACCCCTGCATTCGTTGGCCTATTATCCAACTCAAGTGTCAATTGTTCTATCATTTGTCACTTATCTTGAAGTTGGGCCTGTATAATAGTGGTATTGTTCTACTCATTCAACAACTTCTGTTGAAGTTGAGTGACCTATAGCAGGCTTTCCTCATCTTTTTCTTGAAATGCTACCTTTTCCCACCTTAAGTTTGTCATTGCATCTTTCACCTTCATTACCCTTGCTTTTAAAGAATCATTTTGGGCCTAAATAGCCTGGTGAGTCTAAAGAGAAAAACTATCTTGTAAACTATTTGTTGAGACTTTCTATTTCATTATTCTTGGTATTGATTTCTATAATCAAACTGCTACAGTTTACCTTCTCTTGGGCTAGATCAGCCTCCATCTTCTATAGCTTCTTTGATATTTTCAAATAATCCTTAGCTACTACAAAAATGGATTCATTTAGCAGCTCAACCTTATCTTGTGGTCTGAAAACTGACATATCTATTGCCACTGCATTCATTGTGTAATCTTTAGGCTGCATCTTTTCATTTGGCTTGACTATATTAGGTGAAAAATGGGTCACTATTAGTTGCTATTAGATTGGGTCAAAATTCAACCTCATATGTGGTGTAGCCAAGGCTTTATTATCTTTCATCCTCTTTTTCTCCATCTAGGCTTCTCTAGCCTTCTTAGCAGTATCTGCTTGAGTTTGGAAGGTAAAAGGAGAGGCAATGTGTCCACTTGAAAAAGGATAACCCTATGGCAAGCCATAGGGAATATCCAAATGTTGGCTAGAGGAAATCTGAGGAGGTACTCTCTTTGAGATAGAGGGGGAAAATGAGGCAATGATATGGCCTAAGTATGGATAGATGGGGCAAATGAGAAGTGGGCACAACAGAGGTGTAGGGGATATTATTTAGCTCGATGGAATCATCACCCCTATAGGAGAAGAGAGAGATTGAGAAGAAGGAGAAACAACACTTACCTAATGAGAAACTGAGGTACTCTGTGGTTGGTGTTGTGAGGGTTCTGCCCTCTCTTCTGAATCAATTTTAAACCTCAACCTCTTATGTTTCCTTAGTGTTTCTTCTTTTGGTTGTGCTCCCTTCTCTTCAACATTTACCACTACTGGTAGTGGTGATTGTGTAAAACTAAGAACCCCAAGGGCTGACACTGATGGAGAAACTTTTGGTGGTGAAGATACCACACTCTCTTGTTTTTCAATGGCACTGAGAGATTGGGGCCAAACAATTACAGCTACTGTAGTTGAGGTTTGCCTTGGAGCTTGTAATATTTGACTGGATTTTGCTCTGGCTTCTAACTCTCCACCATGTGTCTACAAATTGCTTGTATCAGGGCTAAAGATAGGATACATATGACATTCATCCCATTTCTCATCTGAATCCACATTTCCAAAAGAGTGAGTTGTATCATAGATCTCTTGCTTATATTTCCAATAGGTTTCTATTTTCTCAATGTTCTAGTCTTTGTTCTTTAATTTTCTTTTCAAACCAGAGGTCATTCTGATTTTAGGATCAAAATCCCTTTGCTTAGCATAAAAAGTTTCCCATGGCCTATCTTTTTCAAGGGGAAAATCTGTCAATTCTACATAAAAATTAGGAATATCCTCCCTAGGATTTCTTCTATTTTCCCAAAAGGGACGGTCCTCATGCACAATTCTGGTAGCAACCTTATTATTCCTAACCTATGAAGTTATGAAACCATTGGGGTCATATCCCCATTTATCTTCAATTAAAGAAAAACCTAGGAAGGCTAGCTTTCTTAGCAACATGATCTCAACATCTCTAACCTTTAGGGCCATGTTGTATGTTACCCATGGAACATCATACATTTTCTTCTTTTTCTTCTTAGAGCCATATTCATTATCTACCATAGACACCTACCTGATGACCTCTACAAATGCTAACCTAAGGGTTAAAATCCTAGGTAGCAACACTGGTTCTCCATTAAAACCATCGACTCTAATAATAGTATGATGGGATCCAAAAAAGTAATCATAAGGAATAATGCAATTGGCCATAAGGCTTGAGACACTTGGAATCAGTCTATTTACAACTGGCTCTGGGTTTAGATGACGTAGGAATGTTTGAGACACTATTAAGCTTTAACTCTTGTTATGGGGTATTTAATGACCCATCAAGTCTAAAAATGGCATTAAAACTAGATAACCATTAGCAAATCTTACTAAATATTCATGGGACACTGAATTAGACATGTCATGAAAGTGGTGGCGCAAGGTACCTTGGGGAATTTAAGGATTTGGGAGAAGCTTAATGTGTCAAGAGTTTTGAAAATTTTGAAAAAGACTCTGAGCCATGGCCACACGTTCAAAGAATACTTATTGAAATAAAGAATGGGAAATAAAAATGGGAAAACTAAGAAACAAGGAAAAGGAAACTATCTAACTATAATACATTAACCAAGTATCTTTGCCTCCCTCCTGGATCAAAAGAATAATTTTTGAAGTCTCCTTCATGGTGAGAAGACTTATGGTGCCAGACAAGTGGCTAAATGGGATGAAGCTCTGGTGACTTGCTCTTCTTGAATGCCACCTTGATTGGCATGTATCTGAGTGGATCAGAGTCAAACATGTTTCCAACATATACATACTCTTCTTGTTCTTGAAAGGTTGTCAAATGTTGGTTCTTCATACTGGTGTGTCTCATCAAGACATCAATGACTATTGGCTCATTACCATAAAACCTTTGATATACATCATTGATTGACTTATCTCCTTCTGCCTCAAACTCAGATTCCATTACATGATCATCCTCCTTAATGACTTTAAAAATATTATCTTTAAATTCACCAACCTTTTGAAAGGATAAGCCTGAAAGCTTGCAGCAATTTTGCATATTTATTTGAGTCTCAATGCTATCTTGTCCATCTGCAACCAGTTCACAGCTTCCTTGAAGAATGGTATAACCTACCCCAATGACTTCAAACAAGTCATTCAAAACATGACCAAGGAAGTGTCCATGCTCCTCCATATCATCTTGCAAAGTGAGAAGAAAGGCAAAAACTATCTCTTTCTCATCAGAGATTAAGGCAAAAGCTTGTGACTTGTCCTCTTGTTCATCAGAGGGTGTACCTATGGTGATCTCCTTCTCATCTACACTCATGAAATCTCCCTGACCAACCATGAACTAAGGACACTCCTCCATATCATCTTCAAGGTCCCAAGATGGTTCATGATTTTCCCTCTTCCAACTCAAAATTTGGAATTCATGTTGAGAGACCTGAGGATTGGTAGAAGAGGTATTTTTTGGCATTTCTTCCCTTAAAACATTTGGGATTTTATGATCTCTATCAAATATGACATAAGTTCCCAGACCATTGGAGTCATAACTTCCATATGGGTCACTTTGCATCATAGCTAATAAATGGTTATTTTCCTCTTCTTGGTCATGTTCAGTCCAGTCACCTAACTCCTCAACAAAGACCCTTTCTTCCTTATTTATCATAGCATGAACTACCTCTAATTTTGAGGTTGGTTCATTGGTGATGTGATCCTTAGATAGTGGCTCAGATAATATCTTTATCTTTGAACCATATTTTGTTTTTAGGATGAGGTGAGACCAATCAAGTGACATATATCCTCCTATCTTGGCTGTAAAGTCTCTGGATAAACATAAACCAAATATAGGGGGTATATCTATGACTACCACATCTTGATTGACAATTATAGTAGGACAAGTATATAATTGCAATGGGAGTTGTTTAATTCTCCCTATTGTTTTCACTAATTTGCCATCCAGCTGCATGACTCCTCTAGTAAGTGGCTCATACTTTATTTGTAAAGCATCTATTATTTGCTTAGGCATTATCATAGTACTAGCCCTTGAGTCTACCATCACATTATGCAATAGTTTCTTTTCAACTATCAGATTCAAATAGAAGGGATCTGGTTTGGATTTACTTACCTCTGATGCATTGCACAAAAGGGTTGTTGTCTGTAGATGAACTGCGTCTTTGAGCTTTTCTTTACCAGCAAGTCCTTCTTTGGTGCTAGTATGTTTAGGCACTACTTGACCCTGTAGAGCTTCTTGTAATAGTATCTTTTGCTTAGGAATGGCTAATATGTCCCATATTGACACTTGTGTTCAAGTCCTCTTCAGCTGATCCACCACATTCACTGGTCCTAAAGTTTGGGTTTTTGGGAAATATGGGTACCTTGCTTTTTCTTGAACTTGTCCAGGAACCACTTGATTCTGCACTGGCTGATACACTTCTTTTCTAGTAGCTATGTTTTGATGACTTTGAAATAGAGGAGGGCCCATAGTCTCATTATTTGTGACTTCAAGTTATTTCATCATCCTTCTTTCTGATCTGGTGAAGTAATCTGATTGTACTACTAGATTTTTGGAAGTGGAAGCTTCATTTAAGAATACTAACTCTTCATCCTCAACTCATGAAAAAAAATCATGTTCAGGGGCTATTTCTTCTTGTTGTTGTAAGGACATCCCTTCCATCTGAGCCATCAAGACTGAATTTTGCATACTAGGAGATTAGTAGGCTTGAGTGTCAGAAGTACTTGCGAATTTTCCATCCATTCTTCTTTGCTCTACTACCTTTTGTTGTAGATTACCCATGGGACAATCTCTGGGCATATGAGCATTATTACAATGGAAACACCAAGCATTGGTGCCATCTATATAATTATTCTACACTTGAAAAATCTCCCTATTTGGATTAGGGGGAACAGTCTATGAAGGTGTAGGGATTGCAACTAATTTGTTTGCTATCTGAGGGTTATTTTGCCTTTGAGAAGCAGGTTGTTGAGGATATGTGTACATAGACACAGGTGGAGCTATGGAATTAGGGGTTTCTTTAGGCAAAGGTAAGGTAATCTCTGGAAACATGGGCACAGGAGGCCTTCGAGGCAACCTTCCAGGATCTATTAAATTATTTTCAGCTCTGACTGCATAGTCATATGCTTCTGGCAAAGTCTAACCTCCAAGTGACTAAATCATTAATAATATATCTGAATTTAAAGCTTTGAGATAAAATACTATTGCCATACCTGGTAATGGTCTTGCTGTATCAGGAATCCTTTCCCAAGTCTTTTGAAATCTTGAATTGAAATCAGTCATTGCTTCTTGTGGTGCCCTTTTGATAGTAATCAATTGTTGTAATAAAGAAGATTTATCACCCTTTTCTTCAAACTTTTCAAAGAAAAGATCTCCAAGCTAATCCCATGTAGATATTGTATTTGGGGTCAAAGATCGATACCATTCTAGAGCCTTCCCTTTAAAAGAAGCTGCTAAAAATATTATAGCCACATTCTGTTGTGTGACCACATGTATAACACATACATCAGACACATTATAAAGATGTTCTTCAGGTGTTTTGAAATCTTACCCACTGAATTTGGGTAGAGCTTTCAAGGCATTTACTGGAATAGGGTCCCAAGTGGCTGGTGGTCTTGGGAGAATTAAAAGAATGCTAGTATTCCAACTTGCATAATTTCTTGGAGGTATAGGTTCTCCCATGTTTACTCTTGGTATTGCTATAAAATGATTGACCCTTCTTCTTGGACTAGTTACCAATGGTGGAAAAATAATACTTGGATTTACAACAGATTGAGATCTTGTTACTGGTCCACAACTTTGGCTCCTTGTAGCTCTCTGGTTCATACGGTCTTGAAAGAAACTTCAAGATGGTGTCCCACTGGGTGTGGCAAAAATTGTTGATGCTTAGAATTGCGTTGTTTCCAACACCAACAATGGGAAGTTTCAGGAATGTGGGACTTGCAACCTAAAATGACCTCCAGATTTTAAAGAAGTTGGCTCTTCTTTATCCCAAAAGTATTTTGGGGAAAAAGGATAGAAATTAAATAGAAACACAAATGCAATGAAAGAAAATATAACTATGGTGATGCACCTAAATTTAATTTTACCCTTAATTCTAAGCACAGTGAATCTATCTTTAGGATTCAATTACATTAAAGAGAAAACAAGGCATGATCAATGTAAAAGATGAAAATAGATAGGATCAAAGGCTCACAACTTAGATGATTTTGAAATAACATAGAAAATATCAACAAAGGCATATAACTCAGTATTCTTATTAGTTTTTTAGTCACATAAAAGGCACATAGACATGCACAATTATACAAACTTTCTAACTGAAGAAAATAGAACAAAGGCAAATGATATTCCTTGTCATAGCTAAAAAATCTAAAACTTCTTGACAATAATCTCTTGCAAAAGATTCTGCTATCTTCTGATCTCCTGTCTTCTCCTCTGCACCTATATTTATAGTATCAGACTAGCTCTAGATTACCTACACGTTCCCAACCCAACAGTCTAACTGAACTCTAGCTGAACTAGAAGTTTATAACAAAAGATATCTTTCAGATCTCAAATGTTTAGTCTCCCTACAAGTTCATTTGCTAAATTAGATACATAGGATGCTTCTTACTATGAAACGGGCAAGGACACTTGGTAGCTTTTGCATGTTTCACTTGAATCTATCTTACTATTCAGGCAACACCAAAAAATGACACTTGGTAGCTTCCATGGTACTTATAGAAAACACATGGCACTTTCTGCATAACTTATACTCTTTATATGTCTTTCCTCAGGGGTAATCCATCTTTAAAATCTATCACATTTCCCTGCTTAAAAACTTTAACAACTTTTATAAAATGGGACCCACAACACTTCTCACTTGAGTAGCTTCAAAAGGGAAACATGGATAGGTGTCACTTTCCACATATCTTTAACAAGGAACAAGTGGCAGCTTCCGTTTCTTTTACTAGGGACATGTGGCTATTTTTGTTGAGTTTTAGCTACACTGTAGAAACATTTGGAACTCATTTTATATTTATATAGATGGTGACACTTGGTGGCTTCTGCTATCTTTAGAAACAAAACCTAGGGCCCACCACAGTCTTTACTTAATAATGAAACAAAATGAAGATATTTCAGATGTTGACATGTGGTGGCTTCCACTTTCTTCAGCTAAAGACATGTGGCATCTTTTGTTGCTTTTATAAAAGCATATTGAAACCTTCTACAGTTTCCACTTGGTGCCTTCCACTTGACCCTGAGAGAAGCTTATTGAAATAAGCTTTCAAAACTCATAAGAAATTTGAAAATTAGATGCCAACACTTGTCGCACTCTACTGAGTTACCACGGGACACATGGCATGTTCTGAGTAACTTATAGAAATGATAAAGTGTGTCTCGACCGATGACACTTGGTAGCTTCCACGTGTCTTTGATACTTAGACAAAATTTAGGCAAAAGAAACTCGTGCCCATGCTCTGTGTCAAAAACTTCACTACCTCAAAACCAAAATGCGTAGGGACAAAACTTGGATCGCACAACTGAAAATTAGAAAATGAAAAATGTAGAGTTTTTTACTCTATATCTAGTGTGAGGTTTACACCTTTTTTATAGTTATAATGGCACATTTATGTCACCTATTCTATCACTAGTCAATTTCACTATTTAGGCACACTTATACTATTGCACATTAAGAAAATATTTGATACTATTTTAAAATATATTTATAATCATTTGAACTAGTCTTTAGCCAAGTCAAGAGCCTATTCTATTTAAGTAAATAAAATCATTATCAACTATTGAATCCCTCTCCAGGCACATACATCTATGTTGGAAACTTGCATCAATACAAGTGTCCAACCATGAGACAAGTGTATAGACCTATCCTTTTATATTTTTTCATATATTTCACTTTTTTACCATTTTGTTAGTCCCCTTTATTCATTCTATTTTCAACTATTTATGCATCATTAGGTCCTAATTTAAATTCAAGAGATCCCTACATATACAAGGTTATATTCTTATTATACCAATTGTAAATTTGATAAAACAAGTTCTAAGTATCAAATACCTTACATTACCAACTATCAAATTTCACTACAATACTCAATTGAATATCTGAAGCACTCAAAATATCACCATATTATTGTATTATTTATACCAAGGTTTACTATATGAGAAAGATAATTTAGTTACATAGTTATAATTACACACACATGCCTAGGAGGGAGAAGTACGTGTGAGTTTCAGGCCCTCTTTGGATTATTTGATATATAGGTAACACTTAGAAATAACCAATGTTGTTAGGGTTATCTCAAATCACATGTCCCTTTTTATTAACTTATAAGAGGCCCAAGGTAAAGGAGCTAGGATTTTGTTCATTAGATGGATCAAACACATAGGTGAATGTAATTTGAGGCACAAGATAATTATATAATTGAAATCATAGGCCTAGTATGAATTGGGATCCATTCCTATGTGTATCTTGGACAAGACACTAATGCCAAGGGCATATACCTTCATCGACACAATTGTACTTGTTTGATGAAAGAGTTTAGTGGAAACTAATAGTCAAAACATGGAATGAATGAGGCATAAACTTCTAATGTATCCATGTGATGACTCTTGATCACTTCTATACCTCAAAATATAATATCAAACAAGATATGCACTCTTTTATCCCTGAGCTACTTCGTACTTGTTTTATTTATTGTGCATGTATAAATCGTAAATTTTGTTAACTCTAATGTATATTATTGAATGTTGAATACCATATATTTTAATTCAAATAACTATTATTTCTTTCATGTTAATCTTGTAGACTAGAGAAACATAAAAACATTTGGTGAATCCATCCTCTGTTTATTGTGCCAAAACCCTAGTTTGCATGTGGGGTTTTCTCCTTCTCTAAAAAATAATTTCAGATTGTTGTATATTTTATTTAGATTTTATTTTATTACATGGGCCTAATTTAAGAGTTTTTAATTATATCTATTCATTGGTTCTTGTGGTTTATTGATTTGTAATTTTATTCAAAGTTAAAATCCTTATGGAATCATTAATTATAATACATGCAAAGAAGACTCATCCTTTTGATCACTTGTTTAATGTGTCTGACAATCAATAGATAGCGTATGAATATCTAATGGAAACAAAAAAATAGAAACCAATCCCTTATTTTGATTATAACTATGATAATGAAAGGACTAGTGATGAAAATTCAAGTATAAATGAACATGGAAATGATATGGCACTAGTTCATATGGTTATGAATATGAGGATATTCCTCTTGGGTATGAGGATCCTAATTCTCCAAGTTTTTCTCCTTCTAATGATGAAGTGATTTAAGAGTCACCAAATATGCATTTTGTTAATACATTTCACAAGGATAATAAAATATTTATGTAAAATGGTAGCATTCATGATATTATGAGTCAAAATGTTTCATGTATACATTTGTTAGATGTATCAAAAACTGATTGCTATATTTATCTTTCTCATGATACAAATGTCAACAAAATTGAATGTTCTTCTCATATCTCTCATGATGACAATGTTGATGAAATCAAGCATGTGCCTTGTTTTCAAAATGATATGCATGTTGAAAATTCTATCCCTTCTTTGGATGACTCAAATGAAAATAATGAAATTCCTACTTTTTATCTAACTTTTAATGATAAAAATACATATATTAATCTTTTCCCTTTATTTATTAAATGGAAAAATGAGATTTCCTGATAAATTCATTAAAAAAGTACTTATAAAATATGCATTTTTTGGGGACATAATTAAAATCTAAAGTATATATGATTCCTCTCCTTCAAAACTCAAGTTATTTAAATCAAATAAAATTAATAATAGCATTTCATTTTCTCTACCTTATTTGATCAATACTAATGAAATTTAAAATTACATTCTTCCCTCTCATAATGTTTCATAGAAAATAAAAAATTCTCCTTCTCTTCCGTCCTTCCTATTTTCTATGAAAAATGTACAAATGAAATTCTTTCCCCCACTCCTATTGTATGTCATGAAGTTTGAAATAGAATCATACCTTGTAATGATAATGGTATTTTCCTTTGTGTTATATAATAGGATATACTTACATCTTTAATAATAGATACCCCTTTACAAAATGTTTCAAAATCATGTGATGAACCTACTATCAATAGGGGAAATATTCTATAATTACCATCTTTTGTGTCAGTGGTAATTTACAACCTATAACAAAAGCTTCAACCACTCCTCATGATATGTTATCTATCATGACTACCATAGGATATTTTTAACGAGAAGTTAACACTCTTAAGTTACAATTTTATTCCTGTGAATCTATTTTTGAGGAGAATATTTTAGTAGATTAACCTATTTTTAGAGATGTATTTAAGCATCCTTATTATTTGAATTTTATCATCCCTAAGTTCTCCAAAATTGAAACATTTTATATAATTTAGGCTTCTATTCTTACATCAATGAGTCAAGGATGAGAAATAAAGAATCATGTCCAAAATCAAACACTTTTAAGATCCAAATATTAAACACTTACATCCTTTGAGAAACACAAATGCTTGGAAGCATACCAAGACTTATGCACCATTTTGGAAATAAGTTTGATTCACACACCTTTCCTATTTGAACACTTACATTGACAAACTTTGATTGAAATATTTGAATTTGGCATTTCTATTGATAGACCCAATTAAATATTCAATCTCTAATAAATTCAAATTCAACTTTAAAATACAAATTAGGTCAACTTTGACCAAGGTCCAACTAGAAGTTAGGATAGGTCTATTTGGACCAAGCCATGTCAACTATGAATCAATCATCCAAATAATTTCTTTCCCTTCTATTCAATATCTCGCACCTATCACTTGGGATTGAAAAATAATCATAACATACATATTTTCTTCCATTAAACATCAAATTTAAAATATGATCTAAGCTTCAGAAAATCAAATCAACTTAACCAAATCAAATATCAATTTCGAATAGAAATTCAAGAACATTTCAACCAATTGCAATCAAATCCAATCAAAATGCTAAATCATATCAAGCCAAACCAATCTATCAATCACAACCTTGTTTGGTAAAATCCATTCTAATTTCAATCAAGACTAAGACCTCCCTCTTTTGGCCAATTTCAATCAAGACACTATCTTCTTTGTGTCAATTTTAATCAAACCAAGACCACCCTCTTTGGGCCAATTTTAATCAAGACCAAGACCACCCTATTTGGGCCGAACTAAATAAAATACCAAAACCAACCTATTTTAACCCATTTAAATCAATACCATTTTTCCCTCTTTAAGGCTAATTCAATCTAATCCAATCCCCTTTGCATCTATCCTTGATTAGGGGCATAATCTATTACAATCCAAGTCATGGCATCTCAACACCTATTTGGGTAGAATATTGATGACTCATGCAATCCTTGTCATATTCTAAAATTCCTATAAATAATTCAATATGTGATATACCACTTCTTTAATATTATCCAAAACAATCCTAATTTACATCTACTAATGATATTTCATCCACTAGTCTAAAATCTAATCCATCCTTAGAGACACAAAAAATCCAATCATCCAATCATATCATGTCCTTGCACCTCTAAGGGCCATAATTTACCAATTAATTAATTACATCCTCATGTTAGGATCACCAAATGAGGATATGTTGAGATCCATTTCTAGATCATGATCAGACTAGTCCATTTCCAAGTCAAGATCAAGACAATCAACCAATCTTTGATGTTTTCATCGAATCACCCTTATTTAATAATTCAATATTTGATGAGTCACCCTTCAACCAACCTCTCATATTTTAAAATAATCTCTTTGATGAGCCTTTATTTTATGAATCTCTCTTTGATAAACCCCTCTTTGATGAGCCCATGTTTGAAGAACCCATTATTTAACAATAATTTATCTTTCATCCATTGCCCAAAAGTCCCTAATTTTTGAAAATCCCTTCATCCTAAATCCTTCACTTCCAAATTAATAGTGAGAAATTTATTTATGGACATCATGATCCAACAAGCCATCTTAGTGACCACACCTAAGTAATAATCACATTACTCTTTGTATCCAACATTAAAATTAATATCAAAATAAGTTTTCATTATAAATCTAATATCAAATTTAGCATCAAAATAAAAATCAATATCAATATCAACATCATATTTAGATACCCTTAAGTTAATATTAGATTCAAAATTAGATTAGTGGATATTATGACATTGGATATACACTTGTACCAGATTCACTTGAGTTAGAATTAGCCTCAAAATTATCATACCTTAGTATATGTTATGACATCAAATACACACTTCGGGTAGATCTAATTGAAAACATTTATGATCCTTTCATGGTTTTTGAGGAAGTTTATTTTAGCATCACACAAGTTTTCCTATCATCCTTTATGAGGATTGTGCATCCTTGTATCCTCTTATTAATATTATCCCTTATTTTTAAACCACTTTCCCTATCCACTATATTCACATCTAACCTCCTACAAACATGAAATTGGACCAACATATTCACACATTATTGAGGTTATTTCATGGTGACATGTTAGTTTCAAAATATATGGGGACCCAACATGAAAAAATTCCCTCATGCAACCTTTTTTGAGCCACTAGGGGACAATGAGAATAAAAATCATGATCTTTTAGTGAAATTTTGATTAAGGCACCAAGGTACAATCAAAATTAATTATCATCATCCCTTAGTGAAACCTTATTTGAGGTGTTATTGGAAAACATAAATCAAAACAATCAAGAAGACTTGATGAAAACCTCTTTGAGGCACCAATAAATGAGAAATTCATATATTCATTACTTAATGAAGACACTATTGAATTCAACATTAGAATAATCAATCATCCTAAGATCATTCATATTGCAACAACTGTCAAGCTTAAAGAGTAAAAAAATATTTTGGTCCTTTTGAGATAATTTTTGGAGATTTTTGTGCCCACCACAACCAACATGTCAAACCTGGAATGTGTAACAATTTATGTGACTAAAAATCCAAATATTTATTCCCCTACCAACAATTATGCATTCCTCTGTGATCATATTATTCATCCAAAATTGATACCACATTACTATATCAGATCATTTATATAATGTCTATCATATTTTAACCTCTTTGGAAGCATTCTCTTTCATATAGGCTATAAATATGCCTCATTTAGAGGTTTGGAGGAAGAAGAATCAACAACCAACAAATATCACAACAATATCAGCATAGTCTACATATATAGCAAGATTATTACAAAAAAGATTTATAGAATAGGCATATGCTATGAAACCACAAAGGGTCAACATTATGTATCTCATAATGATCCATTTAGGTGTGTGTGAGAGAGAGAGAGAGAGAGAGAGAGAGAGAGAGAGAGAGAGAGAGAGAGAGAGAGAGAGAGAGAGAGAGAGAGAGAGAGAATTCATCTAATGGTGAAAACCATGTTTATGGAACCTTGGGCAAGTACCATATTAAAGACAAGGTTTCTAATGTCATTTGTGAAAAAAATATTTTTTTCAAGTACCTTAACACTTAGGTCCAATCCTATTTTAAGTTCACTCCATTCAAGCCATTTTGTCCATCCAATCCTTTCTAAATTTTCATTATTATTCATCTTTTTTCCTTATCATCTTGACCTTCCTAAGGAAGTAGAATATTTATTGAGCCCTATTTTTGGAAATTTCTCTTTTCATATCCTCTGGGAAGCCCTTTAACAACTATACATTTGGTTACCATGTGGCATGATCCTTGGAGATCCCTAATACATTCATCATCCATTTTTATTTAGCAAATCATTTCATTCCATATATTTGTTATCATTATCCATTCTAGTGTTAGAACATGTTTTCCATTTTTCAGGGGTTCTTTTGAATATAGTGATCCAATTAATACCAATTCTGACCCATTCCCTCCATTATGATACTTTTCAAGTTGAACTACAGTGGCTTGAAATCCTTTTTGATTATGTAGGTGGTGTTTAGTTTCTACTATCAGCTCAACCACCTCTTTTCCATACTCTCTCCATTTTTAGATAATTTTTAGACACACTCTCACCATTTTTTAGAATATTATACCACACTCTTGACATTTTGAGACTATTTTAAGTCATGCTCTCATTGATTTATGATTAATTTAAGAAACATTCTTGTTAGTTTTTGAGCTAATCTCATGCTCTGTTCATTTTTTGAGTGAACACATTATACATATTATAATCCTCCATTGAGATGAGATGCCAAAATTTTAAAAAAAAATATTAAAACATTTCAAAACATCAAAATATTAAAAAGTAAAAAAATCCTAAATATTTAAACAAGCTTAAAATATCCATGACAAATATAACGCCAAAAAATTATTAAAAAAAAAAACTTTTCCTAAATATATTCAATAATCCTTAAATCCAATCATGTCCTAAAACATTATTGGGACATGTCCTTCCTAAATCCACACTACTTAGTAAAATTCATTGTTGGTTCCAAATCCATTCAGCTAACCTTGGGATCTATGTTCCCCCATGGGAGGTGTCCTTCCCTTACATGTATCCTTAATTGGGGGAACCATCTATCTATTTATATCATTGAAGCTTCACATGTAGGTTTTGACTTGATTAAATAATAAAATGATTTTTATTGCTTTACTTTTTTTTGTTTCTGTTTGCTTGTTTGCTTTCTTTATTGTTTGTTTCCTTTTTCTTTTGTCACCCTAACTCAGTCCATAATGATAATGAGGTATTCATCATGGTTATCCTTATCATGTACTTTTACTTGAGTCTATCCATCAACATACACCAACATTATCATCATGGTTTTTCAAGTCATTAGTGTGTTGTTATTTATATATTATATCAGGGGTCTGTCCTTATGCACATTACAACTAGGTCATCATCATGTTTTATATCATGATGCATACTATTTTATCTTATATAAAAAATCAAACACTATGATATTATACTACAATGTCACAGTAGTAGATTATCCCCTTGAAGAATCATTCATTGTCCAATCAAATCATTTCATTCATCTTTGACCTTATCACATCATCATATTTTCTATGATCAAATCAATAATTAAATAATATGATTATGTCAATTCTAATCAATAAATGTATCTTTAAATCAACATGTATAATAAAATTATACACATTGATTAATTATTATTCTCATTTGAATCATCTAGTCTATTATTCATTGTATTCTCTCCTAATGTTTGGGAGAATTACATCGGCCTGAGGTCCCTACAGACTATGTAGGCAGTGCTTAGTAACAACTAATTTATGATTTCTAATCAACCATCCTTGTTTCATTCTTATTAACATCCATTTTCTTCCAATAATCTCCTTACATCACTTTATGCATCCTTATGTGCTTGGATTTTTATGGATTCTTCATTATTTGAAAATTCATTGTACCACATGCACTTGTGTTTTCTCCACTCATCTTTAATTTTTATAAGAGGTTACATCCTTGGACTATGCTTGCCAATCAATCAATTTCTTAATCATCATTTGTTAAAATAAAAATATGCCTTATTGGGATAAATAATTTAAATCGATCAATGATTACATCTACTCTACTAGGGTAAACAATTAGTCAACAATCAAAGTCGACCCTACTGGGGCATATTATTATGATAAAAAAAAACTTCACTCCTTAGGGCCATTTCAATAATTTGACATTTCTTCTATTTCTAAGCTCCTAGATGTCATTGTCTTTAAGTGAATCAAAGTGTGTAGCTTTTTTGTGATATATCCCCACAACTTTCATCCTCTATAGGCAAATAAAAGTGTGTCACTTGTCTTGGGATACGTCTGTCCTAATTCCCACTTCCTTTAGGCAACTCATTTTTATAAATTATCCATAATTGGAAATAAATGAGTGAAATAATAAGATCATATGGATTAATCCCATCCATGTTTTAATTTCACTCTTCTTCTTGTCCATTTTCTTCTTTTTGAGAGCTCATCCATCAACACTATTTTTCAACCAATCTCGAGGGCATGCCAAACATTGTTTGGGGAATCCTTGTGAACTTATTTGTAGTAAATTGAACAAGATTCAACAAAATGGGGCATATCATTCTTTCATTTTTGAGAATTTATTAATAGAAACTTTTTCATTATTTGAAAATAAATTACTTTTCCTTTTGTCTCATAACACCTTCTCAAACAAGGGGAAAATGTAGGAACTTAATTTTCACCACTTTCATGTCAAAATTGTAATGGGAATGACATTCCATGATAATGCTTAAATCTAGTCAAAATTTATCTATTAATCAATTTATTCACATAATTATTTATTTAATCTAAATTGTAATGGCATATCCCTGAATAGGGAAACGAATCTTATCGCAACATATAATTTTACAAAATCATCTTGAACCAAATCAATCCTTTTCAATTGTTATTACAAGATAATTAAATAAATATTTCATTGGTTAAAAACATTTTAAAAGGTAATTATTCTTCTAATTATTGATTAATCCTACATAATTAGTATAATCTTCTTCCAAATGGAAAATTACATGGATTTAGAAATATCTATTTTATAAATGCATAAATTGAATTATTGCATCACCCAAGTTGACATCATCATACCAAGTGTGCAAGTAAGATATCTTACAATATATTACACTCCTCTTACATCTCTCTTACACACTCAAAGAGGTATCATGATTTTGATCTCTTAAATAAATATGACATACTCCAACCCTTTTTTTTTGACACTCCATCTCTCTCATTTAGGAGAATGGAGGACTAATCTTGGGCAACTGATCTTCATCTCAATATGGATGGTCCAAAATCATTAAACTACTCTATAAATTGAAGGTCCTCCCTCCATTATAGACAAGCTCTCATGAACTAAACTTATTATGCCAAAATCATATTATAGATTTAAAATTATCATATAATTCCAAATCCAAGTCAAGTGTAGAGAAGGGCAAATGTTGTCCATGCCTAGAGTTGTCATTACCAAATATATCTAGTCTACAAGCTGAGCACAAGACTATTCAAATTCACAAGTAAAGGACTCTTCATAGAAGGTATAACATGTTTTTTTTATTTTTAATTGATTCATCTCTTGTGTGATCTTGTTCAATCCTAGTGGATATGATTAGAGTGTCATGTTCATTTAATTATTCTGATGTTTTATTCACTAACACTAAAATAACCCTTTTTAGATTATTTGATCTACATAGGTAGCTAGTATAAATGCAACATCATCATAGAAAGGTAAGGAGATCATGGATTCTTAGCCTATCACCATGGTGGGTATTTCAAAAATATCTACAATGTCAGGATCCTCTATTGCCCACTATGGGCACACTTGATTACCTTTGTATTAGCAACTAAACACAGAATTTAACAAGAATGAATAAGTAACTAGAAATATGAAACAACACAGGATATGAGAGACAATACACAATCTTGTATTAATACTCATCCAAAAAGAAAATACAATAAAAAAGATGCCACACTTCTTCTTCCCACACCTCTAGAGCTGCCACACTTCTAGGGTTCACCTGCAATTCTCCTTCAATAGTTCACTCTCTCAATCACGGTCACAACAATCAACTCCAATACAAAGTTGTTGTTCACCTCCACTAGTCAGTAACAATGTTGCTAGTACACCAAGTACACAACCATACTCCAAGTAGATCTCCCTTTCCTTACTGCCACCTGCAAATTAACAAACCTTACTTACCATGTAGATATCTCTACACCCTGAAGAACCCTTGTCCTTGCCTCACCAAGTCCTCATGATTCTTCAACCAGTACCCCGGTGGATCTCCTAGTAGAACTTGCACAACCTAAAACTCTCCCTGATCATACACACTCAGCACCCCTTTGGAACTAGGAGGAGCTACTCTTGCTCTCTCTACAAGCACAATGGCATTCTAGCACACTTTTACAATACAGCCCATGAGTCTATTATATAGATCTCATGCATACAATAATTAGACATGCAACTCAAGACTATAATTAGCCTCTTAACATGCAAACAAATGGTTCATTAACAAACTATTTATCAACTCGTAGTTCTGGAACCGCACAGGCGACCGACATCGGTCCCTGTCTGCCTGGAGGTGATCGACATCAGCCGATCTTAACTGATGTCAGCAGCTTCCTATCTCTCCCCTGACTGATGTCGGTTTGCCTGATCGATGTCAGTGTCTATGACACTTTAGCAAATCCTCTTGTTCACATCCTGGTGAACCATTTAACTCCACAATCTAACAATCTCCCACTTGGAGATAAATAGCTGTACCTATACCTATACCTGTACCTTCATCTAATTCATTTCTTAGCTTGTATCCCTCTTCAAGTTCAATCCTTAAGACCAACCACCACAACCTATGGTGTACCTCCTGTCATCCAAGTAACCTGCCACATCCGAACCTACAAACCCATGTAGTGAAGTCCTTGACCCTGCATAACATGAATCCTTGCTGCTGGTCCCTCTCAGATACCTGAGAATCCACCTTCCCTGAATTGGCTCCAAACTCTCTTACAACTCTCACTGCTTGGGAAAACTCAGGTCTACACTCGACCTCATGTGATTTTGAACACTGTTCTAAGCTCAGCTTGAACTGTCCAGCCCTTGGTGTGCTTACTAGTTCTACATCCTACATATTGAACCCCGCCTACACCTTCTTCACATCAGCTCCCACTGGAGACAAAAATCTCCATGTTTCTTATGCCAAAGAATTTTTCTACTCCCAAATTCTTCATGATATACCTCAGAACTAACCTTACCCTTAGCTCAACAATTCCCTGTATGTACAAACCTGCTAGCAAACCATCCACATACAGTAACAAGATAATGTCATGACCATCATCCACCCTGGTAAGACAAACACAATAGTTACATTGACATTGAATAAAGCCCTGCTTTGTCATCCACCTATCAAATCTGTACCACTGTCCTGCAGCTTCCTCAAGACCATATACCCTGGCCTTCCATCTCACGTGTCCATCCACTCTCCTCTTTAACTTGGGAATCCATCTGTCTTTTAGTGCTATCATCCCGACTAGCAACTCTACCATATCTCCCACTTGGTTCTCTTCTGAAGAATTCATGCCATGCTCCCACTATTTCCTGGATTCTCCCTACATTACCTCTTCATGTCTTCCTGGTTCTTGACCATCAATAAGCAACTAGTAAGAAGGTGAACAACAAATATGAGGTCCACTTACCCTTTCAGTCCTCCACATGGGTGTTTGAGACTCCTTGATAGCTTGTTGTCTGTCTAACATCTATTCCAGTGATCGATCTCGGCCATCTCTCAATCTACACCTGACCGACGTTGATTTCCTACAACTGGCCCTGTCTATCGACATCAGTTCCTTGACTAACACTAGTGTACCTTCTACCGATGTTGGTTCCTGTATGATCGACATCGGTTCCTGCTACCTGACACCATCGACTCTACTGATCTACACATGATCGACGTCGGTTCCTATCTATTTGATGGTGGTTCCTCCTGACTGATGCCGGTAACTGTGTTCTCCTGTGAGTGATGACTTTTTACCCACGAGCTCACCTTGGATCAAAACCCTATTCAAATTAACATAGCCCTACTCAAAATAATTCAGTCCCCTCAGCTGATCTCTATCTGTCATCTCCTCCATGAACACCAAGGCTTTCCAGTTCTTAAGTTTGTCAAAAACATCTGTCTTCTGCTTAAGAACATACATTCCCTTCTTACACATGTGACCAAGCCTACAAAGCCACATCTCTACAACAGAAGGTGAATCAGTAATATATGTAGATAGATAAAGGATACCTACTTTCTTACCACCGTCTAATTTAAGTGCATCCACTGTGAGAGTTACTATGCATCTCTCATCACCCAACTTTCCTGAAGAAATTAGACTCATCTCCAAGACTGGAACCTGCATAACCTCATTCAACAAATGTGTGTTATCTATCTACAATTTCAGCTTCACTTCCCCTTTGCCAACCATTTGACAAGGCTCACCAGCTCCTAAATAAATCTCTCCAAAGTCTCCAAAGACATACCCATGAAAAGATGCTCTATTTCGGGCTGCATGGAAAGAGGCAACATAATCTATAAACCAAGATTCTACTTTATCCAGAGCAACCTGTGCAACAACACCTATAACATCTACTTCTACACGCTGATCTTCTACCTACCAACAATATGTCTTTACCTGCTCTTTCTTTCTATCAATCAGACCATTCGTGTTATTCAATTTCTCCATTCGTAGCTTACTTTCTTCTGCCATTGCTATACTCCCACTCAATCAGAAACCCCTATGAGTACCCTGTAATCAACACACACTAACCAAATTTGAAACCACCTATTAGTAACCCAACCAAAAGCTCTGATACCAACTGTCAGTGGTATCAAGCTATGAGCCAACAACCTTGCTCTGATACCAACTGTCAGGATCCACTACTGCCCACTAAGGGCACACTTGATTACCTTTATATTAGCAACTAAACATGGAATTTAACTAGAATGAATAAGTAACTAGAAATATGAAACAACACAGGATATGAGAGACAATACACAATCTTGTATTAATACTCATCCAGAAAGAAAATACAATAAAGAAGATGCCACACTTCTTTTTCCCACACCTTTAGAGATCCCACACTTCTAGGGTTCACCTGTAATTCTCCTTCAACAGTTCACTCTCTCAATCACGGTCACAATAATCAACTCTAATACAGAGTTGTTGTTCACCTCCACCAGTCAGTAACAATGCTACCAGTACACCAAGTACACAACCGTACTCCAAGTAGATCTCCCTTTCCTTGCTGCCACCTACAAATCAACAGACCTTACTTACCATGTAGATATCTATACACCCTAAAGAACCCTTGTCCTTGCCTCACCAAGTCCTCATGATTCTTCAACCAGTACCCCAATGAATCTCCTAGTAGAACTTGCACAACCTGCAACTCTCATTGATCATACACACTCAACACCCCTTTGGAACTAGAAGGACCTACTCTTGCTCTTTCTACAAGCACAATGGCTTTCTAGCACACTTTTACAATACAGCCCATGAGTTTATTATATAGATCTCATGCATATAATAATTAGACCTTCTTAATTACAACAATTAGACACACAACTCAAGACTATAATTAGCCTCTTAACATGCAAACAACTGGTTCGTTAACAAACTGTTCATCAACTCACAGTTCTGGAACTGCACAGGTGACTGATGTCAGTCTCTGTCTGCTTGGAGGTGACCGACATCGGCCGATCCTCACCAATGTTGACAGGTTTTTGTCTCTCCCTTGACTTACGTCGGTTTGCCTGACCGATGCTGGTGTCTGTGACACTTCAGCAAATCCTCCTATTCGCATCCTGGTGAAGCTTTTAACTCCACAACCTAACATACAATCCCTTTGGAAATAGAGGAAGCAAAAATATAATTCTATTTTCAAATGTGGATCAATTCTTAGCTAATATAATACATTATTTACAGCAAAATTTAGAAGTAACTAATTTATTCAAAATAAGTTTGTAGACTAAACTTTCCACTAACACCTCACTCACAACCATAACCCATTGGATGGTTCAATGCATGATCTAAGAGATGTGTCACTTAGCAATGTGAAATAGTGTACAACATCAAGAATTTCTAAGATATAGTCCTTAGTGACATATTTCCATTATATGTATAATATGTTCTACATGTCAACCCTATATTTATAATCAATATGCAGTGTATGTAGTAAATCCTAGAAATGTTGTCATTTATGTTGGTGATATGATACATTTCATACTAAAAGTAGTTTCAAAGCTATCACTCATTATCACCAATTGGTGTAAAAAACTAGTCACATCTAGTTAGAATTTTTTGCTTTTGATGGTAAGATTTAAATCTAAGAAAGTCCTTGTACTGCCAATTTCTATCATAATTCTCTAGAAACAATAACAAAAGTAGCATAGTTGAAGTTTAAGTTGGAAGAATATGAGATATATTCTAGCTACCAAAATAAGTTCCTACACACTGAGAATTGAATCACACTATTTATTTGATCCATGGGGTACATTTACCGAATGCCTCTTTATATTATAAATATTTTTAGATAATGAATAAATCAAGTGACATATCCATGAAATGTTGGACAAAATATGCATCAATCCCGAATCATCGCCTTATAATAACCCAATTACGATTGTGCCAAATATATATGGCACATGAAGGCTATGCATTTCTTATTAAGCTCTCAACAAGATCATAGTGAAGAACCACTATCCTCTTCCAAAGATTGAGGACTTGCTAGACTAACCTCATAGTGCCAAGCACTTCATTAAAATTGATCTTAATTTTATGTATCATCACATTCCTATTGATCCTATAGATGTATGGAAGATAGACTTCAAGAACAAATATGGATTATTTGAATGGTTAGTTATGAATTTTCACCTGACCAATGCACTAACTACATTCATGTGGATGATGAATGATATCCTAAGGCCATTTACTACACTTTTTTATAGTCTACCTTGATTACATCCTAATATTTATAAAAACATGGGATGAATAGTTATGCTATATAACAAGTGATTAACAATTTATGAAAACAAAAGTTGTATGAAAACATGGAGAAATGTTCACTTTCCATTCCATAAATACATTGTTTGGGATTCATAGTAGATACACAAGGATTGCATGTGGACCCGAATGAGATCCAAGTCATCCAATATTGGCCACAAATAAATAAACTCATAGAGATTTTTAACTTATTATGATCAAAAAATTTATATAGGATATTTTTACTTTATTTCTCTCATGTGACTTGGCCTCTGAAGCAAGTTACCATGGGTGACACTAAATCAAAGTTCATATGGAGTGTCTCACAACAAAAAAACATTCAAATAATTGAAATATATACTTTGTTTTGCATCAATACTTAATTTACTAGACCTTAAACAACCATTTGAGCTTGAGATAAATGCCTCTAAATTTACACTTGGATAAATACTCACTCAAAATGGTCATATGATTGCTTATCACAATGAAAGGCTCATTACACTAGTAAGAAACTACAAAATATATGATCATGAGATTTATGCTATTATTATAGAATATAAGTATTAGAATCATTATAAATTGGTAAAGGAGACTATGATACACATATATCACAAGCCACTTTAGTTGTTTCAAACCCAGAACAAGCTATAATGAGATCAACGTCATAAATGGTCTTCTTATCTTCAACAGTTCCATCTGAATATCAAGCATAAGAAGGGAAGTGTCAATCAAGTTGTAGATTTTATGAGCCATTTCTTGACTAAATACCTCGTTTATAACTTTTAAATTAAATAGAACAAGTCAACATTTTATTTTCTATCTATGACAACTAAAAATATATTTTTGATGGAAACTAGATGGATCACTACTTGAATTATACATGTATTCGATAGGTGATCATGACCTATGTCTTCATACCTTATGAGACTCATTCATTAAAGGTTGAATCTCATGATTATTTAAAGGCAAGGATCAAGTAGTAATGATTTATGGTATTGAATAAAATAAAGAATAATTTTGTGGAGAGCTAGGATCTTTTCATTTACGAACAATACAACACCTATCATCAACGATAGTGTGTAAATATTTTTATTTATCATGGTCTCATTGTATGGATTTTATTAAATAAAACTAATGATTCAATATGATAGCATATTTCAAGATATTAAGTGTGACATGGGTTAGAATCTATTGGAAGGTGATTAATTATGGGTCATTGGAAGGAGTTTAAGCTTAAAGAGTAGGTTTTGGGATGGATGTGTGCTTGATGTGCTACAAGTTAATTTTAGAGTTTATATGAGAATTGGTTTTAGGGTTTTAATTATTTCAACTATGGTTATGAGGCTTCCTTATAATAAAATTGTGACTTGTTCAATGGATAGAGTGAACCAGATATAGTTGATAGCATTGATAGACTTTGGCCCCTAACTCTATTCACTTTAAATATATATTTAAATCTATATGTTGGTTGGGATTGCCAATTTAAATATTCATAATTAAACTATATAATATGCCAATGCCAATGAAACTTTATATCTATACAATGGGAGGAGATCACGTGATAGTTTTATTGTTCATTGACAAAATATGGTGTCACCATATCATTCATTCCTATTTATTACAATCTAATGATGAGAGGTTGATGCTTCCTTTTCTACTTTCATTAAGTCCAATGAAACACAAATTACCATGTAAGTACTAAGTGGGAAATTTTAGGAAAAATTAGTCTCATTTTTAATCTAGATTAATATTGTAAAGTCAATAATTATGTGAGTAGTAATTCACTACTTGTTATTTGGTTTAATTGTTAGAATATTATATTTGAGATTCATATTATTTTTTTTAACAACAATATTAATTAATAGGTTTGTTATGGATAGTGGTATTATTAAGATTTAAAAATACTACATAAATAGGTTTCAGAGTATTCATAGGGATATGGTTGAGATATTGGTGGAGATATGATCTCCATCATTATAGAAATACTTTCCTTTAAAGATGTAATGTCCCAATTGAAATATTAATTACAACTATATATAATACAATAGTTTTCTTAATATTGTACTTATATGAATTTGGATCTTATAATAAAATTATAAGTTAATTATATATATAAGCTCTTGAAAAATTTATAATTATTTATTTCAAAGTGAATTTGGGTGAACACATGTATATGTGCCCCAAAATGATCTACATTTTTCTTAGTCATAAATGGATATGGTGATATCGGGTATATTTTGGCATATGAGGTACTCAATCACATTAGTGAACTATTCACACAAAATAAAGCCTATCTTTCCCCATCAATACCACTTTTTCTTTAATTTGAAGTGAATTAGAGTGATCACGCACAAATATGTCCAAATGTTTCACCATTTTTCCTAGTTGTAAGTGGATATAGTGTTGTTGTGTCACTTTTAGCCCATAAAGGACCTAATCAAAAGATAAATTGGAATAAATTGGTGGTTGGGTGTGCCAAGGTTACTAATAAATCCTACATGTCCCCAATTACACCATGTTGACCTACATTGAAAGTGGATTAGGGTGATCATACACAAGTGTGCCCAAAATTATTTGTATTTACCTTGGCCACATGGATATGGTGCTGTTATGTTACTCTTAGATTATAAGGGACCTAATTTTAAGTAAAATAAACATAAAGGAATGGTTGTGTGCATTTGAATTACCAATGGGACCTACATTGTCCCAATCACACCAACTTGGCCTCAATTTTAATTGCATTGAGTTGATCATGCATGAATATGTTCTAAATTGTTTATTTTTTCCCCCATAAAAAGTGTTTTTGTGTTTACTTCACCTTATAAACCTTCAAATTATGAGTAAAAATAACATAAAGTTGTGTTTTGGTGTGCATAGGTCATCAATGGGACCTATGTTACCCGAATCACACAACTTTGGTTTGTATTCAAAGTGAATTAGGGTGATCATGTAACATGTGAGAGATTTTGTCCATATTTCCATCATCACAAGTGGATATGGTGTTTTTGTGTCACTTTTTTTAATAATGGATATAATCATAAGTAAAATCCACATAAATTTATGGTTAGATGTGAAAGGGTCACAATGTGACAAACTTTTCCACAATCACACTTTATTTTCTTGAATTTGAATAGAAATGGGGTGATCATGCACAAACATGCCTAGAATTATTTGTATTTACCTTGGTATACTTTGAAAAACACTCCTTGATCATGGAAATGACTTGGATTCCCAAGTCTAAGGGTTGAAGCAACACACACACAACAAAATCTGTGTTTTTAATTGAAAATAGCAAACTCCAACTTTTCCATCATAAACACTCTAAATTTCATTGAGACATTTCCTAAAACCATTATTATATGTCAAACACACTCTCCTCTTTAAAAATATATGTTTTTTTCAAAAAAATACTATTTTAAGGTTTCCATATATATTGATTACTAGTTATGTCTTTTTTATACCACTATATGTCACAACTATGCATGTTTATATATTTTTACCTCTCCTTTTTTCATTCATTTAAATGTAAAAAAAAAATGGTTTAAAACTAGGTATAATTATATACATTTTGAATATGTATGTGTGTGTGTGTGCGTTCGCGTGCACGTGTGTGTGTGTGTGTGTGTGTGTGTGTGTGTGTGTGTGTGTGTGTGTGTGTGTGTGTGTGTGAGCGCGCGCGTGCGTGCGTGCGCGCGCGCGCACGTGTGTGTGTGTGTGTGTGTGTGTGTGTGTGTGTGTGTGTGTGTGTGTGTGTGTGTGTGTGTGTGTGTGTGTGTGTGTGTGTGTGTGTGTGTGTGTTTGTGTGTGTGTGTGTGTGTGTGTGTGTGTGTGTGTGTGTGTGTGTGTGTGTGTGTGTGTGTGTGTGTGTGTGTGTGTGTGTGTGTGTGTGTGTGTGTTGCAAACTATATGATCTTATATAAATTGCCACCAAAGGGTTTCAAAAAATACTATGATGTTAAAAAAATTAGGGGGTACACAACCGACTATCTATTTTGCTTTTATGAAAATATAGGAGTTTCTCTTCAAATTTCAGATGTTTAACCCACTTATGATTGAGCATTTTTAGAAAAAAAAAAGTTTAGAAACTAGACTCAAAATTTTAAAATTCATGTTTTGTTATCATCTTGAAATTCTAAGTTCAACAGTCTAAAATAATGTATAAGAGTTGAGATTTATTTATTTTTCAAAAAACATTGTTCACTTTAGACCCCTTTTTGGCCCATCAACTCTCTACACTTACCCCACCATAATACTAATGTAGTTATTGAAAACACATGCACACCAAATACTAGAAAATAATAGGGAAGAGACTCTAAGGCAAAATGGTTATGAACAATATAAAACACAGACCTGATAAAGGTTTATAAACCCATTAATAGGTTTATAAAATTACAAGCCTTTTATTAACTACTTTGGATAAACTAGTGAGGTAAAGGAGACCAAGGCATTAGAAAACATGTGAAAGACAAGGCCCAACATAAATGAAAATACATGAGCCTTTGGGAAGAATTTTTTTCTTTGCTTATGTTCAATATTATCCAATATCTCATGTTCACACATACATATGTTGTGGCACTCATGATTTAGCTCATACTCTTACAGAATTTCTAAAAGTAGATTATTGATACTTCCCCTAATGATTTATCTTTCTTGATTTGAGTTGTCTAGAACTTATTTAAAGTACCAAGAGAAGGAAGATGATTCATTTTCTAAGTTATAGTATCCCCCTCTTTGATAGAAACCAAACCATCACTTTCATGCTTGTAAATACGTGCGTCTTTCTCTTGAGATTGATAATTTTATTGTAAATATTACAGAAAACATGATTCTACAATAATTTCAACATGTTTGATATCCACATTATTATTAGTCACCCACTCTTCAAAGAGTAGTCAAGGGTTATATATTTCATGATCCTTCAAAGAAATAGGTTCCTCAAATATTTTCTCATTTTGGATGAGGCTTTTTAGACCTTATGTGAATAAATGAGTGATGGGATTGATGTTTCCGTTGATGGAGTGTTTTCCCATGAAGCATTGATCAAGTCTTTGTTCTCTTGCATAACATTGGGGACTTATTCTTGAACTTTATCAACTAGTTCTTGAAGTGGGAAAGTATACATTTGATTTGTTTGCACAATAGAATCATGATCATAATGTTCTATATCTATGGGATCATGTTCATGATGTTTAACACTATTAACTTACTATTTATAATTTTATCTATCTATTGTTCTTTGAAGGAAGCTGAAAATGGATTTTCTAAGCATTCTTCCATATATTTTATTTCTTGTACTTAAATTTCAAGATATTCTTCAAAGAACCAAGTGAATAAGTTGATTCTTCTATGGGAGTGTTCACCATGGTGGAATTCAATCCATTAATTTCATTCCCAATAGTAATAATTTGTTCTATTTCTATTTGTTCCACTTTGTTCAGGTTTTGGAGTGGTAAAATTTCTCTTCTCTTTATTTATATAATTGCATATAAATATTTTAAAAAGTATACCTTCTTAGGATCATCAAAAAATTCATGAATTGTATTTCATTAAAAATAAATATAAAGAAGAAAATAGTTTTTACCGTATAATCATTTGTAAAAACCCAATCAACCCTTAGTTTGAGCTTTTCTATAATCATTTTTTTGTTTTTGTTTTTTTTACCACCAACCATCCATGCTGCCAATTTTCATAATCACAAATTAGACTTAGTTCAATGATATCGAAGCTTAAAATATAAAAAAAAATGGGTTATGTTCCATCATTCCTAAGCCTTACTTCAACAAAGTCATCAATAGTATTTTGAAAGAAGAATATTCCATTCATATTTTGGAAATCAAAGGCATCATCTAATTCCTGATGTAGTCACCAAAAACTACAAGAAAATTTTTATGTCACTTGTGTTTTGATTTATTTTTCACCCAATGGAAAGTGACAAAATTTTGACAAAAATGGATAAATAACCATTGAAATGGTTATTTTTCTCTACATTTGAGAGGGACAGATACCTTATATGATTATGTGATTTGGTTGCTTTTCATGTAATTTTAATTGGAAAGAATAAAAATGAAACATAATTGGGAAATGGTAGAACTGAAAATGGGAAAATAATGGAGGATAAAGTTGAAGGTTTGAAATTGATAGTGGAATATATTAAGAGAGCCACTAGATTAACATAGATTTGAATGAGGTGGATGGAAATTATTACTCTAGCATGAAAATAAATTAATATAAATAGACATATGGGGAAAAATGGCCTGCTTGGAAGCACAAATTATCCTCAAAACTTAGATTGGGTACAAATGGTACAAAGTCCATACCTGGATTTTTCAATAAAAAGTATGGAAACATTGTGAGTTGCTCACAACCAAGGAAAATACACAACTTTAATGGCTTATTTGTTTACATACAATAGATAAATTTTCACAAATAAATAACATTATAATCCATAAAGCTTAAGAATGATTTAATAAATTTAATTCTACGACATTAAAAAATCTAGAAAATTACATGAAGCACACAAATTGCAACTAGCCCTTCCCTAAGATCTAAAATAAAGACTACCCATTTATAATTGTGATCTCTCCTATTTATAACATATAGTAGGATGGAAATGAGATTTTGTATTCTCATATTTTTCTTATTCTATTTTACATTTATATTTCACTTTTTAATAAAGTTACTTAAAAAATTTAAAAATATAATATAATTGAATAAAGCACCAAGTGGGCCCTTTGTGCCTTATCCATTTGGGTGGTAAAGTATGGAAACAGTATGTGCCACACATTGACATATGAAACTAAGTCCCATAATGGAAAATTTGACTAAACACTAAGAACTACAACCATCCAAAAGGTCTTTGAGGATAAATTATTTCACATCATCTAAATTTGCATTTAAATATATTTCCATCACTTCAAATAGGGGATAAAATGGTGTTCAGATGTGAAAGATATGACAGAACAAAGAACTACCAAATAGCTCACCTGTGAGATACTATCATAACAACATTTATCCCTATTTTTTCCCCTAAAAATCCTATAAGTATCACAAATTTAACATCATCATATTCTCATTTCAAGAGCTTTCCAATGCTTCAAACAAGATCCAAAATGGAGTTTGAATGTGAAAGATATTGTACAAAAATGAATATGTATTTTTTACTTTACATTTTAGTATCTCCAATGTACCTAATGTGCCCTATGCATTCAGTATGGCCATGATGTCAGGCTGACCCAGATCTAAAATTCTAGATCTCTAATTGGATCTTATGAAAAATATATGAAGTTTTGAACTTTGATCCTTTAATAAAAGATGATCCTTGGGACAATATCTTTCCAACTCATCAAAAGATAATCAAAATGGATTTTATATTTGAAATATATGAAAAAAATGAAGAATCGTTCTTATCACACACTTGTGTGAATGATACCTTAATTTTCTAGTTGTATTTTATATAAAATCTATGAAGTTTGGGACTTTAATCATTTAAACAAAGATGATTATGAGGACAATATCTTTAGAAAACATCAAATGACAACCAAAATAGATTCCATATTAAAAATATATGATCAAACAAAATAATGACACCTATCGCTCACTATGTACCTACCTCATCCTATGCATCTAGCATGCCCATGAGGGTAGGTCAACTTGACTCTAAGTTTATAAATCTCTGATTAGATTTTAGAAATATCAATGAAGTTTGAGCCTTTGAACCTTGGACAAATATTTTTTTTGGGATAATATGCTTTGAACTCATTAAATAAGACTCAAATCTAAGTCCAAATGTGAAAGATATGACAAAAAAAAATATTCCTTATTGGTGTGTCTATGCGTCCAAACAAACCCAATGCCAAACTTTTGGTTTCTCTATATCGAAACCAAAATTTTAAGAATTTCACAAATTCAAAATTTGGATACAACAAATCTAAATGTAATTGAGAGATAGGGCTTCAATTTCTCTCTTAAATAATCAAATTCAAGTACATGGTCCCTCTATAACCTATTTTTGATATAATGCCTTGGCACTAGATCAATTATGGTAAAATTAAATCAATTTTCAAACTCCATTGATAAAAAGTGAAGACATATTGATAAGAATTGATAAAATATGCATGAGAGACTTGTCTTATAAGAGATTGGAGGATCATAGGAATCATTTTAATGACTTTGGGTACATTTATAAATGGGAAGAATATAAAATATGGTGAAAGGCACAAAGATCCTAAATTTTTGGGGACAATCGTATGAGATAACTAGTTTTCTTTACAAATTTTAGTACCAAGTTTTCAAACATTCAAACACTACAAATTTTATCATACGCTGGTTTATACCATAATGTCTAAAACTACATTGGCAGGGGCCAACTTGTTTGACCGTTTAATTGTAGTTTATTATTTAAATCTGATTGAATGTCATCTATTATTATGTTCAAAATAATTTTAGATTAACATTTTCATTCTAATCATTTAACTATGAAGAAAATTCAATAGTACTCTTGATAAAAAGATTTTATGTGCATAATAGTCTCTCTGCAATAGTGAAATCAATAATCATTTTTTATGAAATGAGGCTAAAAGATAAGTCACAAATGATATGTCATAAGCATTTTGAATCTAGAAATGTTCTATAGTTTCATTTTTGCAAGTTTCTTCCAATGGCACAAGATAAATATATGTGAAATTCTAATGCATAATACATAATTATTACCTTTGTTGTCTTACAACACCATTTGCTTCTCAATTTTCATCTTGGTCTAGTTTATATGGGCTGCTATTATAGTTTCTCTCTATATAATATCGTAGTCCTGAATTCTAAACCTAAATGAATAAACCTTTCTATGGATAAGAAAGATTATAAAAATTATCACCCTTAGACATGGATAATGATTTATTAAGGTTGAATAATTTTATAGCGTTAATGATATACATTTGGTTCAAACAGTTTTGGCTAGAATTTTATTGTATATGTTTTGGTTATAATATTTATTTAAATGACCTGGAGCATGGTACATAATTTGGCTTGAACACTTTAAAATAATTCAAATTTAATTCAAAGGATCAATAGAATTTGTATTGTGCTCAATATGTATTTTGCTAATTTAAATTAAATGAACCTGTCTGGTTTGGTGATAGAAGACAGTCATTTTTTTTTTGGGAAAATAAAATGATTTTTTTAGTGGAACTACTAACTTAGCATGTTTTTAACTCACTCACTATCCATTTGGAGCATATCTAGTTTCAAAAATAACATGTATTTGATAGGTTAGAGACCCACCAACTCGGTAAATGTAGATACCCTGCCAAACTTGGCAGAGAAGGTGGAAGGTGGTGTAGTAAAATTTTCACACTCGCATTGAATGTGGTGATTGCGTATGGGGTCAAGCTAAAATAATTAATTAAGTCCTTGTTCGTAATTCTAATTACAATCTCCTCACGGAAGCGAAGCCCTGAAACTCTTGAGTTTATTGGTGTTCTTGGAAGCGAGCCACAAATAGAAGGATTCCCATTTAGCTCATGCCCCTAGAGATTTGTTTTGAGATCCTTCCAATTTTTTTGATTACATGCATGTCTAATTTCTTGGTGTTTTAAATGGAGAATTTTGAGTTTAAAGTTGTTTGTTGATGAATATTAAAGCTCTATAAAATTGAATACATTTTCTTAAAGGTTATGGTTGAAATAACCTACTACAGTCGATTTTCATAGCCAAGAAGTTATAAAATGATACATTCATGTTGTTTGTTTTGTATGTGTCGTTCTTCTGGGACTCGAAAGCTTTCAAAGAATAGTGTTGTTTCTGGGTATGATGTTTGCATGGTCATGGATTTCAGTTTTCTGGATTTGTTTTAATTTTTGAAACCTGTGAAACACGATTTGCTGGTATAACACAGCATATCAGTTTATAATGATCTTTACAAACCTCTAAAAAATATAGAAGTAACATTTTATATGGCTGGTTTCTTGCCTAATACGATTGCATACAAACTTTTCATTGTCATTTGAGTTTATTTGAATCTGTAGTATTTGATGAGCTTGTAATATTTATCGTAAAGCCTCAAGATAAGATATTATGATGGGATTTCAAAGTGGTTTTCATTTTGTTTTTATTTTCAGTTATACGCTATTTTGAAACTTGTTAGAAATAAAGAGAGCATGACTAGATGATTCACTTTGTTCAAACCTCCTAGGTGTTCTTATTGGAGTGCTTCTACCTGCTTGTGAAGAGGATTGATCTCCTTGCAAATTTTGTTCTTCAGATTCTTCTTCAATTTGTGGAATTGGTGCTCCAATTGTGATGGTGCTACCATTCCATGCTTCTTCTTCCTTAAATTCAACATCTCTGCTAATAATCACTTGCTTTGAAATAGGGTTATACAACTTATAAGCTTTTGACTCTTCACTATAGCCAATAAAAATGCATTTCTCACCTCTGTCATCAAGTTTCTTTCTCAATTTAGATGGTATAAGAGAATATGCTATACAACCAAAAATTCTGAAATGATGTACACAATATTTCTTACCACTCCACGCTTCTTGTGGAATTCGATCTCTGACACTCTTTGTTGGGCTTCTGTTCAGAATATATATTACACATGCTACTGCTTCTGCCCAATATTCATTTGACAAGTGTTTGGCTTTCAACATGCTTCTTGCCATCTCCATGATTGTTCTATTCTGTCTTTCTGTTACACCATTCTGCTGTGGTGTGTACCTTGAAGTCAATTATCTTTTGATGCCATGATATCTGCAAAAATCTTGAAATTGATTAGATGTATATTCACCTCCTCTATCTGATCTGAGTACCTTGATATAACGGCCACTCTACTTTTCAACCATTGCCTTGAATTATTTAAACTTTCCAAAGGCTTCAGACTTATTTTTGAGAAAGTATATCCAAGTCTTTCTGCTAAAGTCATCAATGAAGGTTAGAAAATAAGTACTACCTCCAAGTGATGTAACTTGCATTGGTCCACATAAATCACTATGGACTAGCTCCAATATTACCTTAGATCTATATGAGGCTCCTACTGGAAAGCTCTCTCTATGTTGTTTTGCCAGAATACAACTGTCACATGAACTTCTTGGTTGTTCTATTGGTGGTAAACCCTTCACCATATTTTTCTTCTGTAATAAATTTAAACCTCCAAAAAGTAAATGTCCATACCTTAAGTGCCATAGCCATGACTGATCTAGATGCATGGTTTTGAAGTGGGCTTCCTCTTCTCCTTGGATGCACTGAATTCGAAGAGGGAACATTCGATTCTTGGTCATCTCCACTTTTCCTATCAACCTGTCACTTGGAAACTTGTCCAGTATTGTGCAAACATTATCCATAAAGGATATTCTGTAACCTTTCTGTACTAACTGACCAACACTCAAAAGATTATGTTTTAGTCTAGGTACAAAATAAACATCAGGTATAAACCTTCTTTCACCATTCTTGGCCAAAACATTTATGACACCTTTACCCATGACATCTACTTTGATATCATTACCTAATTTCACTTCTGATTTTACAAAATCATCAAGACTAGCAAAAAATTATTTATTCCCTGTCATATGAAAACTGCATCCACTATCTAAGAACCAAATATCTCTAGCTTTTTCTTGAGTAACATTACAAGTAAGAAATAAGCTTCCAGGATTAGAACTAGATTCACTTGGATTAGAACTAGATTCACCTGTGTAATTAGCATTCTACTTGTCCACATATCATTGTTTCCTTCTGTAGTCACTTGCCTAATGACCATATTTTTTGCAGTAATAACATTGAATATTAGATTTATCAAACCTCTGTGAACTTTTCTGGAAGTGATTGTTGCCACATCCTCTACTACTGTAGTTTTGATTACTATTCTCACCTTCATCTGAATTATTCCTTCCATATCTGCCTCTGCCTCTTCCTCTGAAGTTTGACCTGGCTCTTCCTCTTCCTCTGCCAAATGATACATGTGACTTGAAAGCATTCTCAAGCGAATTATTGTTATTCCTATTCATTCTGGATTCATGTGTTAACAAAGAACCCATTAATTCATCTACAAATAACAGTTCTAAATCCTTGGTTTCCTCAATAGCTACAACTATTGCATCAAATTTATTGGGTAAACATCTGAGTATCTTTTCTATGATCTTCTGATCCATGATAGATTCTCCATTAGATCTAATTTGATTCACTATATTCAAAACTTGACCCATAAACTGGTCTATTCAATTTGAATCATTCATTTGCAAATTTTCAAAACTTCTCCTAAGAGATTGCAATTTAGCAATTTTTACCTTTGTATTACCTCTATAGGTAGTCTCCAAGATTTTCCATACCTCTCTGGATCTTGTTGCTACTACAACTCTAGAAAATATAGATTCATCCAATCCCTGTTGGAAAAAAATAAAGCTTTTGCATCTTTCTTCTTGTTCTCTTTAAGCTCGTCTTTTTGTACTCGATTTAATGCCAGATGGGCTACCTTGTCCTACGGTTCTAAAAAACCACTCTCTACCAAATCCCAAACATCTTATGAGCAAAATAAAGTTCTCATCTTAATTGCCCAAAAATCGTAATTCTTACCATCGAAAATAGGAATTTGAGGCTGTGAAATACTATTGTTCGCTGTCATTTCTCACGCTGGAATGGCTTTCTGGTTGCAATTTCTGAAACACAGTCATCGACATCGGTTAAACTGCTGAGATCGGTCAGATGGTACTGCCGACATCGGTTCTATTGCCGGTGTCAGTCTTGGTGTTAGCCGACATCGATTTCCTTGCTGATGTCGGTCTCTGTGTTGCCTGCTGGCAATTCCTGCACCTGACTACTTCACTCTCCTTTCTTCATGTCGCCTCCCTGTTGGTTGCTTTCCTAACTAGGCACTTCTGCCACAACCTAGGCTTTGATACCAATTTGATAGAAATAAAGAGAGCATGACTAGATGATTCACCTTGTTCAAACCTCCTAGGTGTTCTTATTGGAGTGCTTGTGCCTGCTTGTGGAGAGGATTGATCTCAATGCAATTTTTGTTCTTCAGATTCTTCTTTAATTTGTGGAATTGGTGCTCCAATTGTGATGATGCTACCATCCCATGCTTCTTCTTCCTTAAATTCAACATCTCTGCTAATAATCACTTGCTTTGAAATAGGGTTATACAAATTATAAGCTTTTGACTCTTCACTATAGCCAATAAAAATACATTTCTCACTCATAAAATTTTTGAATTTTTGTATACACAAATTGTTATGAAACCTTCTGCATGCAATTTCAAAATAGCATATAACTAAAAATCAAAACAAAATGAAAACCACTTCGAAATACCATCATAATATCTTATCTTGAGGCTTTACGATAAATATTACAAGCTCATCAAATACTACAGATTCAAATAAACTCAAATGACAATGAAAAGTAACCTTTTATATGGTTGGTTTCTTGACTAATACGATTACATACAAACTTTTCGTAACCTTTTATATGGTTGGTTTCTTGCGTATTAGGCAAGAAACCAACCATATAAAAGGTTACGAAAAGTTTGTATGCAATCGTATTAGGCAAGAAACCAACCATATAAAAGGTTACTTTTCATTGTCATTTGAGTTTATTTGAATCTGTAGTATTTGATGAGCTTGTAATATTTATCGTAAAGCATCAAGATAAGATATTATGATGGGATTTTGAAGTGGTTTTCATTTTGTTTTGATTTTCAGTTATACGCTATTTTGAAACTGCATGCAGAAGATTTCATAACAATTTGTGTATGCAGCGATTCAAAAAGTTTATGATATTTTTTTTCTTGATTCAAGATAAATATTATAATGTTGTTAATGTGATATGCATAATATTTAATAGTTATAGGTTACAATGGTAAACAATCTAAAAGTGTATCTATTTAAAAAATTCTAGTTTGAGAGCAACAATTTGTTGAAATTGCATGCAAAGGTTATTTTATTTGATATATTCTTTCATTTGGAACTCGAAGAAAGATATTGACGTTTGTTTCGAATCTAGGAACAACATTTTGGGTAGATAAATTGATGCTGGTGTTGATGCGGATTAGGGTTTGAGGTGAATGTTCAGTCATGGAAAATTCTTTTAATACAATATTTGTAAGAAAAGGTAGTATGGTAGTTTTACTGACTGCATCTTTGAAAACCTGTTTTTCATTTGAAACTCAAATTGCATCATGGTGACATACGTTGTATATTGTGTTCTATTTTAATTTGAAACCAAGCAATAGATACAAAAATGTGAAGAATCTGGTGAAGCATGTATTGATACAATCATTTGTATTCAGCATTTGGTAAAATGTGCATGGTTTTGGGAAAATACATGGACTTGTTTGATTAATATGTTTGCATAGAGATCATTTTTTATTAAATATATTGTATCTCATGAAGGTTTGTGATGCTCTACAAAATTTCATTTAGACAAACTTTAAATTGGTGTATGGTTTCAAAAAAAATTGATTTGGATGGCAAATTTGAAGCTTTATTTTGTCTTTTGTGATTAATACAAAGTGGAAAAAATTTCATATGAACATTTTTGGCTTGATGTGTCATCACTACTTTTTATTTGGTTATATGTTAGTTCTATTCAAAATAGTTGGAATGCAAATAATATTTTTGAGTTGAGATTGTAATGTAACAAAGTGACTTCATTTTTTAAAATTTGTTTAACATTTGAGGTAAGTTTGTTACTTTCAGTATAAATTCAGAACCCTATGATAGTATAAATATATTTGAAATAGTTTAATAAAGTATTTCATTTGAAATTCATTTTCAAATATAGAAATGTTTAATTGGAGCTTAGGTTGAATTGTTTATAATACATTTTCATGACCTTTTAATTATGGAACTAGGGTATATTTACACTTTGATGTGAATGATCTTGATTTTTGGAATATTATTAATTCTCTTCCATGTGATTCTTTGTCTCTTTGTGACAAAAATTTACATAGAGAAATGAAACAAGGAAGTTAGCATTATTATCCTTTTGGGTGCAATTCACCCAATATTTTTTCTCGATAAATACACACAACCCATAATGAAACACTACCCAATGTTAATCCTATACCCTAGAATTCTAAGTTGTTTCCTAATATTAATACTAATAATTCTAATGTTTCTCTTATGATTACTCCTAATACTATAGTCGTTTTTCCTGATAATGTCGCCTTGTCTAGTCCAAAACATATTAGTTACTCTTCATCCTAGCCTATGGTAACTCATATGATTAATAAAGTCAAACTTGAACTTAATGTTAAATCAAGGGGCACAAATGTTATTGAATTATGAACATTGCCAATGGACTATACATAATAGATGACTAAACTTGGAGCTCCATTAATTGATCTAGTTTTAGATGAGGATGATTCAGAGAAAGAATTATATATATATATATATATATATATATATATATATATATAAAAAAAACTAGATTTACTTTGCAGACTTCATAATTTATTGATACAAATACATTTTATTTGTTCTTACAATACAATAGCATTTTAGTATTGGCATGTATTTTTTTCCATTTTCATTATTCAATTTGATAGTAATTTGGTTAATTTTGATTAGTTTGATTTGTTATGAATGTTATATTTTGAAATTAAAATGAAAAATGATTAAATGTAAAATATGGATTAAATTATGTATGTTTAGTCATTATGATTATTTCATTTACATGATAACTTGTTATATGATTTTTAAAATTGTTTTTGTTGGTATTTATTTAAATCATTATTTACTCTTGATTCTCATAGAGTTATTATGAACTTAATTATAAATAAGTTCAAATTATGAATGTATTATCAAGTTATAAAACTATTAAATTTAGTTAAATTTGATAAATTAGTTAACTAAATTTAGTTGTAACTAAAGTACAAATACCTTTAAGGAGAAAATATTTAAAGGGAGGCTTGAAGGACATTACAAGGGGAGAAAATCTATATATATACAAGATCTCTTTGATTACAAGTTTTGTACTAACCTTTTTTTTGTGATATATCTCTGAGATAGAACATCGCCTGTAGGAAGACCAAACAACATATTATCTGACAGTGAAGTAAATTACTTGATATACATAGGTATATCCAAGTTTATTGCTTAATTTATAAATTCATTATCTGAAGTTGATCAAATATTAAATATTTTGATGATTTCAAAATCATGTAGTCATATGTGCAAAATATATTTTTACTTTTTGTGAATAATTATGAGTACTTTGTATCTCTTATGATAGATTACTATGCTATTATTGTATAGTGATTAATCTTCTAAGAGTCATTTGTAAATATCATTGAATAAACAGTTTTATTAAGAAAATATTTTATTTCATATGCACTTGAGTTGACACTTTCATTTATACTTTTCTTTCTTATTTTATTTATCTATTTAAATTAGATATCAGATTTATATTTTTGTTATCTTCTTTACTTTATGTTTCTCTTAAATTAGTTTTGGCATAGTTTGTTTTCTAATTAGTATTAGTTATTAACTTAGTTTATTTAACTTTTATTCTTCTAACTTTATTAAGTTAACCCCTGATTTCTAATTTTTCTATTTGTTTATTCATATCTAAATTTATTAATCTTTCTAAACTTTTGTATCTTTATTATAGATTAATTTTGATTATAGTTAGCTTCTATTTATTTGGTTTTCAAATTCATTTATTCTATTGGTCATTTGAGTATTTTATTTTTTCACTTAGTTCTATGTATTGTTGAAGAGATCTAATTTCTAGAAGAGATATATCAATATGAAAAAATACAAATGTACAAATCAAAACTTCTTTCCTTCAAGAGATAGCCTTTATCCATAGGCTTTTCTCTATTGGATATGATATATAACATTTACAAATCTATTTTGTGAATTATAATATATTGAAGTAATTAATTGATTATATGAATGATTAAGTTTGATTTAATTTTATTAAAATTATCTATTCCAAAAACTTTAAAAGACCCCTCTACACACCTTGTGACTAATCCTTACCCCATAGGTCCTTAAAATTAAACTAATAAGATTACACTTTGACATTTATTATAGGCAAATGGGTTGATTTATTGATGTGACAATTTTCACCATCAACAACTAGGACTTAGGAGAAGACTTAAAATAATGTTTTGAGTATTTAAGGTGCATTTAGGGTTGTAAAAATAAAAATGAATAGTCAATATTTTTCTCGTCAGTAGACACCTCTTTCTTCCATGATTATTGATTACAGAAAACCCGCAACAATAGGTAAGGGCCAAATGGCTACGACTTCACAATACTAATAAACAAAATATTACAACACTTGTTTGAATTTCTGATTCTTAGAATCCTTCAAGAAGGGCAAGAGAAGAGCATACTCTTGAAACAAGGCTACTAGATTTCTAAAGCTTAGAAATTTTTTGATGAAAAATCTATGGAGGAGAGGTTTATTTATAGAATTTTGGGAGGTCCTGCCTAGAATCTTTGCCAAGGCAGTGTCATGCTCCATCATACTTTATAGCGCAAAAGTTAGGCTATAGTGATATGCTGTTGGAGTCACTACATGAGGATGTCTGGCTTTGTGGTTCCAACATTGCTTCCACTTCTGTTAACAGGCCATTTTCACTAATTGGTTGGAAAAGACACCTTATCTAGAATGTGCTGGAAAGATGCCAATGGTGGGGTCTAGCTTCACATGCATGATGGCAAGGATTGATGTAGAAGTAAGATTCCCACTCCAGCTATCTTCGGATGATGGTATGGACAACTGTGTCTTGTTCATGATCTTCTTCTTCATGTATACGGTGAGGACCATATCTTTCCACCCATCGATAAAGGTGTTCATTATGTAGAGACCTGATCTTTACCATCCATGTCCAGAGAGGATTTTTTAATAGTTCAATAAACTGGTGGAAAATAAATTCACTGTTTAATCTTTTGATTATTATTACACCAGTGTTTTGATGATGGTTTGCTTGGATGGTTGTTGTGAAAGACATTTGTAGATCATATCCTACTGCATAAGATATTCTGTTATATCTTGGATGCAACCCTTCTCGAAGGATTTGTTCCTGCACAAGAATATTTAGAGATGAAAATCCTTGGTTATAGACGCTGGTTAGATTAAATCCAGGAAGGGGTTGATGTATTAAAGTGGTAGGTGGATTCCTACTAAGCCAATCTGTTGTTGTATTATCTGTACCTTTAATGTGCTCTACTGAGAAGTTAAACTCATTGAAAAAAGCTTGCCACCTACAATTTTTATCGCGACCATATTTTTGACCATGATCCTTTTCTCTAAAGGTCAAAAATCTAGCACAATCAGTTTTTACAATGAAATGAGGCAACTACAGGAGTTTTAAGATAAACTTCTCTAAACACTTTTTTACAGCATAGATTTCTTTATCAGAAGAAATCCATTTAAGCACATCAGTACTAAATACTCCACTGGAGAATTCACAGACAAATTCTTTATTGTTATGTACACAAACAAGTACTCCCCATGCAGTGTCAGAGGCATTAGTATAAACTATCATTTGATCAAATTTTGGGATGTGTAAATCAAGAAGTGATAGAACTTTAGACTTGATGTTTCTGATAGCTACTATATGTTCTTCCTTCCAATTGTAAGCTTTCCTTTTCTGGAGAAGCTCTTGTAACACAAACATGTCTTCACTAGAGTTAGGATAAAAGCTATTTAGATAGTTTAACAATCCCAAAAAGGCTTGGAGTTTAGTTCTATCCAGTATGTCTAGAAAATTGATGACCTTTTCTTTGATATGTGGCTGGACTTGTAGTTTGGAATCTTGGATCACCATTCCAAGAAAGTTGCATTCAGTTTTGCATAACTGAACTTTTGTTTCGGCTAAGACAATTCCTACATTTTGTGTCAATTCAAAGAATTTGGAGAGATTAGTAAAATGGTCAGTAAGAGAATTACTAAAGATTAGTATGTCATCAATATATACACATAAGAATTTAGAAGTGCCTTGGAATATTTTATCCATGTGTGCTTAGTAGAATGTAGGAGCATTCATCAAGCTGAAAGGCATTACTATCCACTAGAAATGGCCGAAAGGGCAGCTGAATGCTATTTTTTCCCTGTCAGCTTCTTTGACTCTGATTTGATAAAAGCCAGACTTGTAGTCAAACTAAGAGAAGTATTTACATGTTGCTACCTTCTCTAATAAATAGCTTTTATCTGGAATGGGACATGGAAATGGTCAATTAATTACATTTAATGGCCTATAATTGATGACCATTCTTTTCTTTCCTCTCATCTGTTCAGAATGTTTATTGACCATGAATGCATAGCAGCACTAAGGAGAAGTAGATATTTCAATAAAACCATTATTCTCTAGTTCTTTGATTTGGAGTTCCATATCGGTATAATCCTATGCTGGTATTGGGATTCTTTTCCCAATTTTCATGTGTTTGCCTTCGATGATTTGGATATTCATTTCAGGGATAGATTCTAACCAAAACTTCTGAGAGTTATCAGAACATATAGTGATTTTAATCTTTTCTCCTATGTCTTGCATTTCAGTAGGGATTACTATCTCAGGTGTCTGAGTCATTGAGCTAGGAAATTGTTCAATGGCATAAATGAGGTGAGGAATCCTAGTCCTTTCATTTTCTATAGTAAACATGATACTCTTTGTAGTTTAACCATAGGGTGAGTATCTATCTATAAAGGCACCACCTAAAATAATATCAACTGGCATTCTATCTAGGGTGAAGAAATCAGCCTGAAAGATTTTATCTTGTATCTTAAGGGTTTGTTGATGTTTGTACTTATTAAAAATAAAACTATTACCTTAGACATCTAGGCTCTTATAAGCCATAGTATCATCCAATGTCTTCCAGTCATGGATGAGTTGAGACTTTGCAAAAGAGAGAGAAGCTCCTGTATCAATTTGGGTATCTATGAGTCTGCCATTAATTTCTAAAGTAATAAACTAGGCAAACTTTCCATTGATCAGCTAGGTTAAGTAAGCTGGTTGTGGAATTTCTAAGGGAGGAATGCTTGTACATACCAATTTTTATCTCCCTAGGTCTTAAACAAAAGTTTGTTTAAGGTATATGTCTTCTGCTTCTTGCTCTACTTCTTCTTCTTCTTCGAGATTACTGCATTCACCTGGACAGTAATCTTGGTTTGAGTAGAAAGAACTTTCTACTTCTTCATCCTTTTCTTTTTCTTCTACGAGCAATAGTATATCCCACTATGGCTCTAATTCTGGTGCTTGAATTTCTCTTAGAGAATCTCTACTAGTGAATTTGTTATTTATCCAAGAGGCACTTGGTTTGAAAGAGCTCTGTAATTGCAAAGGAGGATGATGAGGCCTTTGCAATGTTGGAGGTGTCTTTGGCATTGAGGGCTATCTCCCTCTGGTTGATCCTTCTCCTTTGGAATATCCTTATGTCTTAAGTCTTGTGTATCTTTCTGGTACTTCATGATGATGGCGAGACCAAGTACCATATGCTTCGTATGACAACTATGAGCTGTCATGGTGTCTAGGTCAGTACCATGGGCATTGCATGTTGGTGAGCGGTTGTTACAAGTCATCAGCTAATGACTCGAGAGCATCTGCATCTTCATTATCTTCTAAATCATCTTAGGGGAGATCATCTAGAATGGGTTCATAGATGTCATCTTGTAGGTAAAAATCTTCATCAGAATCAACAATATCCCACCATGTTGCTGTGTTGGAGGTGAAAATAGCTTTGACCGCAGGGTTTTTGCAATGACACTGGGGAGCAATATGGCCAGGTTTGTGATAGATGTAGCAAATGGGTTGTTTGGATGGAGGACGTGTAGTACGATGTTTCTTGAGGAAATGGTGAGGAGGTGCATAGGAATGCTTGCAAGGAAAAGAGTGACACTGGAAAGAAAGGTGCTTGCATCATTGATTACGGTGTTTGTGAGGCTATACGAATGGTCTACAGCCAAATGGGGCTATTTCAGGAAAGGCTAGAGCAATCTAGGATGCTTGATGCTTGGTGAGATTTTGAATGGTCTTTGCTTTAGAGATTAAACAGATTGATTGTTGTTTAACAAAATCTATGACATCTGAGAGAGAAAGATCTTCAATCTTAAGACCTTTAAGATCAATATAACCAATGACCTTATCAATAAGATTATAAGGCAAAGCATGCAAGAATTTGATCTTAATCTTAGAAGAGAAAAAGTTCTTTCTTTCATAGGCTAATTCTTTGAATTGTTTGGTGAAAGCATCAAACTATTTTAAATCACATAGCTCCATTTTGAGAAGCCATTTCTTGGATTCCAGTTCATGATTGGAAACTGGAGGTGCAAACTCATTAATAAGTAAATGAAATAATGTTGCTAGAGGATCAGGCTGGTTATGAACTCTGGAAAATTATTTGACTTTGGTCATGGAATCCCACCATTGATTTACAATTCCCCAAAAGAATTTAGAAGCAAAATTTGTAGTACCTACTGGATCTAAATGAGAATTAATGGTCATAACTCACATAGAATTACACTAGGCTGAAATCTCATTTAAAGGATTGAGAAAATCATCAATATTAAGGTACCAGGGTTGTAATTGGACATGTGTCTATTGCATGAGAATAGTGTTGGGATGCTTTTTGCTGGGCTTGAAGTTGGGACCAAGATCTATTCTATGAGTTAGCTGGTTAACAAAAGATTCTGCCTGTTGATCCTGCTGAGAAAGCTATTCAAGAATTTCATCTAAGGTTACTAACTTAGAATCAAGGGAAGACAATTGATTTTGTATATTTTTACAGAGGGAATTAGTATTGTCTCCAAGAATGGTTAATTTATCTATGTTATTCTTAATGTACAAAACATCTCTGCAAAGATCATCAAAATTCTCTGACAGATGAGAGTTGAACCTTGAGGTGTAATTTTTGTGTTTGAACTCATTGGAAGGTTCAGTTTCTCCTTGATAAGTAGTAAAAAAAAATTGGACATTACCTGTTGGCTGCTTATGAAATCCTTTATGTGGTTGCCATCTTTCACCTTTATATAGAGTTACTTTATTTTCTGTATAAAATTATAAACTATCTTCTCTGGGAAGATTCATCATTGTGCAAGGTAATTGATCTGTTGGATCAATTCCTTGGTTGACTTCTTCATCTTCTATCAAAATATGACCTATTTTTACAGCTCTGTGAGAAGAAGAGGTAGATGGTCTGGATGGAGAAAGAATAGAAGAATTTACAGACAAAGATATAGGAAGAATATTCATAGTCCTGCCATCACTTCTATGTACTGAAGCTTGACCTTTCATTTTAGGAGAAACATTTTTTAACTAGTCAGGCTTCCAATTAGAAGGGATTTCTACTGATTCTATATGACCTTTTTGAAGCTAAACAATACCACTAAGTCTTCTAACTTATGGCAGATTTTCTAGGATCTTTGGGTGGATTGTATTTGTCATACTATATAACATAGAAATATTAATAGAGGTAAATAAACCCCAAAAATTTAAAGAACCAAAGACTTCTTTACACCCTTTATCATGGACTGCAACAGAGACATTGGGACAAAACTTGAAACAAATAAAGATCTTCATCAAAATCAACAATATCTAGTTCTTAGACATTATGAATTGAATGAATATATTATATAATTGAACAAAAGTGAAAATAAAGTCTAATTATGAGAAATACATAAGTCATGGGATGATGTTATGAGGCCCAAAAAATGGAAAAGTGTACTAAAAATAGCTAAATATGTGTACATGGACCAACTGCGATAAAACATGTAAAATTCCTAATGGAAAAAGGTCATGTGCGAACATTAGATGTCTACAAAAAGATGAAATCAAAATCTCAAAGGTATTTAATATGCCAATGACAAATAGTTTAAGTTAAATTGGTTCTTTTGTAGTATTTCAAATAATTTAATGGATGGCATGCACTTATAAGTTGATTGAAAAATGAGATTGTATTCATTATTTTTATTGATTAAGGAAATACACTAAAATTCTAAAGAGCAAGAACGTGGAATATTATCACACCTTATTTCCCTAGTTTTGGATTGTGAAGGTATTTATTGTAGTAAAGGTAATACACTAACATATTTTTAGTTAATTAAATTCATTAGGAATATTTAATCTACCCATTTGGATTAATTAACTGGTGTTATGTAATTTATGGGAAATAATCACCTTTTGTATTTTTACTACACTGTAATGCATTAAGGGATGATTAATTTTTAAATTTAATTTATTATACATAATTTGAAAAGGATATGTTGTAATGGATATTTGATTTAATTTATCATTGTTGATATTATATTGTGTTTTTATATTTTAACCTAGTTAGTTAATTTATTGCAAGTGAGTTGAATGTAAATAAATTTAATGTTGGATTACAGATTGTATCATCAAAAAGAGGATGATAGAGGCACATAGTAAAGATATAAGAGAGATAAAGAGGATGTTTATACATTTAATATCTTTTATTCACTTTTTAGGGAGGGGAATAATCCTTGCTATGTTTGCAAAATTATATTGGATATGTTTGTGTCATTTTATCTACTTGTAACAAAGATCACAAAGTGTTTAGCTGAAATATTACTATCTCAAGTTGTGCAAAGCACTTAGGAGTCAGACTAAACTCTATAAGAACAAGAGGGTTCTTTGTAGGTTATATGAATATATTATGGTTTGTTTTTAATTGGATTATTAGTAATGTAAATCTTTTAGAGTGTCTAACTCACCTTTGGATTGAAATTTTTAGTGCCATAGTAATTAAAAAATAATTATTGAAAGAAGGGTTTTCATTAATTTTAATCCATGTAAAAATTTAAATCTAGGATAATAATCTTATACATGTGTATTTATCCTTTTCCATGGGTCATGTGTGTGAGAGGTGGCACTCACTTATCACTAAGAATAGTGAGTAAAGTTTATAACAATACAAACTATTATTTGATCATGCTATAGATGTGGGACTGTCCCTATAAAAGCAATAAATAATAAATATATTCATATTTATTATGAGTGGTGGTGTTAAATGTGTCGAGGCACGAACAAGATAAGAATAAGTCTTATGTTCATACAAGAGGTTATGGTTATTATTAATTGTATTCCCACTTAAGAAGAATCATTTGAAGGGTAAAGAATGAAACGTATTTCTCATAGGGTAGACTTATTTAGAGACCACAAGTATTGTTTAGGGGATCACCTGGACTATCTATTAAGATCTATATTTGAAGGTGGTGAAGAGGTATTGAGTGACTAAAATGATTTTGGGTGTAGAGATAGGGGATAAATTATGGGTTAAATAAAATACATAGAATATTCTAAGCCTTTTTACAAACATACTATGTTATTAGACTAGGTAAACTAGAAGATCTGATGAGGAGAGTACTTACCCACTAAGGGGGATCATAAATAACTTTAGTGTTTTGATATAAGATACATGAATCAAGTAAAAATTGAGAAAAATAATGATTACCTCCCCAGTTTTGATCAATATGTCATTCCACCATGTTAAAATCTCTTGCAATGACCTAGTCAACATGGGCAAGGTGGTTTCCCATCTAGTTCCATAGGTTGAATCTAGAGATGGTATTACTTGGACCATAAAGAAATTATAATCCAAGGATATTAGTTTGAAACATCAAGATGACCAAAAACCATTGACAAAAGGATCCTCTCCTTTCTCAAATATATATTTTTTGAAATAAGGTGTAAGATCCAAAAGTGTACCTCCCCATCCATCTGTATGAGAGCTTTACAAAAGTTGAAAATGTTTTTAGATACATTTCATGGTAAAAGATAGTCTAAATTTATTAATTTTAACCTCCTATAAAGGGAGAATATAAGGAGTGTGTTAAAATTAATGTTTGTACAAATTTGAATATTCTTTTTCAAATGAATAAACCCATAACATTTCAAGATAGAACATTTAAATTAAATGGGACAACTCAACATGTTTTTTTCCATCTATGACAATTAGAAATATGTTTTTGATGGAAAATAGATGGATCACTCCTTTACCTGAATTAAAAATGTATATGATTGGTGATCTTAACCTATGTCTTGAGACTTGATGAGATTTATTCATTAAAGGTTAAAACTAAATTTTATCTGAAGGCACAAGGATCCAGTACCAATGATTTATAGTGTTAAAGAATATAAAGGATACTTTTTTGGAGAACTAGGCTCTTTTCATTTAAGAGCAATGTAACACCTATCATAAACAAAAATGTGTGAATATTTTTATTTTCCATGGTCTCATTGCATTGAATTTGTTAAATGAGACTAATGATTGACTATGATAGCATATTTCAAGTTGTTAAGTGTCACATGCGTTAGAATTTGTTAGAATGTGATTAATTATGGATCTTTGGAAGGATTTGAAGCTTAAGGAGTAGGATTTTGGATGGATGTGTGTTTTATGTACTACAATTAAATTTTAGAGTTTGCATGGGAATTTGTTGTAGGGTTGTAATTAGTTCAACTATGGTTACAAGGATTCCTTATAGGAAAATTTGCGATAAGTTGGCCTATTTTTCTATAATAAATTCACACATTTGGTTTGTTGAGAAAACTGATAGGTTCCATAACCTCAAACCTATTGATATATGTTTTGGCATGCACCAACATTCGAGTCTTATTTCATGACTAGCTTCTCTTGAAAGGAGATTCTTGAAAATCTCCCCAAGGTTTCTATCTACCTAGTCAAGTTGTATTAGTTTTCACTTAGGGGCTTTTTGTGACCATTCCAATTCAACAAGCCTTTTCTGATTTAACCTATCCTAAACATTAAACCTGTGCTTCAATAGCTTTTGGGTACTTGAACAATGTAAAATAAGTTTAGTTTGTTGTTTTATTTCAAATGGGTTTTGATGTCATATTAGAAATGACAGGGTTTGCATTCAATTTTTCATAATAGAATTTGATTATAGGAAATAAAAATAGGATAAAAACATGCATTTTAAACTTCCCAATAAATCAACTTTGTGTAGGATTTTGCATAAAAATGTTTACAAGTGATTTTAAATGTGATTCATTCCATTGATTAACATTTAATGATACACTAATGTTCAATGGATAAAATAAGGAAACATATATCTATTCATTCATGCATTCATTATTTTCAAAACCTAAATCTAACAAGTGATAAATAAATAACAAAAGATATGGTAACTATGAATAAAAACCCTACAACATCAAATTAAAATTTGAGATTTTGATAGAAAGAGATCCACAAACTAGTCTCTAATCTGATCAGTGCTTGGAAAATCAAATTTAGATTTATTTCAAGATTCTAGGAGGAGAAAATGATGAAAATATATCCACACACACCATTTACACATGTAGAATGAAGAAAATATAATCCAAATCTTTGTATTGATCACCAATTCATCATTTGATAATTGCAGTCAAAGTATATTACATTCAATTTGATAATGGTAGGGAGGATTAGAGGGGGATAAAAATAAAATAAAATGCAAAGCATGAAATCTTGATTGACCATAATCTCTTATGGGAGAGAAAATAGCCAAACCTTTGAGCGTAAAATGAAATAAATATATAAAAGTTGGGGATTTCCCATGGAGCATTTTCTATCCAAAAGGCTTAGCTATTGCCATAAATGTTGTAATCATGACTTACACCTCTAATTTTTTCCATTTTTACTATTTATAAGCCTCTGAAAGATAAAAAATTGAATTAACACTTGCATTAAAAAATAGACAATTAAAAACTTCCAAAAATGTGAACAACTTTTGCACATGAAAAATTAGACAAAATTATAGGTACCAAGGTGATCATAATGGAGTCATGATTCTATAACATCAAAAATAATAAAAAATAGACTTTGATTGCCTAAATTATGATAGAAAACCAAACAAGGCCCAAAAATGGCCTGTACAGGCCAATTTAAGATTTAGACTAGCTTAGGATATTAAAATGGTGTTATTATTTGTACTTGAACTATTTGAGCCTTTAGCATATAAATAGGATTGAAAAAAAAATTATATCTAACAAACCTAATCTCATTTATATCCCTAACTCGCATTGTAATTTTAAATCAAATGTTTGAAAGACTTTTATGTTTTTCCTCCTTTACTAATTAATGTCTTGGGGTCTAAAATCCCCTAATAGAACTAGTGGGGATTCACATTGGTCTGATAAAAATTTAATCATATTTTCAAATCCTAAAAAGGGTGTGATAAAAAATGATGTGAAGGGTTTGGCACAACAAAAGATGTGAAGGCAAAATGGTATGTTAGGGAAAAGGGCATGATGATCTTGACCAAAAGGCATGAAGTAAAAAATGTCACTTGGGAAAAAATACATGACTCACTTGGACAAAATACAAGAAGGCCAAAATAGAGCTTTAAAATATTTAGTCTATTTTGCAAAAATCTGAGGAAAGATAAAATGGAAAGGCAAGTTTATGAGAAACATAGACTTTGACACTTTAATTTGAAAAGGACCTGACTATCTGTGAAATAAAGTCTAGGACCCTAGCATAAAAATTTAAATAAACTAATATACTCCATAATCTTAAATTAAACCTACAAGTTATATTTTGATGCTCATAGATGAAATCTTGGACTAAATTTTAAGAAAATACAAAGGCGTTATAAATAAACATGCTAAGTCAGTCATAACTTATTATCTATAAAATCATCACAAGTGTAAGAAATAACATATTATACCAAATAAAGTAAGGTTCAAGTCAAATCAAAGAGGGTCCTTATTTTCATCATGAAAATGGGGTGTGTTGTGATAATAATAATAAATGGTGACTTTACTATAAAATACTCTTGAGTATTTTGAAATTATAGAAATGTGTCTATGAACCTAGATTATTTGGTTGATACTATGCATGTAATGTGAATATATTCAAGAGAGAATAAAATAGGATAGGCTAAAATATCAAATCAGACATTTTCATTGACCAGATGTGTTCATGTGAGTTGATTAACTACTTCTTTAAACCTACAAGGACTAGCTACCATAGATCCAATCATCAGGGTAGTAAACCCTACATTAAGAACACTTACTTGGACATCGATCCACTAATAGATAGATTCCAATAGTCTTGAAGGAGTTGCCTCTCATCATACTCCAGGCCTTTCTCCACTACTAGAAACCCTATGGTGGAGTGTCCCAAATCACCCAAAATCAAGTTTTTTATTTAAAATTACTCTTTTCTTTTCATTTCTTCTCTTGATTTATCTTTTTTATTTCTTGTTTACCAATTTGATTTTGGGTTGGGGACCACTATAGCAAGTGAAAGGTAAGACTATATAATTTTTTCCTTGGATCTTCACCATAGCAGGTTCATCCAAAAAAACATAGAAATGCTTAAGATGTTAACTTTGTGCTTAGCTTCAAGAGAATGTCCTCATTGACTTAATATTTTTACCCAACTTATCTCAACTCAAACAAATTTCAAACACATTTTATAGACAAATATCTAAAATCAATTCAAAAATAAAATTTAATGTCACAAACTACTTAGAGCATTTATGCACCAGAAGCATCACTCAAACTACCTACATACATGCCTTTGGTTCTTCATTATTTTTACCAAAAGTGGAACCTATAGAGAAAAATAGTTGGGCTATGCCAAAAGAGGCAAGCAATGAGGTCAGACTAACAACAAAAAGTGAGAAAAGATGAAAAATCAAACCATAAAGCAGGAAAGGGAAAGAGAAAGTATTTAAAAAAACTTGCTAGGCTAATTCAAACCTAGAATTAGTGTTTAAGGAAGTGTTAACTGATAGGTAATGGGATGTCCTCACCAGTTAGACACCTTAAGTAGAATGCATTCTCACCTAGAATTTTAGAGATTTGGTAAGGACCCAATAATAAGGAATCAAACCAATCATGTTGTCCTTTATTCTCATGAGCCTAATCCCAGAGAAGGAATAGGTCAGAGATTATTAAGGCTTTCACCTTTGCTCACTTTTCTAACCAATTCTTGATGACATCTTAGTTTTTATTGAAATTTAATAGGGTTGTATCACATTTTCCTCTAATTATATGAGGTTAAGTAGGTGATCTTATATCTTATCATCTATTTCTAGGTGATCTCTTATGAACTATAACATAAGGATTCTTAGGTTGGCTAGGATGATGGGGTATTGATCATAAACAAGATGAAATGGTGGAATTCCTAGGTTTTCCTTAATTATGGTTCTATCAGACCATAAAATAAATTTCAAAAGATTATGCTAGTCCCTAGGGTTTTTTCCTAATATCTTCTTAAATACATCAAGAAAATTTTTATTGGTTGGTTTTTCTACCTCATTCTCATACATATAGTAATTGGAAGTAAATTTTAGGATTGCCTAGCTTTTTTAGGCCTATTAAATGAATTGAAGAGATGAGAAAGTAGACCATTATCACTTACTAGCTCAGCAAGCATCCCAAACCTAGTAATGATGTGTTCTTACATACAGTTAATCACCACATTAGTTATATAGTTTTTACATGATTTAGCTTCCATCCAATAGGTACAGTAATTAGTTATTATAAGGAGGAATTGGTGTCATATTGATGAGTTAGCATTGATGGCACCAACAAAGTCTAACCCCTACTTTACAAATAACTAAACCTTAATAACTGACTATATTGGCATAAAATGAGTATGCTCTTTATACATGGAAACATGGTAGGTATGATAGTTATATACATGAGCATGAGCATCTTTAAATACATGTAGCTATTAATACCCTACCTTGAGTATTTGATGAGCTATAGCACTCCATAATCCATGACCACTTCCATATTTTTCATGGAAATCAGTGAGTACAGTTGCTTCTTACTTGTTTAGGTATCTTAGATATATGCCTTCATGATTTGTTTTGTATAGTATTACTAATTTGATCATGAAGTTCTTACTTTAGAGGCATAAATCTCTTCTCTATATTTAATTTAGCGTGGCCCATGCATTCAATGTTCAATAGATAGTAAACCACATCTTGGTGCCAATCATCATTAGTGATATCTCGGAATATATATTGTTGACAAATGATTTATAGATATATTTCAAACATGGCCTTTATGATTCCTTATCCTTATACAATATGCATTTGTTGTATCTCCAAGTTAAACTCTTCAATAATGGTGATCCATTCTCACCTTCATTCACCAAGTTCATTTTCCATCAACCTAGTGTTTACCATTAGGTCTAACACAACTATAAACACCTTGATATGAAGAATATAGTGCATGAACTTATTGACCACTTTTATTAGGGAAAAAACTTATTTTTTAATTATTAAATACCTCAATTTCACATTACAGAGCAAAGAACTCATGAATGAGATAGGTCTCTCATCTTTTGATTCCTTCCTTTGTGTGAAAACATTAACAATAGAATGTTCTAAGGTGAAAGAGTATATGTATAATGGATATGCATAATTAGTAATGAATATCATAAGTGTATTTACAATTAATTTCTTTATTTATGTAAAATTAACTTGTGCTTCGACTATTTTTTCAATCTTGGCATCTTTTTTTAACATGTTATTTGGTGACCAGACTATTTCTATAAATCTTGAGATTAAATTCTTAATGAAGTTTATCTTTCAAAATAAGGACTTGAGCTCTTTTATACTACCAGACAATGAAATTTTCCAATATCTAAATATCTATAGATATACCCCTTTCTAAAATAATGTGGCTAAAAAGCTTAGCCTCGATCACCTTGAAAAATGTACTTCTCTAGATTCAAAGAGATCTTGTGATCCCTACATTTTTATAGGATTGATATCAATCTCTTAAGTGGTCATTTCTATCCTTGTAAAATATAGTTAAATCATCCATGTATATCACTATGCATTTTCCAATAAGATATTTAAATGTAATATACATGCCCCTTTAGAATGTGGTACCCATGTTGATTAGGCCAAATGGCATCCTTTTGTACAATAATGTACTGCACTTAGCTGTAAATGTTGTATTAATATGGTACTTATAATTTACCATTACCTAATTGTATCCTGAGTACCTTTCTATCAAGGACAGTATTTATGAACCATACACTATCTAAAGAACTTCATCTAGTGAAGGTAGTGGGTAATTATCTTTCTTTTTGGCCTTGTTCAAGTTGTAGAAGTAAACACATAGTCTTATCCCTCCACTTTTATTCTTGACATAGACCAAATTGGCCACCCATGTGGAGTGCCTAATAGGTAAAATTATCCTTTCTTGGAGAAATTTCTATAGCTCTTTGAAAATCAATGATTCTAGTAGTGGATTTACTGTGTTTCCATTTGATGAAATTTCTTGATATTTAGTTTGAGAGGGATGTTATGCATGAGAATAGATGTGTTAAAAAAATTTAATTCCTCATAACTCCATGCAATAATGTCTCTAAATTATTTTAATGCTTGAACAAACTCTTGTTTTTCCTCTTCAATGCATGTCATGCCTAGAATCATATTCTTTAACTCATTGCCATTACCTAGATTTCAATGTTGGTGCAACAAACCTTTAATGGGAGATGATTTATCTCTCACACCCTAGTGGGCCATGTAAAATAACCATTCTAATGAGACTGTGCCTTTGGGTATACTATTTATTTTCAAGTTGATGACCCCTTCCCCATCCATTTTTAATTGTTCTTTATCATATTCATCTTTGATCTAAGCCTCAAATAAATTTGTGTTTGTGATGAATTCAATTATGTGTTGATCATCATTGAACACTTGGAGTATATATTATTAGGAATTAAAGGATTAGATACTAAATCCAAAGAAAAACTTCTCAATCTTGAATCTTCTATAGGCTCAAAAGTACTAACAATTGTAGCTAAGGCATATGTCATGTAATTATTTATATGAAGTAGAGTCTAAACATTGAATGCATCAAAATCCTCTCTCAAGTTCCACACTCAAATATATTACTTGGACAAATGCTTTTCATTAAAATCATACTAACGTCTATACTTATTTAACCACTAGTTCATAATCACTGAATACTTTGATGTTCTTAACTTTCATTTTTAGTGTGAATAAGAGACCATTAACCAATGGTTCATACTCAGCTAAAGTTTTTTTTCAACCAAATTGTATGAAAAATGAAACCAAATAGGACTTACCTCAGGTATTAATAATTTCAACATCGGCACCACATCTAATCCTGGATTTAGAACCATCAAAATCTAGTATCCATAGGTGATTTTCAGCTATATGTTTTAGACTCCAAAGTTTTGGTATTACTATAAAATTGATTTATTCATTTATTTTATCAATAAAAAGTGGACATACATTTTTTTTCTCGACTAATAGAGAAATTTTGGCCAAATTCTCAATGGTGTAACTGAGTATGGGGTTGTATGTAATAGATTCTTTCTCATCACATGAGCTCATAAGATCCTTAATTTCACTTGAACAACTCTCATTAAGCCTATTGATTTCTGATTTAGTCATAATTAATACTAAAAATAGTTTTTTGAATCCTTCCTTTTTACTTAAATTATTTTTACTCGCCTCTTTATACACTATGGTATTAGTAGGAAAAGGAGTGATTTCAGGTGCATAGATTAAATCATCATCATCAAGTCGATCTAGTTCCTCAGTTTCTAAAATTTCTTGTATGGACAACATGTTGACAGAGAATTTATTTTAGGATTATGCTTCCTTTTCAAGTGTGTACACCCTAAACTCTAACTCTTCAAATAATATTTGATTTTTTTAATTATATTTTGTTATCATGTGAATCATCTTGGGCTCATGTTTGATTTTGATTTTTTTGGGATACCTCTTCATGGGAGCTACATTTGGTAGAAGTCACTTTCCATGTAATTTTTTAGTGATTGAGAATAATCCTTACTAAAATGCATTTTTTAAGAATTATGTATATCCACTACATGAATGTCAATAAACTATAGTACACTTGGATCAAATACCAACTCCATCTAGATGTGATGTTGCTCTCTAGCTAGCCTGACCTTTGATTTGTCCAACTAAACCACCTTCCTATTCAATCTTTTAGGTGTTAGACCCAACTATTGGCAGATGGCATAGGGCATCATGTTTCTATAAGAACCTAAATCTACAAAATAATTATTCAAGTTCTTGCCAAAAATAAATATTGTTAGGAAAAAAGGAGTGTTTTAGTATTCTCTTTATAAATTGCCACATGGGCATAATTATTCTATTAGTTTATTTCCCTTTAGGAGTAGATAATTATTTTAATAGCATGTATTTTTTATTTTTGATTTGAATCATGTCAAACATCATGATATTGGCCTTAGTTTTATTTAGGTCATCTACAATATTGTATCAATGTTTATTTGGTTCTACTAGATTGTCACTATATAAAATGTTTGTGGTTGATTTTAAATGCACATTTATTATCTTATTTTATTTCCTATAATCAAATAGTGTTATGAATGGTTGAATACATTCTCTATCATTAACAACATGACATCAAAATCCATTCAAAACTAAATAATAAACTCACCTTGTTTTGCATTATTTAATTACCCAAAATATGTTGAAGTGCAAGTTTAACATTTAGGATAGGTTAAACCAGCAAAGGCACCTTAAAATGGAATGGTAATAATGAGCCATTTAGTGAATACCAATGTGCCTTGACTAGGTAGACAAAAATGTTGGGGAGATTCCATAGAATCTCCTTTCAAGAGAGGCTAGTCATTAGATGAGCCTAGAATAAAACACACATCAACAAAACCTAGGTCCAACATGTTCTATAACCTTTTAGAGGTTGAGTGAGACCAATTTCAACTCAATCTCTAGGATACACATGAAGGATATAAAATTTATCAATGTTATTCTTTCACTAAATCACATGAGAAATTTATCCTAAACTTTCTATAATAAATGCTCAAAATACAAGATTAAGGAAGGAGAAATCAAGCCACCCTGGGTATTTAGATCTATATTAAACCTATAGATCGAATTCAAAGGTCTAAAATTGTAAATAATGTTTTTTTTTTTTTTCCGAATGACCGACATGACACATTGCAATAGATCTTGGGCATGGTCTGGGGAAGCAAACATGTAGGAGATATATTCCTTTTCTAATCCTTTGATGGACTCAATGATCCAACCACTATTCTCCTAGTTAACATTTTCCCATTTATGAAATTATTATTTAAAAGGAACTCTTTTAAGGAAAAATAAAATAACTATTCTATTATGGAACTCTACTATAACATTCAAAATTTCATTAGGCAAAAGATACTCACAAACTTTATGTTGTCTAGCACTCATTGGGACACTAGAACCATTGTCGGTCATCCTCACCTATGATCTAAATTCTTTGAGGAGTTTATTTGCATATTGTTCATTATAGGTTATAACATTCTTAATGAATGATTTGGGGGAAAGGAAAAGGGAGGTTATACTCCATTTGATGAATGATGCACCATGTGAATAATGTATGTCTATGAATGATCTTTGCTAAAATAGAAATATTTTTAATGGATAAAAAAATTCAAAATCAGATCATACATCAAATTTCGTATGATCAATTTGAATCCAAAAAGATCAATATTATGTATATTTGAGCTACTACAATTACAAACAAAAATTAATTAATGCAAATTATATGGGAGGGCATTGAGAAAAACCTCAAATGTATAATTGGTGTAAAATGAAAGCTAGTGGATGAATTCCCTAAAAATAAAAGAATATCTTGTAAGATAAGCTATGTATGCCATGAAAATAAATTGAAATGTATCCAAACCCTAATCAAAACATTGTATGCCATTTGAACATTATATAATAGAAAAAACATTCCAATCAATTTTTTTAAAACAAAATTACTTTTAGTGTGGTTTTGATGCTACTTAGTTGTGATGTTTTTAATTATAATTTTATACGTTAAGTATCCATTTGGTTCTTTTTTTAATAAAATTTAAAAAATATAATATATGTAGGTTTTTTTATTGAAACAAGTACTATATTATATTAATCAAAGAAACATAATACATATTCAATAAAAAAATTAGTGGTATGAAAGCACACCCAAATCCAAGGTAAGAAAAAAATTAGGGAAAAATCCCTAGAATAAAAAAAAAATATATCCAAACACCAATAAACCCCAAGTAAAAAGTTACATCATAATGTAGTCACTCAATTTTGGCAATGAATACTTGATAATGTCATTTTTGGATCACTTTCATTATAATTGACTTGAACACTTAATTTGGAACTATTTCACCACCTCACTCTATCTTAAGTACCTATGCAAACCTATCCTTATCTAAGTTATCATTTTGGACCTAAAAAAATGTTTTTAATCATTAAAAACCCTTCCAAAATTTTGTACAAACATCCCATCTACTTAATTTTCAACTTTACACTTCTAAGATAAAATTGACTAGATTAGGATGAGATCAATAGTTAGTCTTGACCCATATGGGTTAATCTTACCCCTCTTCAATCAATGGTTATTTTTCAAATTTAAACCATCACTTACATGTTGCTTTGCATTTTTAGGATAGGTAGTGTGAGTTTTACCCTTTTTGTATTGCTATAAAGGCACATCTAAGTCACATATTCTATCACTAGGCAATTTCATTATTTAGGCACACTTATACTATTGCACACTGAGAAAATATGTTTCTAACCATTTTAAGTAGTCCTTATCTAGTTCAAGAGCCTATTATATTCAATTCAATAATATAATTATCAAGTATTCAATCCATCTCTATATTCATACATGTAGTCAAAGGATTACAATTGCACCAATCACTTTAAGTGGGAGAAGTACTTGGGCTTAATTTTTATATTAGGACTACTAAATATGTAGGCAATGATCAATCATCATAGGGGTGATTTGGGTTAGTTCAACGTATTACACTCCTATAATTTCATTTATTTCTAGCTCTATTAGTGTTTTAACATTGAATAAATCATTTGAAGGTTATTCACATGCATCTGATGGCCAAACTTATGCACACATGCATGTTTCAAGTAAGCACATTCAATTTTTCCATTAGATGGTCAGGATCAACCTATAGAGGACATTAGTGGAATTCATTTTTGACTTCTTCTTATCAATGTTGAGTAGTTATAGTTATATTTTATTTTGTTTGCACAAGATTCAATCTGATCTAATATTTGAGTGTCTCAGTAAAACATAGTCATCTCACATTTATAAAATAACTAAGTATTCTTGTTTTATTCATAGTTATCTTATTTCATTTATTTTTACTTTGTGCATTTTAGTACTTTACTTTCATTCTGCTAGTTTTAATTTATTTTATAACATTTTCTACATTTCTATTCATTGTATCTTTATTACATTTAGTCACCAAGTTAATTTTAAATTCTTATAAAACATATTGATGAACCCACACATTTTATTTGAACTTTGCTTCGAAAAGATTGTCTTAGGTTTTACATAGATTCCTAAGCATCTGACACTTAAATTACTTTATTATGACCTTGAATATAATATAAGACACTAGAATAATTTGATTTTAACCTAAAATTTAATATTTGACACTAAAAGCACATTATTTTGACCTCAGATCTGATATTTGATAGAGAAATCACTTCTTTTTACCTTCAATGTTAGGGGAATTTACTAATCTCCATAAATAAATAAAATTCCTTGTCATTAGCATTCCATTTTAAGTTGTCATTTACATTATATTTTCCAGTTATTTTTATATGCCATCTAAAAAATGTACCTCCTTTATTCCTACAAGATATAGTGCTAGGTTAAGTGGGTCCCATACTAAGAACTTCAAGTTCCTTTGACCATTATTAAAATGGACTCCTTTAATATAAACAATGGTTCCTCTTATTTTTATGAACAAATTTATTTTGAATATATTCAGTAATATAATCACAATGATATAGGTAATCAATATGATCACAATGTAAAATATAATCAGGTATACTTAGATAGAATCCACCCTAATTAGGTCAATGTGTTAGATCATGAACAAGTCCAATACTTATCCAAATTTCAAGAAATACTATAAAAATCCATAATGTTCACATAAAATAATCCAAGTCCTCTTAGCTTACAAAAATTCCCAACAAGTAAAAAATCCAAATTTCAATGCACCAACAACAACCTTTCTTTCAAATTGTTAATCCTGTCACGGGTATTTCTAACACTAATCTTGATATTATCCTTACATCTACACTTTTGGTTTGGTGGAAACACATGTATTCTAATAAATAACTATGCCCATTCTTCAAATGACTCACATGGGATATTTGATACATATGCACACTATATAACTTACCTTGCCTACTACACAATCCCTCCTATAAATTATTTTAGTTTTGCATGCTAAAGTGTTGCACTTAAATCAAGATATACCAAAATATAGTTAACCAATGGATTCATAAGACTTGATTCAAAATATATTAGCACTTGATATTGCATCATATCATTTACCTACATTATTTTTATCTCCTAAACTTCCAATATATGAAGGTAAAGGAGATCCAGAACAAAACCTTGTATATTTTCATACAACATCTCAGGATTATGATTTCAATGGAAAATTTCTAACCAAGTTTTTTCCAAGAAGCCTAAAATATTAAGCCTTGCATTGGTTTTATCATCTACCCATTCAATTTTCCAATTCATTCAATTCATTAGTAGATCAATTTATCGAGCATTTTTCAAACAACATTAACTAAAAGTTTTCTTATGTAAATTGATAAAATTAAACAAATAACCAATTAGCCTATCAGTGATTATTGACTTCATTATAAGACCATGCTTACCAAAATGACTAATATCTTGGAAAATAATAAACTAAAAGATATCTTCAAATAAAGTTTACTTGCACCTTTGCATGATTTAATCATTTTCAAGAAATTCAGATCATCTGAGGAACTTTATCATATAATAAGAGAAAGAGAAGTCTAACTTCTCTCTTTGAAAAATCCCATGTATGTACCTACATCTACTTCAACTTCCAAAATAAATTTTCAAAGAAAATCATCTTACAAATCTAAGATAACATATACCAAATATGATACAAAGATTATAGTTAATTATATTTATGAACTTGCCAAAAAGATTATTTTATTAGATCAACCAAGAATGTAATTCTCTAGTTTACCACAATTGCCTCATAAATTGTTACAAAAGTTACTTGAATGCAATCTCGATATTCTACCTCTTCCATTAGAGGTTGACATGATTAGACCTCAAAGCAAATCATTTAATAATAAATCATTCACTAATAATGCACATTATGATTACCATATATTCAATGGTCATTATACTAACATATGTTTCATTCTTAACAACTTGTTAAAGATATTATTGATAATAATGTCACCGACCTAGGCACTCCTACAAAGAAAACTAAGCCTCAACAAAATGAACATGCTAAGTTGAATATTTTCAATGATCCATTTAAAAATCATGCTAAAAATAAGAATAATTCAATGGTGCATCATACATATAATGCAAACCCACCTCATGAGTCATATGATCATCCATTGTATGGAATTATTGGTATAATTTTTTAAACTTCCCAACCATGTCTTACGATCACCTTTGATGATATAGAGATAATGGATTATGATTCTAATTTTCATGCTTTATGTATACAATCATACATTGATCAACAATCCATTCAAAATCTAATAGTTGATCATTGATCAAGTGAGAATGCATGTACAATGAAATTAGTCCATCCATTGGGTTACACATAGCATGGCATACAAGCAACATCTAAAAGTGTCAAGACTTTCAATGAGAAACAAATAACTACTTTGGGACATACTGTATTGACTCTTTAGGTGGATAATGTTATTTTATCTACTTGTTTTCTAATTATACCATAGAATGGTGTATTTGACATGATATTAGGACACCCTTGGTTATGGAATAATTGTGTTGTACCTTTTAAAATACATATATTCCTAAAGTACATTGATTGTCACTAAGTGGTTACAATTTCAAGAATCAGATATGAGTACCCTCTACACTCCATGATACCTCCTCTACCCCATCCACCACAGAATTGAATTAGTAAATTAATACAATAAAAAATCACATTTAAATTTATTTCACCTATATAAAATCTTTCTATATAAAAAATTTAGAAAAAAAGTGTAAATGTCTCAAAAGTAACAATTGTAAAATCAAGCATATTTCAAAAAGGTGTCAAGTTCACAAAAATCACCATCACATGTAACATATTTTAAATTGGTGATACATAAAAATTAGCATGAATTTTTTGAAAAATATTCTATTACTCATCGTATTTAGAGCCATTATATGTCTCCTAGAGCTACTCCTCTTACATGAGATTATGCAAGTAGTTAACTAGATAGTTTCATTATAGTTCACCTAATTAATTTTATAATTTTGATTAATGTGCATCTTTAAAAAATTATTGACAAAAGGTGAATGTACATAATTTATTAAAGATTCTTATTATGACTCTAATCTTTATGGGATAATTAGTTAGCACTTTGTAATTTAAAAAATTCTTAAAAATATAAAAGACATTCAAATAATATAAAATAAAAAAATGATTGTACATAGCTCCTTGTTTAATTCATCATGCTATTCTTACATTTATCACACATTCAATTGATTTGATGATTATTTTATTCCTTACCTATTTTTAACTTTTTGGCCTCTTAGATCCTCTTCTTTTACACTTTCCAACACCTGAATAGTCCAACCAATGACCTACCATACCAAATTTATCCACTTAGCATGTTTTTGTCATACTCTAAAAAAAATACATTTTATATCATATATAGTATAAATATACATTGACTTCCATTACTATCTTGAGATAATTTATCATGTCTTGAATAAATTTTACATAGATAATTCAAAATTTGAACCAATAGAGCCTTCACACTTCCAATTTTTTGATGTTAAACTCAATTCCAGTTTGTAAAACAATACTTATTCATGTAAAATATGTATTTTATGTACTTTATTACTATTATATATGATTTTACATACTCTGAAAAGTGTAAATTTGATGATAAAAGGATGTACAATCATTCTTTTAGATATCTATTCCATCTCCCACATGCCTTTCAAAGTTACAATTTACATTTGTAATGGAGACATCTTGCTCATAAATAGCTATGCCATCATTTTTCAATGCATATTTTACACCAATTTATGTTTCATATTGTTTATATCCCTTTTCTTTCTTTTAATTTTGAATCCATTGATTCATCTTCTAGTTGTTATGGTTCTTGTTTCAAAATTCAAAAAGTACAACAAAAATTCAAATATTTCAAAAATATAAAAACATTCAAAATATTATAAAAATTCAAAATCATGACTTGAAAATGATTAGACATTTATTTTACATCATTTTACTATTTTTTATATCTCATAATTGGTATATAAGATACTCTTTATTTATTATACATGCATTTCACTGGTATTTATGAGTGTTATGCAAGGCATATGATGGAGGAGCATCACTCTTAGGGAGTAATTTTATCAATTTTTTGTTTTTTTTCATTAATGTAGGTTTTATAATTCCTTTTATGTATTTATAATGCCAAAATCATGATTATAATTCAAATTGGTAGTCTAGGGATGCATCTAGGTAGTTTTAATTTCAAATCTAGGATTTTCCTACCAAAACTAGTTGTAAGCAAAATTTGATTTTCTTGTGTGTTTTAGGAATTTCAACACTATGTGTAAGTCTTGAATAATTTTATGAGAAATTTTAAAATGTAATTATTAAACTATTTAAACTATATCAAGTGTCCAAAGACTCATTTATATGAAAACCTCATATTTCTCCATATTTACATACTAGGTAACTCCACTTGTGACCATTGGTAGTGACCAAGGTAGTTACAAATGGTTTGGATTTATAAAAAAGGTGAGAATTTATATTTTTAGATATTTATTTCATGATTTTAAGAGATAAATCTCTAAGGAACAATAAAAAAAATTGTTTTTGAAGGATCAAACATAGACCCCTGATTATGAGTTATATTATTTTTTACTACAAACTGAGTTTACAAGACTTGACAATCAAAATAAATTTAGTTATGAATATAAATAATTTTTAAATATTTTTGAATGTATCTTTAGGCTATATTTTTTTATCACAATAATAAAATCATATGTTATCTATAAAAATAAATCCCCTCATTCTTAGATTATTCATTGTGTAAAGGGTTATGTGTTTGTTCTTAAGAAGGACTAGTCATTGATTCTATTTGCATTATTTTCTAAATGTATCTATAGTTTTTTGATATTTTTATAATATTTTATTATCAAATTAATGATAATAATACTATTTGATGACTAGAAACTAGTATAGAAGCCCTACTTCTTGTAGCAAATTTTCTATGAATGGATTGAGTATGTATTCCACTGTAAGAAATGATATTTAAAATGATAGTTAAATGATTTGTTAAATTAATTTAATTCCTTTTAATGTTATATAATGTAATTTTAATATTTATACATTTGGTATTGTGTTTTTTTCCTTTCTACAGGAACACAGATTGATAAACCATAAATTTCTTTACACAATCAATCACATTTGGTGTTGGAAACCTCCAATAGAGGATTAGAAAGAAAATACCATCACTTTTATAAGTTTATCAAGGTATAGATAGAATTTATAAACCTATTTTTGATATTTTAAACACTTTAAGACTTTCATAGTTGAAATTTATCTACTCTCACTTTGTGACAGAGCTATAAAGCCCTAATCCAAGGTTTCTTCCATATCTTGCATTCCAACCATCCAAAATTATCAAAAAAAATTAGTTTGGTCATTTTTGAGGTTACCTAATTGATTCATATGGATTCAAGTGTGTACTGATTCATTGGTATGAACTTTTGTTGACTTCCTTATGTTTAGCCTTGAAGAGGCCTAATTGGGGAAGACTAGTAGTTACAAAGTGAGTCCACAGGTGGACTTAGACATTAAAATTTGGTACACAATAGGGTATCCATATATGGTATCTATAACTAATTTTTTTCCCCTAAATCATTTTACTTTTTGTATAAAATAAGAAAATAAGGAAAATAGGGCTACTAGGAAGTGTCACAAGCCTAGAGTCTTTGGGAAAAAATTCCAAGTTAAGACTTTTGTAGAGGAACCTCTACATCATTTTGGTCTCAGATCCAAGAATAAATACTTGATAACAAGTTGGAGATATAATATCCTTTGTCAAAGATAATAATAGGTTCCTGTTTAATAGATTGCCTGAACGAAGATCACAATGCCACCCAAGAGAAATAGAGGGTGTGGTACAAGGAACCAAGGGAATCAAGATGATATGTTGGCAGAGATAAGAGACTTTAGATTAATATTGGATGTTAATTTTACTATTTTATAATGAAACTAAAGAATAATATTCCTAACAGGGGACTTGAGTGATAGGGAAGATGAACCACAAGACCATGAAGAAGTAGAGGGAGAAGAAATAGTGGAAGGACTTAAAGAGTAGGGTAAAAAGAGACTCATGAAGGTGATCATGGGTCAATGATACAAACCAAATGTTTAATTTCAAACCTATTCAAGTGGTCTTGATGGAGAATAACTCATGGATTAGGTGAATGAGGTAGACAAATATTTTGGGTATATAGAGGTACCTGATGAGAAGAAGGTTAAGTTTGTAAGAATGAAACTAAAATTTCATGCTTCATTAGGTTGGACTTCACACAAGATGAGAAAAGAAATAAAGGTAATAATAAGATAGCTTCTTGGGATAGAAAGGTTGTCAAGATCAAATTAAAAAAATGACAGGTGACTATGAGATAAACTTATTTAGACAATTACAAAATTTGAATCAAAAGGAAATGACTATGAAGGCATTTATAGAAGAGTTATATAAGTTGACCATCAGGTCAATACATGTTGATGAATATAAAGAGAATATTTCAAGGTATTCGAATGGCCTAAGGTACAACCTACAAGATAAACTAGGCACTTGTTATCCCAAGAACACTGGAAGAGTGTTACCAATTTTCACTCAAGGCTGAATATAAGTTGAATAGGAAACATGATAAAAAATAGAGGAAGGGGAAGAAATTTTAAAGGTATAAGATATAAAATAGGTAGAAGTTTCTCAAAAATAAACCATCAAGGTGAGTCAATAAATTCACAAGAATAGCCCACTAATTTAAGAGATGGATTTAGATGTACGAGACCTTTTAACAAAGGTGATTATTCAACAAGGGGTAGAGGAACAAGTGGATTTGTAGGAAAGAGTTTTAGGTGTAATAAGTTTGTTGTCCATAAGAAATGGGAAATCATAGAGAACCATCTAGTAAGAAGCCCAAGAAATGAAGGGAGAAATTAGATTGTATAAGGAGGTGAGGAAGAGAGTGTTTGCTCTCCGTCACACATGGAAAATCTTGAAGTGGTAGAATCATTGATCATGTGGAAGGTGCTAATCAAGCCACCCAAGGAGAAGGAGCCACCACAAAGGAAAAATATCTTCAAAACATCATGCAAATTCCAAGATAAATGTTTCAAAATGGTCATTGATTCAGGAAGTATGGATAACCTTATTTTAGTAGAAATGGTTAAAAATATTGGGTTAAAGAAATTACCTCACCCTACTCCATACAAGGTCTCATAGTTGAATAAGGGATAAAAAGTCTAGTGAGTAAACAAATTTGGGTAGAGTTCTAAATTAGAAGCTATAAAAATAAGGTTCTTTATGATGTCATCCCAATAGATGTTTACCATGTGCTTCTTCTAAGTCCTTGGTAATATGATAGGCAAAGCACTCATGATGTAAGAAGGAGCGTGTATACTTTGATGAAGGATGAAGTTAGTCACACTTTAATACCCTTAAAGGATGAGGAGAGTGATCAACAAGTTGGTTCGCACATGATGTTGGTAAGTGATAAATAATTTTTGAATGTTATACATGAATAAGAGATAGGATTTGAATTAGTAATCAAGCCTAGGACTATTAGGAGAAGTATGCAGACATAGTTGTTGATGGGCTTCCCAACACATTGCCACATATGAAGAGTATCACACATCATGTAGACTTTATACTTGGAGCAGGTCTACCAAAAAATATGCCTAAAAGATGATGCCACAAGAGAATGTTGAGATTAAAAGACAAGTTCAGGAGTTTCTTGACAAAGGGTTGATAATAGAAATCTTGAGTCCATGTGTAGTGCCCATAGTTTTGGTGCCAAATAAGGAATGTGAGTGGAGGATGTGTACTGAGTCCAGGGCCATAAACAAGACCATCATAACATCTAGATTTATACTTCCTAGGATGGAGAATTTGATGGATTACTTGAGTGGAGTAAGCTACTTTTACAAGATTGACCTCAAAAGTGGATATTACCTAAAAAGAATTGGGCATGGTGATGAGTGAAAGACAAATGAAGGTTTTTATGAATGAATGGTCATGCCATTTGGTTTGAATAATACACCTATTATTTTTATGAGATTAATGAATGGGGTTTTAAAATATTTCATAGGCAAGTTTGTAATAGTATATTTAGATGACATACTAATCTACATCCAAAGCAAGGAGGAATATCTTCACCATTTGGAGTTGGTTATGAAAGGCTGCAAGAAGAGAGGTTATTGATCAACCTCAATAAGTTTGAATTTATGAAATCGTAAGTACTATACGTTGGTTTTTTTATTTCACAAGTGATGCTGAAAATGGACAAGAACAAGGTGAAGGCAATCATGGAATGGCCAACACCTAGGACAATATGAGAAGTAAGAAATTTTCATAGTCTTTCAAGTTTCAATAGTAAATTAATAAGGAATTTTAGTGGAATATGTTCTCTAATCATTGACACCATCAAGGGAGACCAAAAAAAATTTGTGTGGAATGAGAAAGTAGAGAAGAGATTCCAATACTTGAAGCAAAGAATCACAGAGTATCCAAACTTAAACAAGGTGTCCTAAATAGAGTTTGATGCAAGTGGTATAGCCATAGGGTTTATCCTAAACCAAGAGGGTAGACCTATAGTCTATTTTAGTGAAAAAATTAATGATGCCAAGAATAATTACTCATCATATGATTTAGAATTTAATGCAATGGTGAAAGCATTGAAGAAATGGAGGCATTATCTCATGTCAAAGGAGTTCATAGGGTATACAGATAATCATACACTTCATTTCATCTCTAATAAGCCTAAGTTGAACTAAAGATAAGTGAAATGGGTGGAGTACATACAAGTTTTCACTTTTACCATCAAGCATAAACAAGGTTATTGATGCATTGAGAAGGAGGGTCTTATTGGTGTATGAGATTTAGTCAATTAGAAAGTGTTGGGATTGAGGTACTCAAATATTTATATGAGGATGATGAAGACTTCAAGGAAGCATATCATGCATGCAAGCACCCAAGTACAGTCAAAAAAGATCCATTATTAGATTTTGTACTTCAATATGGATTGTTTTTCAAAGGAGTATAGTTGTGTGTGCTAAAAATCTCTATAAGAGGAAATTTGATCCAAGAGAAGTATAATGGAACCATGACAAGCCATTTTAGGCTTGACAAGACATTGGAGTTGCTAACTTAGAACTACTATTGGCCTAGAATGCAAGAATAAGTAAGAAAGTATGTGGAAAGGTACAAGATTTATCAATTATCAAAGGGTAAGAGTATTAATGTACGTTTATATCAGCCCATACAAGTCCCAAATAGGCCTTAGGAATCCATAAGTATGGAATTTGTGATGGGATTGTCTAGGACACAAAGGGATTTTGATTCAATTTTTGTCATTTTTGATATATTTTCTAAAATGGCACACTTCATACCATGTATAACCACTAATGATGAGACACACATGTCTGATTTATTTTTCAAGGAGGTAGTGATACTTCATGGAATGCCCATGAACATTGTTTCTAATAAAGACACCAAGTTTCTTGGTCACTTTTGGAGGACATTATGGAAAAAGCTATGAAAAAATTTGATTTTTAGTTCAGCTTACCACCCTCATATAGATGGTAAAACTAAGGTTGTGAATAGAATCTTATGGAACTTTTTGAGGTGTTTATCCAAGGTCCATCCCAAGTAGTAAGATCTTATGTTGTCTCAAGTAGAGTTTGCTTATAATGATTCTACCAATAGGAGCATTGGTATGAGTCCATTCCAAGTAATCTATGGCATGTAGCCTAGAGGTATATTCAAGGTTATAAACATCATCCATATTGATAATACAATTATTGATGGTGAAAATTTTGTAATGGCAATGAAGAAGATATGTGAATAGGTAAGAAAGCATTTGGAGTCTAGTGTTGAAAAGTACATGAAAAAAGTAGATTTGAGTATAAGAGAAGTGAATTTATAGGTTGGATACTTAGTCTTATCTCATATCAAGAAGGAAAGGTACCCAAGGGGTGAATACAAAAAGTTGAAGTTGAAAAATATATGTCCTTACAAGATTTTTAGAAAGTTTGCAAACACTGCATACAAATTGGAGTTGCTTAGTGGAGTAGGAATTTCACCTATATTACATGATTTAGAATTTTACCCTTAAAAAAATGAGATGAATAAGGAAATATATAATATTATGCATCTAAATCAGGCCTAGAATGGGTAAGATGGTTACCTATGTCCAAGATAGAAGAGATGGAGTACACTTTGGACAAGCAAATGATCAAGAGGATTAGAGACAAGTGGTGTTTCAAGTTTCTCTTAAAATGGAAGAATAATCAAGTATAAAATTCCATGTGTATGAATTAACATGATATACAAAAGTGAGGGATTACTCTAGAAGCACTCATGGACAACAGTCCATGAGTTCTTTTTCCTTTCCATGGGAGTATGATGTAGGAGCATCACTAGTAGGGAGCAATTTTTTTAGTTTTGGTTTATTTGCATTAATTTAGGTTGGATAATGTATTTTATGGATTTATAAGTCCAAAATCATTCTTATAATTAAAATTGGTATTCTAGGGATGCATCTAGGTAGTTTAAATTTCAAATCTAGGATTTTCCTGCCAAAACTAGTTGTATGCATAAATTTGAATTTCTCATGTGTTTTAGGACTTACAGGGGTATTTAAAAGTATTTAATAATTTTATTAAAAAGTTTAAAATTTCATTATGTACATATTAAAACTATATTAAGGGTCCCAAGACTCATTTGTATGAAAACCCCATATTTATCCACATGTGCATACTTGGTAACTCCACTTATGATTGTTGGTAGTGACCAAGGTAGTAACAAATGGTTGTGATTCATGAAAAGTTTATAATGTATATTTGTATATATTTATTTCATTTTTTTAATAGAAAAAATTCTAAGGAAGGATTAAAAAATCCCTATTCTTCAAGGATCAGACATAGAGCCTTGTTTTTGAGTTGTCTTGTTTTTTACTACAGGCTGTGTTTACAAAAGTTGACAATAAAAATAAATTTATTTATTGTTATAAATAATTTTTAAATATTTTTTAATGTATATTTAGGCTATGAGTTTCTATCACAATAATCAAATCATCTATTATCTCTACAAATAGATCCCTTGTTTCCTAAATCATTCATTATGCAAAGGACTATGTGTTTGTTCTTATGAAGGACTAGTCATTGATTCTATCTACATTGTGTTTTCAACATATCCATAGGTTTTTTATATTGTTTTAATAGTGTATGCTCAAATTAATGACAATAATATTTTTTGATGACTGGAAACTAGTATAGAAACCCTACTTCTTGTAATAGACTTTCTATGAATGGACTAAGTACGCATTCCACTACAAGAAATGATCTAAAAAATGATGGTTAAACTATTGGGGATAGTAAGGTAAGTCCTTTGAATATGATATAATTTAATTTTAATCTTTATACATTTGGTATTGTGTTTTTTTTTTTCTACAGGAACATAGATTGGTAAAACCATAAATTTCTTCACACAGTCAATCATGTTTGGTGTTAGAAACCTCTAATAGAGGATTAGAAAGTGGATACTAACACTTGGATAAGTTTATATAGGTCTAGAAATACCTTATAAATATATTTTAGATATTTTAAATCCTTTAATACATTTACTATTTAAATTTCTCTGCACTCGATTTGTGACAGAGCTATAAAAGCCTTAATATAGGGTTTTTTCCATATCTTAATTCCAACCATCCAAAATTCTAAAAAAAATTAATCTAGTCAATTTTGAGTTTCACTGACTGATTCATAGGATTTCAAGTGTGTACAGATTCATTTGTATGGACTTTTGTTTATTTCCTTCTGTTTATCCTTTAGGAGGCCTAATTGGGGAAGATTAGTAGTTCGAAAGTGGGTCTACAGTGGACTTAGACCTTGAAATTTGCTATACAAGAGGGTCTCCATAGAGGGTATCTATAACCACTTTTTTTTTCTCCTAATTCATTTTAATTTTTCTATATAATCAAGAAAATAGGGAAAATAGGGCTACTAGGAAGGGTCACAAGCCTATAGTTTTTGGGAAAGAATTCCAAGTTAAGACTTTTGTAGAGGAACCTCTACATCAGTATATAAGCTTAATATGGATTTAGATGTTGGAATTGCTTCTATCTAGTGGCCATGCTATACTAGGGAAATCTTATAAGTTTTACCATTCTATAACTCTTATATTATTGAGCTATATACTCTTTAAAACTATCTTGTCATTTTTGTCTTACATTATGTACCTGGATATGTTATTTTATAGGATATGATGACACTATATACACATGGTATAGATTATATTTATGGTTCTATACTCCATTTATGCTCTTACTTGTACATAGTGGATTAGACTTTGATTTTCTATGATGTGTGTCCCTTGGCCCTTGTGGAAAAATTACTTAAAAATATATATGATATTGTGTTTGGTATGTGCAACATTTTAACATGTCCATTACTTTTAACCCTTGGACCTATTTTATGTCTTACATTTGAGCATATCCCTTGTTTACTACATTATTAATGTCCTTTACATGTATCCCTTGGCCTTGTGTGTTTAATATTTACTTATGAAAAAATAAAAAATGTCCCTTGTATGTGGACCTTGGCCTTATTAGATGACAGTGTGCATGTTGTGTTTGTGTGCTTATTGATCTTGTTAATTTTTACAAGTGCCATGATCCATATCATGCACTAGTTATTGCATATGATTATATTACAAATACCATTATGATCTTTATTGATACATTTATATAGAATCCACACTTTAGGCCTTGCCTCATATGTTATATACATGCTTTTAAATGATACATATCTTAATATGATGACATGCATTTTCACATATGCTACAATAGTCAATGATTACATATTCATATGAATAATATAGTTAGTTCTTCATTTGAGATAAGTGACTTTTAGAACACATCCCTCACCTCAAAAGGAGGAATTTTATTGGGATTTTCATTTAAAGATGAGCCTCTGTGAATAAAAATAGTCTTATGGTACAAAGTACAATTTCAAAACATTTATGATTGTCAAATTTTAATTATGGGTATATATTCTAGGGGCATATGCGATGTATATGCATACACATCACACAAAAAAGTAAAAATTCATACATTTTTGGTGCATGATATAGATTCATACACAATCTTAAAAATAAATGTACAAAATTTGAATCTACATATATTTACATATTTCATATTTATCACATGGGGGCATAATACAGATTCATGCCATGCTTTCAATTCTATTTTATATATGTGGTCATGGTAGAACTATGGATATTCTCCATTATTTTTTGATCATGCATATAGTAACTGTTGATGGTTAAAATTGCACTTGTTTAACACCAACAATGGGAAGTTTCAAGATGTGGGACTTGCGACTTGAAACAACCTCTAGATTTTTAACAAGCTGGTCTCTTATTTATATCAAGTATATACTGGGAAAAGGGATAGGAATTTTAATAGAAACACAAATGCAAGAAATAAAATCTAACTATGGCGATGTGCCTAAATGTAATTTGACGTTAATCCTGAGCACAATGAGACTATATGTAAGATTAAATTACAATTAATAGAAAACAACGCATGATCAATGTAAAAGATTAAAACAATAGAAATAGAGGCTCATAACATAGACTGCTTTTGCAGTGATATAAAAAATATCAACAAAGGCATAGGGTTCAATCTTCTTATTTGAATTCTCTAGTCACATAAGAGGCACAGAAACATGCACAGTTACATAAACTTTCCAACTCAATAAAATGTAACAAAGGCAAATGATATTCCTAATCATAGCTCTAGAAAGTCTAAAACTCTTGACAACATAGCCTAGACTACTTTTTTAATGACATAGAAAATATCAACAAAGGCATAGGATTCAATCTTCTCATTAATTTTCTAGTCACATAAGAGGCAAAAAAACATGCATAGTTACATAAACTTTCCAACTTAAGAAAATGGAACAAAGGCAAATGATATTCCTAATCACAGCTCTAGAAAGTCTAAACTCTTGACAATAATTCTCTCAAAAAATTCTCTCTGGTATCTGATGATGCTAGAACTTTTGGTGATCTATTAAACCTTATTTATAGCCTTGGATTCACTCTGAATTGTCTACATGTTCTCAATCTAACGGCCCCACTAAAATCTAATCGAATTGGAAGTGTCTAACAGAAGATATTTCTTAGATTCTAAAATGCTCTATCTTCTGACAGTTCATTAGCTACAATAGATCATAGGATGCTCCCTTCTATTAAACAGAAGATGACACTTGGCCAATTCCTTGAAAACCTTCTTATTACTTAGGAGACACTGAAGAAAGACACTTGGCATGTTCCACAACACTTACTGAAGACACGCGGCACTTTTTACATAACTTATACTCTTTTGTGTCTTTGCTTAGGAGTGTTCCGCCTTTGACACTTGTCATAATCTGTTTCTTTGAAACTTTAACAACTTAACAAAGAAAATAAAACCCATAGCATTTCTCACCCGAGAAACTTTAAAAAGGCATAGGGATAGGTGGCAATTTCTGCTTGCCTCAACAAAAGACACATGGCAATCTCTGCTTCACTTAACTGGGGATATGTGGTGATCTCCACTAATTTTAGCTACCTTTTGAGAATCTTGCAAAAGGTGACACATGTTGGTTTCCATGTCACTCTATTTATCTTATCAAAACAATCATGCCTTATTTCATATTTATGCAGACTGTGACACTTGGCAGTTTCACTTGCTTAAGAAACAAAACATGAGACCCACCACAGTCTTTGCTATATCAGTGAAACAAAATGAAGTTGATTTGAATCTTGACACATGGTGACTTCTTCTCTCTTTATCTAGGATACGTGGCATCTTTCATCACTTTTAAAAAAGCAAATTGAAACCTTCCGTGATTGCCACTTAGCACTTTCTATATGATCTTGATACTTAGCTTGTTAAAACCTTCTGTTGAAAAGAGATTTGAAATGTGGGTGCTGATATGAAACACAGATGCTGACACTTGTCATGTTCTGCTGAGTTACTATGAGATACGTGGGACATCTTGACCAACTTATAAAAATCATAAAAGGTACCTCGGCCTATGACACTTGGTAGCTTCTGCTTGACTTTGACACTTAGACAAAAATGAATCAAAAGGAAATCAAGCCCGTGCTCTATTTCAAAACTTTTCTGTCATGAACTAAATTATGTGGGAATAAAATTTTGTAGTGCGTAATTGAAAATTAGAATGAAATGTAGAGTATTTTTACTCTATATTTATTGGCAACCTCAAGGACTTTTGAGCCTACTCAAAAAGAAATCACAACTCTCGCTAGATCAAAATTTCAAAATTACAGCTTCAACAATGTTGTTTGATAGGTAGACCATTCATCGTCAGATAACCCCTACTTATTCTATAATTCATTGAAGACTAAATCAAGGTTAATAATATCCTTGAGTGAAAAATTTTGCAAAATCTAAACCATAGCCTTTAATTTGAATTCGATCTAGGAAACAGAAACCAAGATAGCTTCTACTTCAGGGACTGATGAATCATCCCTTAAATTTTAAAAAACTATTTGATCATTCTATTTGGCCAACAACAAAGGTTCAATTTCATCAACCATTAGCACCATGTTGTCATCAAGAAACATAGAAGGAAGACCTAATTGCACTAGATCTTCAATATGCTATTTCATTTCACTGATTCCTTCTTTCATGACATATAGGAGCTCTCTGCAACTAATGGCCATGGAATTGCAACTGAGAACCTCATTCACTCGCTTAGCAGTGACCATTCTATTCTCAATTCCTATTGCTGATAACGTTGCATCCATTGTATCATAAAGCTTTTGTAGCAACGTTTTAGAGTCCATTACTCTCCTAAAAACTATAGCCAAAGTGTTTGATATTGAATTCTCCACCTTTTCACACAATTTATATACATTTAGTAGGAAGGTGAGAGAAGGCCTAAGCTGAATAATCTCTGAGGAGATTCTTTTCCACATGGATTCATAGACCTCCTTCACCAGACTTAACACTCTGACATTCCTTGGCCTATTGGCCAGCTCCAGTGTCAATTGTGTTGCTCTCTGCTACTCATCTTGAAATTGAGCTTGTATAGTCGTAGTATTATTCTATTTGACCAGCAGCTTCTATTGTAATTGAGGAGCTTGCAATAGGTGTTCCTTGCATTTTTCTTGTAATGCTACCTTTTCGCACCTTAGGGTCATTACTGCATCCTTTTCCTATGTTAGCCCTACTTTTAAGGAATCATTGTGGGCCTGGACTACCTAGTAAGTCTAAAGAGAAATAGTATCTTGCAACTATTTATTCAGTTTCTCTATTTCATTATCTTTCTAACTAATTTATGTGGTCAAACTATTATAGTTTGCCTTTTCCTTGGCTAAATCGACCTCCATCTTTTGTAGCCTCCTTGATGTCTTCAAGTAGTCTTTAGCAACTGTAGAAGTGGATTCAGTTAGCAGCTCAATTTTGTCTTGTGGCTTGAAGAGGGACATGTCGATGGCCACTACATTCATCATGTAGTCCTCCAGCTGCATCTGCTCAATTGGCTTGATTACATTTGGTGACAAATGAGTCACCATCAATTACTATTGCATGGGGTCAAATTATGACCATAGATGGGGAGTAGCCAAGGCTTTATTTTCCTTGATCTTCTTTTTCTCTCTTCAAGCTTTCCTTGCCTTCTTAGAAACATCTGCTTGGGTCTGGAAGGTAGAAGGAGAGGCAATGTGCCCACCCGCAAAAGGATGTCCTTATGGCAAACCATATTGAATAGCCAATTGTTGGATACGGGCAATCTGAGGGGAAAATTTCTTGGGAATAGAAGGGGAAAAGTGAGGTAACATTAAAGCTTGAGTAGGGATAGATGGGGTGAAGTGATAAATGGGAACGACAGAGGTGGCAGGGGATGTCATCTGGCTAGATGGAATCATCATGCCAATAGGAGAAGAAATAGATTGAGAAGGAGAAGGAGGAATAATACTTACTTGAGGAGTAATTACAGTACTCTATAATTGGTGTTGTGGGGGGTCTACCTCCTCTTCTGAATCAAACTGAAACTGCACCCTCTTTCATTTCTTAGGTGTCTCTTCTTCTAGCTGTGTTTCTTTTCCTTTCACATCTACTGCTGCCATTAGTGATGCTTGTGGAGAACTAGGAATTTCAATAATTGATGTTGATGGGGAAGATTTTGGTGGTTAAGGCACCACACTCTTTTATTTTTCCATGATGATGAGAGATTGAGGCCAAACTAATAAAGTTACTATAGTTGCAATTTTCCCTAAGGCTTGTGACTCTTGGCTGGACCCTACTCTAGCTTCCAGCTCTACACCCAGTGTCAGCAAATTACTTGTCTTTGGGATAGATATAGGGGAGAGATGGCACTCATCCTAGAGTTCTTCCCATCTCTCATCTGAGTCTATGTTCTTGAAATAATGGGTTATTTGACAAAAATTTTGCCTATATTTCCAATAGGCTTCTATTTTCTCAGCATCCCAATCTTTATTTTTTAGTGTCCTTCTTAAGCCAGAAGTCATTCTGACTTTGGGAACATAATTCCTCTATTTAACATAGAATGTTTCCTAGGGTCTATTTTTTGGAAGGGGCAAGTTTGTTAATTCAACATAAAATCCAAGAGTGTCTTCCCTAGGATTTTTTCTATTCTCCCAAAAGGGGTAGCCTTCATGTGAAATTATGGTTGCAACCCTATTAGTCCTTATCCAGGAAGTGATGAAACCATTTGGGTCATATACCCATTTGTATTCAACTAAAAAGAAACCTAGGAAGGCCATTTTTCTAAGCAGCAAAATCTCAGCGTCTTTGGATTCTAATACCATACTGGTTGTCATCCATGGAATATCATACATTTTTCTCTTCCTCTTCTTAGAGCCATATTAATTGTCAACTTTAGATACCTTCCTGGTGAGCTCTAATAATTCTATCCTAAGAGTCAAAATCTTAGGTAGCAACATTGGTTCCCCACAAAAACCATGGACTCTTATAATTGTATGGTGGGATCCAAAATAGAAATCACAAGGAATTGGGAAACTAGCTAGAAGGTTTGAAACACTTGGGAATAGTCTATTCACAACTGGTTCAAACCTGAGGTGATAAAAATTAGGGGTAACAAATAATTCCTAGAATTCATATGGGTCACTAGTATTTGACAAAATATGTGTCCATGCAAACACAGGAATGGTCCTTTAGAGATCAAAAATTGGGTCATACATATCAATATACATATGTTGGGCAAAGAGGTGAGAGTTCTAAAACAACATGAGGTGAAAAAATTAAGAAGAGTACTTGAAAATTCCTTTTGATTTGAACTGAGCTAGTTGTTCCACCATTGAGAAAGCAGTTTGTTTAAAAAAGTCAAGCCTATACTCCTAAGTTTTTTCAACAGTCTTCAGCCTGAAGAGGATAGCCATTTGTTCTCCATAAACTACCATATCATCTTTCATGCCAAAGATGAAAGCCATCATATACAATGCATCTTGGCTAGCTTGTGTGAATTGGGCTCTTGTTGTAGGGAGTGTAGGCATAGTAGTGTCATCATCACCATTTGCAATTTGGATCTCAAGAACCTAAACTAGGTATTGATGTTTGCCCACGTTCTTTGCATTTTAGCAACAGTAGGAAATGTAGCTATCTTATCATGACATAGGGCTAACATATCTCTAATATCCTATGGTGTGATTTGCATCGTGAATGGACCCTATTGAATGGTGCATGAGGGTGCATGGAACAAGTCTACACATAATTCAACCAAGTTATGGCATGGATGCACTGTTAGGATAATGAATTGTGCTAGTTGTGAATTCCATATCCTCATGGCAAATGTCTCATATTGCCCTACTTTGGCCCTCTGTAGACACCTTTGATGTGCCCCTTCTCTGAGAGTTTTTCTAATAGCTCTTTAAAGGATTGGGTCCATGACTCCATTTGCATAATCTGTTATCTTTGTTGGATCACTTGCTTGACCAACTTCAAGAATTCTAGTACATGGATAGGTCTTCAATGGTTGCACAGGAGCTGAAGCATATGACTTGCTCGCAAGAAACTTGTCAAGGGATTCACACATCCAAGCTCCTTGTTGTGAAGACTGTGTTCCCTCTATCTCTATATCTTTTCTGTGATAACTGGTATGAACTTTCTCAAAATAGAAACACTTTCACTGAAGCAAGTTTACTAGGCACTGAAAAATGCAAGTAGTAGGATATTTTCTCACAGTTGCAAGAATGTTTGAGAACTTGTAATCTTTAACTCTTGATAAGAGGTATTTATTGACCTATCAAGTCTCAAAATGGCATTAAACTTGAATAATTATTAGCAAATCTTAATCTTTATGGGATAGCGAGGCAAACATGTTATGCAAGTGGCAACACAAGGTACCTTGGGGATTTCTAAAGATTTGGGAGACATTCAATGCATTGAGAAATTTTGAGGATTTTGAAAAACTCTCTGAGCTACTAACTATGTGTTCAAAGAAAACTTATTTAAAAGAAAAGTGGGAAAACACAAATGGGAAAACAAAACAATACGGAAAGGGGAAACTATCTAACGATAATACATTTAAGCAAGTATCTTTATCTCCCTCTTGGATCAAAAGAAGAATTTCTAAAGTCTCCTTTGAGACAAGATGACTTATGTTGCTGAACAAGTGGTTGAATTGGATGTAGCGCCGATGACTTGCTTTCTTTGTATGCCACATTGATTGGCCTACATTTGAGTGAGTCTGAGTCAAACATGCTTCCAACATATATAAACTCTTCTTGTCCTTAGAAGCTTGTCGAATGCTGGTTCTTGATACTGGCATGTCTTATCAAGAAATTAATGACTATTTGCTCATCAACAGAATCCCTTTGATATATATCATTTATTGTCTTATCTCCTTCTACTTCAAACTCAAGTTTTATTTCATAATCATCTTCTCTAATGACTTCAAAATTACCAACCTCTTGAAAGGATAATTCTAAAAGATTGTAATTATTTTGCATATGTAATTGAGTCTCGATGTTTTCTTGTTCATTTGCAACCAGCTCATAGCTTCCTTGAAAAATAGTATAACCTGACCCAATGATTTCAAACAAATCATTCAAATCATGATCAAGGCAATGTCCACACTCCTCCACATCATCTTGCAAAGTAAGAAGAAAGTCAAAAATTATCTCTTCTTCATTAGAGATTAAGGCATACACTTGTAACTTCTCACTCGAAATATGGAATTCATATTGAGAGACCTGAGGATTGATAGAAGAGGTATCTTTTGACTTTTCTTCCTTTAAAATGTTTGGAATTTTATGATCTTCATCAAATATGACGTAAGTACCCAGACCAATGGAATCATAATTTCCATATGGGTCACTTTGCATCATAGCTAATAAATGATCATTTTTCTCCTCTTGATCATGTTCAGTCCATTCAGCTAACTCCTCAACAAAAACCTTTTCTTCTTTATTCATCATAGCATGAATTGCCTCTAACTTTGTAATTGGTTCATTGGTGATGTGATCCTTATATAATGGCTCAGATAATATCTTCATCTTTGAACCATACTTGGTTCTTAGGATGAGGTGAGACCAATCAAGGGACATATATCCTCCTATCTTGGTTGTAAAGTCTCTTGATAAACATAAGCCAAAAAAAGGAGGTATATCTATGACTACTACATCTTGATTTACAATTATATTGGGACAAGTATATAATTCTAATGGGAGTTGTTTAATTCTCCCTATTGTTTGTACTACTTTACCATCTAGCTGCATGACTCCTTTAGTGAGTGGTTCATACTTAATTTCTAAAGCATTAGTTATCTGCTTAGGCATTACTGTAGTACTAGCCATTGAATCAATCATTGCATTATGAAGTAGTTTCTTGCCAACTATCAAAGTTAAATAGAAGGGATCCAGTTTGGATTTGCTTACCTTTAGTGCAGTATTCACTAGGGTTGTTGTATGTAGATGGACTGTGTCTTTGAGCTTTTCTTTTTTAGTAAGTCCTTCTTTGATAACAGTACCTTTGGGCACTATTTGGCCTTGTAAGGCTTCTTGTAGTAGTGTATTTTATTCAGTAATATCCAATATATCCCATATTGATACTTGTGATGGAGTCTTCTTTAATTGATCGACCACATTTATTGGTCCTAGAGTCTAAGTTCTTTGAGAATAAGGATATCTTATTTTTTCTTGAATTTGTGTAGGAATCACTTGATTCTACACTAGCTGAGGCACTTCTTTTCTGACAGATGTATTTCTTTGTCCTTAAAATGGAGGATTCTCCATGACTTGACTATTTACAACTTCAGGCTATTCCATCATCCTTCTCTTTGTTCTAGTATAATAATTAGATTGTAGTACTGGTTTCTTGGAAGTGGAAGCTTCGTTCAAGAAAACTAATTCTTCATCTTCAACCCATGAGAACAAATCATGTTCTTAGGCTATTTCTTCCTCTTTTTGCAAAGACATCCCTTGCATCTAAGCCATTAAGACTAAATTTTGCATACCAGAAGACTAGTAGGCTTGATTGTCACTAGAACTTACAAATTGTCCATCCATTATTCTTTGCTCTGCCACCTTTTGTTGTAGATTACCCATGCAACAATCTCTAGGCATATGAGCATTATTTCAAGGGAAACACCAGGAATTAGTGTTATCCACATAATTACTTTGCCTTGGAACAATCTCCCTATTTGAATTGGGAGGAATAGTCTGAGGGTATATGGAATGCAACTAATTGGTTTGTTGGCTGAGGGTTAGTTTGCCTTGGAGGACCCTGGTATTGGTTTAACTGAGATGAAAATCTATTTCCTTGATAGCCTTGGTATTGGGGTTTAGTATAAGTATTTTTCTGTCTTTTTATATTAATCAGCTCATTAGAAAATGTCCTCAAGATATTCTTGATATCATCCAGCTCAGATGACTGAGCAGGGACAATTTCTTTAACAGGTGGTTGAGGACATGTGTACATAGACATAGGTGGGGCTATGGATTTAGGGGCTTCTTGAGGTAATGGTAAGGAAATTTTTGGGAACATGGGCATGGGAGGCCTTGGAGACAATTTTTCATCATCTATCAAATTATTTTCAACTCTGACTACATAGTCATAAGCCTCTGGCAGAGTCTGACCTCCAAGTGACTGAATCATAACAGATGTGTCTGAATATAAAGCCTTAAGTTAAAACACTATAGCCATACTTGGTAATGGTCTAGCTCTAGCAGGGATTCTTTCCCAAGTCTTTTGAAATCTAGAATTGAAGGCAGTCATCACTTCTTGTGGTGCCCTTTAGATGGTAATCAATTGTTGTAACAAAGAAGACTTATCACCCTTCTCTTCAAATCTTTCAAAGAAAAGATATTCAAGCTAATCCCATGTAGATATGGTATTTGGGGTCAAATACTGATACCATTCTAGAGCCTTCCCTTTAAAAGAAGCTACTAATAATCTTATGGCCACATTTTGCTGTGTGACAACATGTATAGCACAGACATCTAATACGTCTTGCAGATGTTCTTCAAGTGTCTTGAAGTCTTGCCTACTGAATTGGGTAGAGCTTTTAGGTCATTCACTGGAATAGGGTCCCAATTGGTTGGTGTAATTGGGAGAATCAAAGGACTACCAGTGTTCCAACTTGCATAATTTCTTGGGGCTATAGGGGCTCCCATATTTGCTCTTGGTATTGGTATAAACTGGTTGATTCTTCTTCTTGGACTAGTTACCAAAGGTGGCAAAAGAATACCTAGATTTATAGTAGATTAAGATCTGGTTATTGGTCCATAGCTCTGACTCCTCATAGCTCTCTGGTTCATATGACCTTGAAATAAATTTCAATATAGTGTCCCACTAGGTGTGCCAAAAACTGTTGATGGTTAAAATTGTGATTATTTAACACCAACAATGGGAAGTTTCAAGATGTGGGACTTGTGACTTGAAACAACCTCCATATTTTTAAGAAGCTAGTCTCTTCTTTATATCAAGTGTCTACTAGGAAAAGGGATAGGAATTTTAATAGAAACACAAATGCAAGAAAGAAAATCTAACTATGGCGATGCACCTGAATGTAATTTGACCTTAATCCTAAGCATAGTGAGACTATATGTAAGATTCAATTACATTTAAGAGCAAACAAGGCATGATCAATGTAAAAGATTAAAACAATAGAAACAAAGGCTCATAGCATAGACTGATTTTGTAGTGATACAAAAAATATCAACAAGGGCACAGGGTTCAATCTTCTTATTTGAATTCTCTAGCCACATAAGAAGCACAAAAACATGCATAGTTACATAAATTTTCCAGCTCAAGAAAATGGAACAAAGGCAAATGATATTCCTAATCACAACTCTAGAAAGTCTAAAACTCTTGAAAACAAAGCCTAGACTACTTTTGTAATGACACAGAAAATAGCAACAAAGGCACTAGATTCAATCTTCTCATTAACTCTCCAGTCACATAAGAGGCACAGTTACATAAACTTTCCAGCTTAAGAAAATGGAACAAAGGCAAATGATATTCCTAATCACATCTCTAGAAAGTCTAAACTCTTGACAATAATTCTCTCAAAAAATTATCTCTGGTATCTGATGATGATGTCACTTATGTTGATCTCTGCACCCTTATTTATAGCCTTGGATTCACTCTAAATTGTCTGTGTGTTCCTAATCTAATGGTCCCACTAAAATCTAACTAAATTGGAAGTGTCTAAAAGAAGATATTTCTTAGATTCTGAAACACTCTATCTTCTTGTAGTTCATTGGCTGAAACAAATTTTAGGATGCTCCCTTCTATTAAACAGAAGAGGACTCTTGGCCAATTCCTTGAAAACCTTCTTATTACTTAGGAGACACTGGAGAAAGACACTTGGCATGTTCTGCAACACTTATCGAAGACATGTGGCACCTTTTGCATAACTTATACTCTTTTGTGTCTTTTCTTATGAGTGTTCTGCCTTTGACACTTGTCACAATCTGCTTCTTCAAAACTTTAACAATTTAACAAAGAAAATAAAACCCATAACATTTCTCACCCGAGCAACTTTAAATAGGCATAGGGACAGGTGGAGATTTCCACTTGCCTTAACAAAATACATGTGGTAATCTATGCTTCACTTAACTGGGGATATGTGGTAATCTCTGCTACTTTTAGCTACCTTTTGAGAAACCTACGAAAGGTGACATGTGTTAGTTTCCACATCGCTCTGTTTATCTTATCGAAACAATCAGGCCTTCTTTCATATTTACGTGGACCACGATACTTGGCGGCTTTCGCTTGCTTCAGAAACAAAACCTAAGACCCACCATAGTCTTTGTTATGTTAGTGAAACAAAATGAAGGTAATTCAGATCTTGACACATGGTGACTTCTGCTCTCTTTAGCTAGGATACGTGGCATCTTCCATCACTTTTAGAAAAGCAAATTGAAGCCTTCTGTGATTTCCACTTGATACTTTCCACCTAATCTTGATACTTAGCTTGTTGAAACCTTCTACTAAAAAGAGATTTGAAATGTAGGTGCCAATATGAAATGTGGATGTTGACACTTGTGGTGTTCCACTAAGTTACTATGAGATACATGGCACATCCCGACCAACTTATAAAAATTATGAAAGGTGTCTCGGTTGATGACACTTGACAGCTTCCACTTGACTTTGACACTTAGACAAAAATGAATCAAAAGGAAATCAAGCCCGTGCTCTGTTTCAAAACTTTGATGTCACAAACCAAAGTATGCGAGAACAAAATTTTGTAGTGTGCAACTGAAAATTAGAATGAAACCTAGAGTATTTTTACTCTACAGTAACTAAGGAATAAAGTGATAACTATATCTATAATCCATCTATGATGGTTGATTCAATTAAAGGGCATAATACATAATTTGGATATTCAATCTCTCTAACATTATAGTTTATGAATCCATTATGGATTTCAACCCATTTACATCGTGTGGTTACAAATACCAACAATGCATATTGAGGTTTCTACATCCATCAATGGGCATTATTTTATATACAGGTTCACTTCAAATTGGGGCTTTATCACCCTTATTTCATCATATTTCAACAAATGAATCAATCTTCCCAAGTGATTCATCAAAATCACCAATTATCGAATGCTTTAAAGAAGAATCATCTTCAAAAAGAGTGACAATAGCAACATTGGTTTCACACATACAATTTTACCCCTTCCTTGTTATTTAAAATATTTTTAAATTCAAGTTACATTTCAGTTTTTAATTTCACATATGGAAATTAACTACTTTTACATCATTACAAAATCCACCATGAAACACCTTGCATTATTGGAGCTTTCTCCCAAAGGAAAAGTGTGTTGTACACACTTAGGTATATCTTTCCTTTGACTATAATAAATTCATTTTTATACTAAATGGGGGGATTGTACTCACTAAACTTTGGTCATGAATACTTGATAAAGCTAGTTTTGGCCCACTTTTAATTTTTAATTCACTTAAACACTTAATTTATATCAATTTCATCACCTCACTCTATCATAAGTACCTATATGTATATATCCTTATCTAAGTTGTTGATTTCTACCTACATAAATGTCCTTAATCACTAAAAACCCATATAACCATATATATGAATGTTCTAGATCAGTAATTTCAAATGTTACCTTTATAGGACAAAATTGATCAATATAAGACAAGGTCAATAATAGGTCTTGACTCTTGTGGGTCGACCTTGTCCCTTTTCAAGTAATGAATCTTGCTAAGAAGTTAAACTCTCCCTTATAGGTTGGTCCATATTTTTAGGATAGGTAGTGTGAGGTCTACCCCTTTTCGATTTCTATAAAGGCACATCCAATGCATCTAATTTATCACTAGGAAATTTCACTATTGAGGTACACTTATACTATTTCACATCAAGATAAAACTTAACTACTTTATACAAATCTTATTCTAATCATTTGAATTATTCTTTAGCTAAGTAAATATCCTATTTTATTAAACTCAAGAAAATCAAATCATTATCAAGTGTTCAATCCATATCTATATGCACACATGTAGTCAAAGAAGTACAATTGCACCAAACACTCTAAGTGATATAACTAAGTGAGATTGATTTCCATATTAAGAGTATTGGATATGTAGACATCAAGCAATCATTGTGGACATTATTTGGGTCATCTCATCCCATTACACTCTCCCATTTTTCTTTGCAAAATTTTAGCTATTGTAAGCCCTATTGGGGTTTCAAATTTGAATCTGATTTGTACATCATTCACGTGCATGTGAAGACCAAATTTACATACACACCCATTTTTAAGGTAGATGCAAGTTATTTTATTATCAGATACTTATTTTTTTAAAGGTCAAGATCAACCTATAGAGCACAGTAGTGGCAGTTAGTTTGGAATCCTCTCGGTTAGTTGTGACCTAAAGTAGTTACAGTTACAAGTTATGTTGAGCAAGTATGATTCATTTTGATCTTATATTTTAGACACATTTTAGTCAAACACACTCAATGTATAGGCCTAAAATAGATAGGTCTTCTTTTGTTGTTCATAATTAGATTCTATCATTCATTTTTACTTTGTTCATTTTAGTATTTTACTTTCATTCTACTATTTGCAAGTTATTTTACAACATTTGATACATTTATATTAATTTTATCTTCATTAGATTCAATCATTAGGTTAAGTATAAATTATGTTAAAGCACATAGTCACATCAATATGTCAGAATAAAAATGCAATACCCTAAGCCACAAGTTCTACCAACATCACAAAATAAAGAGGAGGAGGTGGTATACTATCCAGATTATCTCTCAATCTACCCCTAGGGGTATGGATCATCAACTAAGTGTTCTAAAACATGTTTCTCTTTATTTTTATCCTTTATATTTTTAGTTTGATGATATAGGGATGAAATGGAAGGAGATAAGTTGGAAAACCTCCTCTAGTTGTATCCTTTAGAGGATCAAAACCCAACACATCTATACTCGGCTTGTGGTGAGGGTCATCCTTCATGACCCCCTAAAGGTGATAATTTCCAAAAAATAAGAGGGATGAAAAATAAATAATGACTTTAATATCTATAATGGACTCTACCATAGTCATGCCATAATTGGTATTCCTAGGAGGTCCTAATGAGTTACATCTAGGGGAACTCTACTTATAATTTAGGTGTCATATCCCCAATATAAAATGAGTTTTTGGAGGTGTTTAAACTTCCAAGGCTATCTTTTCTACTTGTACTTATATCTATATAATAACATTGGATAATATATTGATTTTTTTATGATTCTAATTTTTTTATCAAGATGCATTTGGATAAATACAACATAATTTATATCTTTTTGAATATAAAAAGGATTTCAATCCAAAATATGTGCCAGATCTTATTAAACCTTATAGGGTAGAGAAGAATCTCATAAAAGGACCATGTTTTAGGAGAAAAATTTAGGTTTTAAGTGTTGGAATAAGGAATGAATTCATCTCCAGTCCTCCTAAGCTATAACACAAAACCAAAAGATGAATTTTAGAGAATTTGTTTGACCATATATAGTTCATCTAAGAAAGAGGATTCCCATATGTAACAATATTCAACCCACTCAAATATCTTGGTAAAGGATATACTAGGAAAATGTGGCCATTTTAGGATCCACCACTATAGACCATATGAATTTGGAATCTCTTACTCTAAAGATTTGAAAAGTTGGTAATATTTCATTCATTATTGAGCATTTTTCAAGGCACAATATCAATAAAAGTACATTTATAACAAATTCAAGATTTGAATCAAAACATAGGAATGGATATAATCCAATTTTGATCTTCCCACCATATGGATGAACCTTTGAATCTATTTTTTTGGAAGGCATTGTCTAGTATTTCCATTTGAACTTTTGTAATGTATTTGAAATCTTGGTTATTGATCTTAAATTTAATTTTTAGATCTTTTTATTTTTCCTAGGACCAAGATCTCTTATCAAATATATCCCTTATGACCTTAATACCCTATGAAATATCTGAATGGATTTAATTCTATGAACCTATACCAGGGGATTTCCAATAATGGTAATAACCAAGGACCACAATATAGAGTGTAATTGATGGAGAGGATAGATATGAAGTTTCCCCTTTCCACACTAACCATGGCTTAATGGATTCGTAAAATTTCCATAAACATTTATCCATAAATGTTTTATGTGTTATATAGTGGTTAGTATTAAAAAACATGATTTGAAACCTTAGATTCTTCCAAGCACCTAATACAGGTTGTCAAAGGAAATGTAGTGCCTAAGGAGAATTTTTCAAGCTTCTTACCATTGAATAGCCTTGGGGATCTATTTGGAACACATGGATATTTATTGTATGTAAATATTAATTATCACAAGCCCACGTACCTCCCTTTGTTTTTAACAAATATCATAGGAAATTTTATGAATTCCCATTATGTTTTTTGAATTATCCCAAATATGTCTCTTAACAACTTTTCAATCTTCTTGTAGGCTGACTTAGAGGGATCCTAGCAAGAGGATTAATAGACATGAGAAGAATCTTGGAATTTGGAATAAATTTGAAATTTAATAGCAATATATAAAGGCTTAGTGATCTAATATGCTATTTTATTTTCACTCTTTAGATAACACAATTCCATAGCTCAAATTGAGAGGCTTTAAAGGTGAAGGGAATGCCTAGGAATTTAGACAATCTCCTAATAAGAAATCCATTTAAATTGGTATGTCCCTATATAAATAGGTATAGGTCTATGGGATTACCTATAACAATATATCTTATCCCATTCCATATTATAACCATAATCTAGGTATAAAATCTGAAGACATACAACAGTAGGATGCATAAAGAGTAATCTTTAATGTGGACATTAAAGAGTTGTTTTAGATATGTTTGGGTGATATTAATCCACTTTACTAACCCTATATAGGCATATATTCCCAAAAAATATCCAAACAATTATGCGATGATGACATACAACAAGGAGCTAAAGGGCATCCCTATCAAAATGGAAGGAAAGAGTTCAAAAATTGAAGATTGATGACCATTGGTATTAATAATATAATAAGCATCTTGAAAGAGAGTTATAATAGATAGAATGAATTTGGTTCCAAACACTTAGGATTTTATCATAGTAATAATAAAAGGTCATTCAATCATGTCATAATATTTTTTAAAGTTAATATTGACAAAAAATCCTTCTAATTGGAGGTGTGGATTTTTCCATCCATTCTTATACTTCAATAATGTTTTCAAAAATTTATCTACCTTGGATGAGGTTATTTTTATTATGTCTTATCTCCAATTAAATAATATATCTAATTATAAGACTTAATGCCTTGGTAATAATAATGTAATAGACATTGAGCAAGGTTATAGGGTTCCAGTTGTTGATTAATGTAAAGTTTGTAGACTTTAAAATGAAATTTATGTTACCAATTTTTATAATATTTCTAATATAACCATTAGCCATGGATTCCATATGAACATTGAAAAAATTAGGTCCTACATAATATCATAAGGTTTTGTATAACTTTCAAGTAAAGTCACCAATGGTCAGGGCTTTATTTTAAGCCTCACGTACCATTACATTCAAAAAGTTCCTCAATAGAGAGAGGTTGTTCACAATACATTTTTTAGTTTGGTGTGATATTATAAGTAATAAAATCATGTTACTTATACTAAGTGGCTTCCATTTATTTAGAGTGGGTTGATCTTGAAAAACTTGCTTGTAGTGTTTAACAAGATACTATAGAATATTTGGAAGACTAATGATGTGGTCACTAGCTTATTTCACAGCCTTGATTTTTACAACAAAGTGAACATATCTTAGCCTACTTAAAACTACCTTGGAAACCCAATCCCAATCTTGAGCTAGTAGATGAGGGCTTGGATTTTGTCTCCATGAGCTTGATGAAACTATGTTAGATTAAGTTTTTTGCTTAGCTCAAAAGCTTCATGTTGAAGGTTTTCATTCAATGGGTATTGATCAAGCTCTTGAGAAACTTGATCAAATTCCCATATGTAAGTAGAACTGATGCTTTTATTGAACAAGGCTACTTTTTTTTGAAACACTCTAAAAAAGGTGGTTTTTCATGAGATAAAAACCTCCCACTAGTTAATCTAGCTAGAGTTATTATAGGGTAAAAATAAAAGGTTACTAAGCCACTTAATATGAGTAAGGGTTTGTTCATGCTAAAGATGTAAAATGTTGAGATAAAAATAGTTGTTGAATATCTTCACTGACCAATTAGGCCATTCAATGTAAAATTTAATAGGTTGTTATTTTGATAGGAGAACATTGGAGAGCACACTAGTTAGCTTATCATACATATGGGTAAAGGAGAAAACATTTTAATCGGAAGGGAGGTTTATGTCCAATATCTTGAGAACAATTTCATTCCCTTAGAAAAATTTGGGCTAAGTAAACCAAGGGATAGGGGAGGAATATATATGATGAAGGTTAGGGTTAAATAACCCTAATTTTTTTGCATGTAGAACCATGCCTCACATTATCCTACACACAACCTTATGGGTGATGATTCTTCCTTATCCTTTGTAGATTGAACCATATTGAAATATTTAAATATTAACCAATGGGAGATAGGGAGTTGCTTCACCAACCACTAGGTTTTTTATGTCATCATGGGAGGAATGGAAATTTATGAGCCCAATGATTGCCTATCAAATTATGAACATTAATCAAATAACATGGTTAAACAAGTCTAGTCCATAAGCCATTAAAAACAAGGGAAAAAATGGTACTATAATAGTTATTATTATGCCATATCCCATGACATGCTCAAATATGTGACATGTAACATCAAAATTGATGGTTGTAGTTTATTAGTGCAGGTTTTTATTTTTCCCTATTATTTAATTAGGGAAATTATATATTTGTGCATGCTTGGAGTTTTCCTACATTTGTGAGATAGGCTAGCTTATGTGGAGATGTGTGTCATAGATGTGTCATAGGTGTCATAAGAATGTCTTAAGTAACTCCCTTGATGGGAGTTACTTCTCTATTCTTAGCACCTTATCAACACCTTTCATGGAGGAGTTACAGTCTATTCTTGGGGAGCCTTGACCACCTTTTATGGAGGAGTTACTTACGTGTTCTCCTATATGTATTCTTCACTTTGGCCATCTCATGTTAATTAGATATTGGGTTTTCTCCTATTTGTCTTGTGCAATTTATCTTCTTGTATAATTTCAAATTGATTTAGCATCTATGTGATGTGAAATAGCTTCATCTCATGTGATCACATTTCCTTTGCATTCGCATTATCCAGATTCTGGCAACAACTCTGATATGGTATCAGAGCCACCCTGGTAATTGTGTGTCTGGTTATGCTAGTAGTTTATTTTGAAATTCTTACTTTGCTTTCTTAGTAGTTTATTTTTGTTTAACTTGGTTGCACTTGAGATTTTTGGTAGATTTTATTGAAAACTCATGCAAATCCATACTAAAATCTATTAAAAAAATTACTTTTGTTGAGTTTCATTCAGATCTCCCTTTAGATATCTGAGTTAAAATTTACCAAGACATCTTGTATAGATCTGTTGTGGCTTCAACAAAGGTAGTGGAATTCCTTTTTTTGGTCATTCTGTAGGAAAAGAGAGATCTCTGCACATCTATTTTATGTTCATGGATGCCACTTTCAGCTTGGGGCAGCTCTCTAGGAAGCGCATCTGCATGTGGGCCATTAAATACTTGGCCTTCCATTTCATTCTGTCTTTTACTTTATTATTTTCAGTTAAATTGACTTGTCAAAAAAATCTATCAATTTGACTAAATATTAAGTATTTTAGACAATTTTATAATTTGGGGGTTTATATTTAAAATTGTAGATTTAGGCATTTTTTTAATGTTTTAGTGTTTTTTTTGCAAAAACACTAGTTTACGAGAAAATTGGATTTTTAATATCTTGCAAATGGTAGCTCAGATTCGGGTGCTATTTTTTGCAAAAGTGTTTGTATTTCAATTATCCAAATCTTAGACTTGTTATTTGTTAAAAACACACTAGTTTATAAAGTGCCTAAAATTTGGGTCTCCCAAAACGCATTTTCAGCCGAGTCAAACGTCCTGTTTGCTTAAAGTCTTGCACTAATTGCTCTAAGATACATTCTCAGCTAAGCCCAATGTCTTTTGAGCATGCACTTGCATATTTAGGGGGGCTCAACATTTTGGGGGGGTGTGATTTCTTTTCACAACTTGCAATCTTTTCTTTCATTCTCCTTTCTGCATAATTTCACAACTTGCAATCAACACAACTTCACCTAAAATCAGCATAAAATGGATTCTTTTCAACTTAAACCCCTAACACCCTTCAAATATCATGAATGTAAGGTTAAAATTTCAATCATTCTTAGAATCAAAGGGTTGTATAGGATCACCATGGGTACTAAAGTAGAACCCAACACTAATGTTGAAAAGGTCAAGTGGTACAACCATAGGGATGAAACCTATGGATTACTAAGCTTGTCTATGTCTCCAAAAATTCTCTTCCATTTAGAAACCTCTAAGACTCCCAGAGACATATGGGACACCCTAGAAACCTTATTTGGGAAGCTTGATGAGATGAGAGGTCATGAGCTCAAAAATGAACTCATAAGTCTAAGTCCTAGCAAATTTGACACCCTACAGGACTTCTTCACTAAGTTTAAGGCCCTTAGATTGCAATTGAAAGAATGTGGGATAGAGAAGAAAGATGATCAACTCATCCTTTCTATTCTCACAAAGTTAGGTCCAAGCTATTTAGTCTTTGTTTCCACTTTCCATGCCGCAAAAAGTGCCCTTGGTGCTACATGGAAAATGCCTTCTTTGGATTCATTCATTGTTGACTTGACTAAGGAGCAAGATAAGATATTTAAAATGGGCACAATGAAGTCTACTCAACCCCAAGCTTTGATAGCTGGAAATGGTAAGGATAAGACTTCAACAAAGGAGAAGAAGAAAAAGAACAAGGACCAAGAGAAGAAGAAAGAAAACAACAATCTTGCCAAAAACAACACTGAGTCTTCCTCCTCAAATGCTAAACCTAAGAAGGAAAATGTTAAGTGTGCCTATTTTAAAAAGATAGGGCATGATGAACACAAATTCATGAAGAAACAAATAGATGACCTAACTCATCTTCTAGAGAAGCACAACATAGGTGTTCTTGAGTCCATCAAGCAGAATTCATCTACCCAAGATTCTACTAAGGCAAAAGGAAAGGGTAAGGAGAAAGAAAAGGGCAAGGCACTTGTAGCTACAACTGCTTCTTCATCTTCATGGGTCATTAACTCAGGTTCTTCTCACCACATGGTCTCTTCTCTAGTTGAGCTTTCATCTTTAGAGCCTTATAGCATGACTTCAATTAGTTTGGGTGATGACACATCAGTTTTTGTTGTAGGGAGAGGGTCAAATGAAATGGAAGGAGGAACATTCAATAATGTTCTAAGTGTTCCTTCTCTTTCAACCAATATCCTATCAATATACCAAATCACTCACATTGGTTAAGGCATGAGAGTTGAGTTTTCACCAGATTTAGTGGCTATCAAAGAATTGCATAGTGATACTACAGTGGAAGTGGGTAGGCCAGATCACCAGGCAAGGTTATACACCTTCTCAAATTTTGCACTTGATTCTTCTCCAACAACATTGTTGACTCACTCAGATGGAGTTAACAAACTATGGCATGAGCGGTTTGGCCACCTTAACTACCACTACCTTGAGCAACTTTGAAAACATGACATGGTCATTGGCTTGCCTCATTTCCAATTCTCAAAAGGACTTTGCGAGGGGTACTCCCTTGGGAAGCATCCTGAAGCAAATTTTGACAAATGCAAAGCTTGGAGGGCTTTACAACCTTTGGAGTTAGTCCACATTGATGTATTAGTACCCTTTCCCAAACCATCTTTCACAAGGGCCAAGTACATCCTCACTTTCATTGATGATTTCTCTAGCTACACTTGGATATATTTTCTCAAATAAAAGTCTGAAGTGTTTGAAAATTTTCTAGACTTCAAGGCTCTTGTTGAGAAATAGAGTGAGAAATCCATCAAGGTTCTTCAAACTGATAATGGAGGGGAGTATGTCAGCAATAGGTTTGAGTAGTTTTGCACCACAGAGGGAATTGATTTGCAGTGCACAGTCACTTATAGTCCTTCATAGAATGGGGTTGCAAAATGTAAAAATAGGTTCTTGGAAGAGATGGGTAGCTGTATGATTCACTCCAAATCCTTATCACCATAGTACTAGGCCGAATCCATCAATTGTGCTTGCTACATTCAAAATAGGGTTCCTCACAAATATTTGAAAGGGATAACGCCCTTTGAAGCTTGGCATAAAAGGAAACCTAATGTTGAGGACCTTAGGGTTTTTGGATCCCCAGACATGGCCTGCATACCAAAAAAGAAATGCAAAGCTATGAAACATTAGTCCAAGCCTTGCATCTTTTTAGGATATCCAGATGGTATTAAGGGGTATCACCTTTTAGACCTGACCACTCATGAGTTGTTCATTGAGAGAAGTGTCCACTTTTAGGAGAGTCCTAGAGACTCAACACTTGGCACTTCTTCTCCCACATCGGATCTACTTCTTCATGATGATTCCTCATTAGATTCAGATCAACCATAGCAAGTTCTTAAGCTAGAGATATCTTCTTCTATGAGTTTAGACAATGAGGATAGTAATACAGAGTCATCCACCTCTAGTCAGTCAGAGGATGAGGAGTTAGCACCTGACTCACACACTTTCGGGCCACTTTGGGCCAGACAGACACTTGAGAGTGTTGGCACTTGGGTAGGAGATCTCGTAGATGATAGACATACTAGGGGGGATTTTCATAGAGATCCACATGCCTTCTTTGCTTCATCTTTGGATCCATAGACTTTTTGAGAGGCATCGGGGGTACCTGAGTGGGATAGTGCTATGAAGGAATAATATTCTTCCTTAATCAAAAATCACACTTGGGATTTGACTTCACTTCCTAAGGGAAGAAAGATGGTTCGATGTAGGTGGATATATCAAACCAAGTTTGTAGTAGATGGGTCAATTGATAAGTACAAGGCATGATTGGTCACCAAGGGTTTCTCATAGGTGGCAGGTATTGACTACTCAGAGACCTTTGCACCCTTTACAATGATGAATTCTATTTAACTCACCTTGGCTATTGCCACAACACATGGTTGGGATGTGCACCAAATGGATGTGAAGAGTGCCTTTTTTCAAAGAGACCTAGAGGAGGAGATCTACATGGAGCAGCGACCAGAATTTGTTCAAGATTCTTCTTTAGTATGCAGACTTAGTAAATCTATCTATGGCCTCAAATAGGCCCTTTGGGCCTGGTATGCCAAGATGGATTCCTTCCTTATCATAATGGGTTTAACTAGGTGCCATTCTAACCCCAATGTCTACTTCTTGTGGTAGGATGATTCACTCCTGATTTTGGTTCTATATGTTGATGACCTTTTGATCATTGGGAGTTCTTCATTGGCTATTGCAGTGATGAAGGCATCTCTCCAAGATAGATTTGACATGACAGACTTGGGTCTATTGCACTACTTCCTTGGCATCAAGATCTCACAGTCAAATTCAGGGATTTCTCTTAGACAACCTCAGTATGCTCTTGATTTATTGTCTCAGTTTCACATGGCTGATTGCAAGCCATCTATGACTCCTTTTCTATCAAGAGTCAAGCTTAAGGCTGACTATTCTTCACCATTAGTTGATGCCACTCGGTATCGACAACTTGTTGGTAGTCTCATCTACTTGACTCACACCAAGCCTAAAATATCATATATAGTGGGACTTGTCTCTAGATTTATGCAGGAACTGCATGAGCTACATTAGAAAGTAGCTAAGAGGATCTTACATTACATACAGGGTTCACATAGATATGGGACTCATTATAGATTTGACATAGAGGTTGACTTGGTTGGATATACAGATTCAGACTAGGCTAGTGATTCACAGACTCACAAGTCAACTTCTGGTTACAATTTTTGTCTAGGTTCTAGTCCTATCAGTTGGTCTAGCAAGAAGAAAAATGCTATTGCTATATCATCCACAGAGGTAGAGTACAAGGGAGCTATTAATGTAGCTACTGAGGTTATTTGGCTTCAAGGGATACTTTCTAAGTTTGGCATTCTTATCAAGTAACCCACCATCATTTATTATGACAACTAGAGTACCATTTAGATTTGTAGGAATCTAGTTCAGCACCATCAGACCAAGCACATAGAGACTCACATGCATTTCATTTATGAGCTTATTCATAGTCTGGTCATTGACTTAATCTTTTGCCAGTCTTCAGAGCAGGTTGCAGACTCTTCACCAAACCTTTCACTGAGATCAAGTTCATTCATCTACAAGCTCTTCTTGGGGTGTCATTTACATATGCAGCAGCATCATCTTCAGGGGGGCTTTTAGCATCTTCATTTCTTTTATGTCTCTCTTTTGGGGGGGGGGAGGTTTTTCCTACAGTTTTTCTCCTTTTCTCTATCTTATGGGAGATTGCATTTGTACATGGGTACCTAATCAGGCCTAGTTTTCAGGACCCATTTTATATTTCCACACTGCCCACCTAAGCTATGCTTATGGGGGGGTATTATTATAAGTTTTTATTTTTCCCTATTATTTAATTAGGGAAATTATATATTTGTGCATACTTTGAGTTTTCCTAGATTCGTGGGATAGGCTAGCTTATGTGGAGATGTGTGTCATAGATGTGTCATAGGTGTCATAAGAATGTCATAAGTAACTCTCTTGATGGGAGTTACTTCTCTATTATTAGCACCTTGTCACCACATTTCATGGAGGAGTTACATTCTATTCTTGGGGTGCCTTGACCACCTTTTGTGGAAGAGTTACTTACGTGCTCTCTTATATGTATTCTTCACTTTGGCCATCTCATGTTAATAAAATATTGGGTTTTCTCCTATTTGTCTTGTATAATTTATCTTCTTGTATAATTTCAAATTGCTTTAGCATCTATGTGATGTGCACTAGCATCATCTTGTCTGATCACATCTCCATTGCATTTGCATTATCTAGATTCTGGAAACAACTCTGATATAGTTATCATTTGGAGATTAAAGTCATTAATCTTCACCTCTCATAGTTATAAAATATGCAAATTTACAAAAAGATGAGGGTTGTAATGGACCATGTACTTACATGTCAAGTTAGTTAAAATGTGTAAATTATGTGAATATATATTCATTAGAAACCATCAAGATTCATGGTTTCATTATCTTGGACTTCAAGCATTGCCAAATAATTATTCAATAATTTATGATGTTAACCTTTAGTAATAAATTTTGTGAACACAATAGGTCTTCATTAGTTATAAAATATATTTATATTTTTTTATACTAGGTGAAGGGTTTACAAATAACACATAGCCTACTTATAAGGGGAGAGGAGAGTTTCCCTAGGATTTATATCCATGACAGGGGCCTTTTATGATGATAAATCTTTTGATTTAAAGTGAGAGTAAATAGAACTCAAAGAATCTTGTGATTGAAAGATCAAATTGGTTAATTTTGGAGTATTTGTCACAACTAAACTATGGTTTACTTTATGAGCTTAAATAACTAAGGATCAGATAATGGGTAATGGTTTTGTCACAATAATGGTTTTGGTTGACCTAAGGATGGAAATATGCACTTTATTACTATGGGTAGTTTGATTATTATTATTATTATTATTATTATTATTATTATTATTATTATGAACCACCAATTTCCATCCATCATTGCCTCCAAAAATGGGTCAAGTAGGTTCAACCATGGATTTGGTTAGAGAATTCATGATTTCCATGAGAAGACAATCCTTGCTCTTATGGTATGAACATTGGCACCAAAAAAAGGTGTTGAGAAATTTGATGTACATGATCCATTGGGTGAAATTTTGCCCTATAATTTGGATATAAATAGTATCATGAAGGTCTTATGTGAGGTTAATATCGATAAAAACATGACATATGGATCTTTGAATGTAATATATGCTTGTTTCTAAACATATGAATCAACTCATACACTTAACTAATTATTCTATAAATGGACAAAATGGCATAAATTAGATAGGGAACTCTCCCCAAACAAAATCTAAAATATGACAAAGTTATGAGTCCAAGGAGAAAACACAAGCAAATATCTCCTAACATACCATGGGCCATGTTTGTGTATGGAAACATAATGTTTAGACTTTTCAAAACTAAAATAGAATAAGCCCTTGTTCATATTTTTCACCCTAATAAAATTGATGCTATGGGGCTTCCATTAAACTTGCACCTAACCAATAAGGGTATGAGATTAAATCCATTGGTATGATTAATTAAATGTATTAAAATAAAGAAAATCATTAAGAGGGTAATCTTGAGAATGTGTTACATTATGTTGTGGAAAACCTTATGTACAAAACTGTGTGCTTTTTTTAGTGCCAATGTTGCTACCACCAGAGTGTACTACATCTAATAATGCAAGCCCCTATGGGAAGCCCATTAAAATAAAAACCAATCACCCAAAGGACGAATTACCATGATAAAGGATAATAAATGATATTCATGGTGATGAAAAACCCTATAGAGATAAATAAAATGTGATGGTATCAGTGCTAGGTAAAACCACATGACATGACCAACATGACTATTTAAAATTGATGATTTTTTTGCAAATATAAGAATACTTATTAAATAATAATAATAATAATAATAATAATAATAATAATAATAATAATAATAATAATCCAAACAAAGAGACTATATATGATCATACCAATACTTCCATTCAAATTGAATAGGTCATCTTGAAATTAAGGACTTTTGATTCAAAATTGAATATACAGGTATACAAACCTTTTAATAAAATATTTTTTGTAAAAAAATAATTAATAATTGAATGAGAGGCTTTTCCCATTATTGTCACTATGGCTTAACTTGTTCTTTCTCAATTAATATTAATATATCATAATCATATTTTCTTGGTCTACCTGTACATGGTCTACCTGTACATCGGGATGCTGTTAGAATTACCTCTAACATAAGTGAATGATTAATATTGAATATTAATAGTTTATAAAACTACTGAATACATTAAATTATGGTTGGAATTTTTTGAAAGACCACATAACGCACTATGTATGATGTTAGCCAAGGCTAAAAATATTGGATTCTCTCTTGTGGGACTTGTATGGTGATTAGTTTGTAATGATGGTCATGTTAGTGTATAGTCTTACATGCTGAATAACATTTATTAGCTAGAGGATAATATTATAAATGAATGGCTCTCCATGTCTAAATAATAAATAGAGAATAGTAAGGATAATAAATTATATGTGAGTGATATTTTTCAATTTAGACACTTTAAAATGGTCCTTGAGAATTTATTGGTAGTTACTTTACATTATTATAGTATATTTCTATACCTGTCAATTTTTGGTGTAAATAAGGTGTTACTTATGTGTGTTGATGACATTTGATAATAGTTTATTCCTCTCTTAACTATTTTTATTTACTTTTTATTTCTTATAATTTTTTAATGATTGGATCACTTTATTCTATGCATCTGTATGCCCATGTGCCTTGTCTAGATGTGTTGGGAAAGAAACTGAATAAGTCATCTTGAAGTTGAGGCCTCTCAATAGTAAACTAAAATACATGATCATATCACCCTTTCCACATATTATTTTTTGTTAACAAAATAATTAATGTTTGAAATAGAGACTTTTGTAAATATTATCACTATGGCTCAGTGCATTATTTCTAAATTAATATAACATAAAAATAAATCTTACTACACAATGAAACTATTAGAATGACATGTTTCTAAGATTAATGAAGGATTAGAACTGAATATTAGTAGGTTAATTAAATTGATGAATAAATTCCTCTATGGCAAGAAAACATTGAAGGACCACATAGCTCACTATGTATGATGTCAACCAAGGCTAGATATATTAGATCCTTATGGACCTTGTATAGAGTATACTCAGTAATAATGGTCACTTTATTGTGTATCCTGTCAACCTTGTCTTAGATGTTGAAAGCATTTATTGGCTAGAGGATAATATTCCCTAAGAGATTTACCAAATCAATGGCTCTCAATTTCTTAATATTAAATGAATAAAAAGAAGGGTGATGAGATATTTTTGTGAGAGATCTTTCTTGATTTAGACCATTGAAAATTATCCTCAGGTATTTAGTATTAGTTAAGTTATATTAATCTATAATATTTTTGTAATCACAAATTTTTGGTTTAAATAAAGTGTTGTTGGTGTGATTTGATGACATTTAATGGTACTTATCCTTCTCTTAGCCCTTTTTATTTACTTTCTTTATTATAATGTTTTCATGATCAGATCCTTTTGTTCTATGCATATGTATGCCTTGGTGTCATGTGTGTGTGTGTGTGTGTGTGTGTGTGTGTGTGTGTGTGTGTGTGTGTGTGTGTGTGTGTGTGTGTGTGTGTGTGTGTGTGTTTGACACCCAATTGAGTAATCTTATATAGCTTAATTTTCATCATCCCTTGTTGTCACATTTTTCACTTTTTGGCCATTAAAAGTCAATTAGGGCACAAATAGTATTACAATTTGACATCAATTCATCTATAAATACATAGGTATCCTAATTCATTTAGTCATTCATAATATATGAAATACATTTAATAAGAATCTACATGAAATGAAAAGAATTCATTATTCATAGGCTTTTATTGAGTAATTAAAAAAATTCCCAAGAAGAGCAAGCATTTATTGGACCACTCAATTTCATGTAGAATATATTGTACAAAAAAAGTTTTCTTTGTTGATGAATTAGTGTAATTATTTGTGTGTTATTTTTTATATTGTAAACAATTGAGGGTATTAACATATATCAAGATAACTCAGCAATTCTTTGGTTTAATATAGGCCAAAATAAATTGTTTTATTTTACTTTTCAGCCAAAAAGGGCAAGATTGATAATCTCTACTTTATAGTGTATAAGAGTGAGTGCACATAAATTTTAGTGAGTTTTTGAATATTAAAAGTAGGAAAATGAAGTCATAAAAAAAATTCAAACATGTCTATAATTTTTTCATATCCTCTATATGGGGACCTAAAAATATTATATATTTGACACAAATTCTCTTCCTTAATTTTGGATGAGTGCATTTTTACTATCATAACCTAATGACTATCATGAGATGTTTCAATATTTAAAATTCATCTTTAAAAATTATGTCACCTTATTTTCTCTAATTTTAAAATTATTTAATTAGGTTGATTAATCTTTTATGCATGTATTTAACCTAGTTAAATTTTTAATATGGACATTTTTTTAAAATTCAATTGAAATCCATTTATACAATTTTTAGGATTAGATCTGTGAATAAGGAATCCAACAAGGGAGATTAGTATGGTATTAGTCAAGAAATCAAATAAAAAAACATACTAAAAACTAACATCTCTAGTTTAGAAACTCAAAGAGCTAGAGAACTACATAATTAACTAACAAATTGAAAGCAAAATAAAAGAGTTTAACTTCCATGAGAGAAAGCATTATGAGTTGGAAATGGATTGATGTGCTCGGTTGCTTCTCAAAAAAACATTGTCAATTAATCTCCATTGCTCCACCTCTCCTTGTCACCATGGTAATGTTGATGTTGGCTTGGCTTGGCATAGAAAATGGGCATGGTAACACTAAAATAATGTAGCTTTTTAGAATTATTTTTCATAATAACATTAAACTAAAAATCTTTATAGATCAATGGCTGAGGCCTTGTATTTATAGCCTCCAAAAGAAACTCTAACCCAAGTGTATTTAGGTTAGAGTTAATTATGGTTGAGTTCAAACCAGATCTATTTGAGTTAAGGATAACCCTATTTGAGTTATAGAGGGGATATATAATTAATATTTGGGATAGAGATCCAACTAATTAAGCATGGCTCTCCATTTTTGCATTTAAGGAATTTAGGGAGATATTTTGAATTACTTTACTTTGAGGATGATGAAGTCATCATGACCTCATATTTGTTAATACTTCCTTTTTTCAAAAATTATTTTCACTAATTTCACATGGAAAATTAATTTAAACATGTATTTTGGTTTAATTTTTTAATTCATTCTAATTAGCATTTCAACACTTTAGAAATTATTCAATTGCCCTGCTTAATGAGTCCAAAAGCCAAATTGCCAATTGTTATGTCACAAGGTGACTAGAGATGAATCTGTGAGAGGTTACTATTGAATATAGGATAATACCCTACATAGGGATTCCTCAACATTATTATGAGCACTAATGTCTAAAGTGTGAATAAAATTGGGACATTCAATGATTCCTAGGCTTAATTTTCCTTGTTTGGTATAAATCAATCAGAAGTCTGATTGGAAGCTAGTTATAGTCATAATGAGTTTTCTATATTTTTCCCTTATTTGGGAAGGCATTATAATCTATAGGGATAGTAATGTCTTCTCAAATAATGAAAAATTCTTTAATGCCTAATTCCCCAGAAGGTGATGGATGAGTTGTGGATGCCCCCTCAAGGGAGAAAATAATAAATAAGGTTGATGAATGATCCCTAAAAATAAGGAAAAGATGGGATCTAAAGGTAAAGGGGGTGGAAAACACTGATTTGCCCAAATTTTTTTATAATCAGTTACATAGTGAGATGCCCCAAAAGGGTAGATAAACAAGATGATTTTCCCAAAAGATGTTATAATCATTGGCATAGTGAAAATAATGATTTTCCCAAAGGTGGTTATAATCATCAACACAATGAAAACATGTCTCATTAGGGTAGATAGAGATAATGATTTTCACAAAGGTGTTTATAATAAATATCACAAGTAAAACATGCCCCAATAGGGTAGATAGATCAAAACATAATGATTTATCCAAAGGTAATTATAATCATTGGTACTAAAGTCAGTGACAATATAGAAAATTAGAAAAGAAGGTTTACATACTTAATTTATACTCACAGAGTTGGAGTAATCCAGTAAAAAGGATAGGTTTGTATTCAAGCTACTTGTTAGGATAGAGATGTACATCCTAACTAGTAGGGATTAAAATTCATTTATTATGTAATTACTCTACATTAGGGTAATGTTTGGCTATGTCAAGAATTTTTTAGGTGAATAAGGATAAATATTACAGCACCATTTATTATAATATCTAGAGAACTGATGTTTATTGTAGCATGTGATGGTATACACCATGATATGTAATACAATGATGACCTAGCCATAATGTACATAAGGATTGACACTCGATCCAATAAACAAGTAAAAAAATTGTATAAATGATAAAGACCATGATGGTGATGTTTACATATGAATATGGATGGACATAAGTATAATGCACAAGGAATCACCCAATAAATGAATATAAATAAGTCAAGGCATTACAATGAAAACAAAAAAAGTAAAATAAAAACATGAAACAAAACACCAATAAATAAAAATACAACAAAACACCAATAAAAGAAAATAAACACAAACAATGGTTAATCACAATGTTAGTGCAACTAGAAAACAAATTATTCATGCATGTGTAATAGAGGTGTTATGCTTAGAAATAGGGTGACCCCTAAGATAGACAATAATGATGCAAGTATAATAAGGTAGGAATAATTGTCATAAGATTTCCCCTAGATCATAAGGACACAACAACACACACAAGATGACAAACATTTCCCCTAGGCTATAGGAGACAATAAAACAAACAAATAAAATGGGTAGGATAAAATAAAAGGATAACATATTCAAGTTGACTCTAGATGCAATAGGCAAGTGGACATTGCCTACATAATTCCATGGACATAAGATCCAATGTGAAATTCAGGCCAAATGTATTTCTCTTATGATATGGGATAGAATAAAATGATGATAATGGAGTATGATTGATGTATAGAGGAATATGGGAATGGTCTCTCAAAATAGTGAGTGCATGAGAGAAGAGGGGATGACGTCCATAAATATGAAAAAATCAATGCGAATAAAGTGTGGAAATATAAAGGTATGATTTATGCTAAAACCACACTAAAATACAATAGATAAGTGCTCACACATGAACTATGTTCATAATGCTTACTACGTCTAAGACTGTGATTGAGAATGAGCTCACAAAATGGTGAGATCATAAATAATGGTTTTTCACAAAATGGTAAGAGTGTAAATAACTTACAAAATGGAAAAATCATATGGATAACGTAAATAAGGATGGGAAAACTAAAGGACAAGTAGTTTCTTGTGAAATATCTAGGAGTCCCAAAATCCTTAAGGCAAAGAAGTGGCTCGAAAAGGAAGGAAGGTGCATCCAAGCTAACTTGAGATACCCCATGTATCCAAGTATTACATACATAATCCATATGAACCTCAAGCTCATGTAGTTATCCCAAAAATGGGAGGAAAAAGACCAAGGTGGTTTAGAAATAATTAGAACAAATAAGATGGCCCATCCCAAAAAAAATTGATGGATTTATATCTCATGTGGAAATTTTAAGCTAATTTTCATGATTTTTTGATTTTTAGGGTTGTATAAATCTTTTACCAATGTTTTTCAAAAAATTTAAGCATCTCAACTTGATCGATAATGAAGAGATAATAAATGGTCCAACTTGTAAAATGGCAAGAGTGTGGAATAAAAATGCTCACAAAATGGCGAGAGTGTGGATTAAACACACTCACAAAATGGTGAGAGCCTAGCTTAAACATGCTCAAAAAATGGCAAGAGTAGGGAAAATGGTGACTAAGTTAACCTCAACATGAAGTGAGCATTGCTTACATAGTCCCAGAATGGGATCTCAAGTTATTTTCATTCTACCTTATAGTGGAGGAATCTGACTAAGTTATAGCAAGTTCATGAATTAAGAAAATGGCACAATATGAAATAGGAATGGCAAGGTAATAGGCAAGACATGGTAAGGCTATTTCTCCTAATTCACACATCGGTGGTTATAATTAAAAAATAATGGCATAGGTCAATGATACTAATTTACCCGAAGGTAGTTATAATTAGTAGCACTAAAAATGAGGTAGAATGCATCAATAAAGAAGAATGCAATTACCAAACCACTATCATACTAGTCCAAAATATTGTCTCTATCTATAATATTGAATTAACTATTTAAAATTGATCTCAATCCTCTCATTAAAGGTGTCCTAAGAACTAATAGATCAAAACCAAGGTTAAAAGGGTGAGTTGGGAGGGTAAAATAATTTTGTTCAATAAGGAAAGTATGGTATGAATGGTATGCTATAAGGAAGATGACAATATGGTATGATGTAAACATTCTTCATAGAAAATATTTTGGGTCTCTTAAGCAAAATAATACTTGATATGTATGATTTTCATGGGATCATCAAGTTCATCTCCATCTAGTGTAGAGAGCTTATATAATCTAGATCCATAGTCAGAAATAATGACATAAGGGCCTATCCAATTAGGATTGAACTTTCCCTTCTTCTTCTTCTCATTCATGGTGTTAATCTAGTTTTGTTTAAGTACAAGATAACCAAGATTTAACTCTATGTGTTTGTACCACTAGGTATATTGACCACGTAACTAGTTCTAATAAGATTGGAGGTTGTTTACAATAGCTATGCATTTTTCATCTAGTAATTATTGATCTTATAGGTGATCTAATTTTTAAAATTCATCATCCAAGATGTGTTTTAATGAGATAAATAGATAACATAACTCAAACTCAATGGGAATAATGAAATTGGTACCATATACTAGGGAATATGGTGTGGTTCTTGTTGGAGTGTGGTAATTAGTATGATATGCCCAAAGGGTACTTGAGATCTATAAGTGCCAATCATGACTAGCATCATTGAAAATCTTCTTAAGGATGTTGATAATGGTTTTGTTGGATGCCTCTTCTTGGTCATTACTTTGTGGGTAATATGCAGTGTAAAAATGTTGGGTGATGTTGTACTTAGCACAAAGTGCTTTGATATCCTTATTTTTAAATGATCTACCATTATCATATATAATGTCAGATGTGATATCATAGGAACAGATAAGATAGTTGAAAATGAATTTGGAAATCTATTTTACATTCACGTAAGTGAGGGGTATAGCTTTAACCCACTTAGTGAAATATTTTTTTGTGATAAGAATGTGTTTATGGACATCAAGTGAGGTAAGATTAATCTTCCTAATGAGATCGAGTCCCAAATTTGAAAATGGCCATGGTGTAAGCATTGATTTGAGTGTTCTGGTTGGAGCATGAATCAAATTAGCATGTCTTTGACATTTGTCACATATTTTGACACAATCAGCTACATTGGATTCCATAGTGTGCCAATAATAACTAGTACATAGGATTTTTTGGGCAAGGATAACCCTGCTAGTATGGGATCCACATACTCCATGGACTTCCCTCGATGCTAATGTGGCTTCTACCAAATTTAAAAAAATAATTAGAGTTCCATAAAATCTTCTATGGTAAAGGGTTCAGCTAAGTAATGTATTAGGGAGGCTTGATGGGTAAAGGCCTTTTACTTTTTATCTCATAGGTTTGGTGGCATGATTTGATCATGAATGTAGTTATATAGTTTTTAATACCAAATAGAGATGGGACCAAAAATATCACAAATCATGGTGATGATTTAAGGTTCATGAGTAGGTGTTATAATATGTTCAATGAGGAACTGATAATCTTTTCCCTTATCAATAATAAGGATCAAAGAGCCAATGGTATCCATGGCATCTATTATCCTGTAACTAACCTAAGGTGTGTGTTCAAATTATGTATGGAAAATCTATTGTGTGATATTGTCCACCATAACCTTGTATGGTACCAAATTGTCATCTTTGGTCTAAAAGTGCTTTGTAACCTGATTGATGATTAACTGAGAATAACCATAAATCATGAGATGTTTAATATTTTATTGTACTACTTGATGAAGCACTGTAATGAGTTATTCATATTCAGTCATGTTATTAGTATAAGGAAAGATGATATAGAATGATTTTGGAATAAGATCCCCCTATGATTTAATAAATAATATACATGTGTAACAAATAATATGCCTACCCCCAATCCATGAGATGTGAATGATCCATCAAAATACATCTTCCATTACTGCTCCTCAGGAGGTGTTTCTATGATGGTCATGATGGAGTCTTATGGGAATGCAAACATGAATGGTTTGGTATTTGAAATGGGAGCTTCAACTACAAGTACTTGTCCCTTAATGGCCTTCTAGTTAACATGCTTAATTTCAAACTCACTCAAAATCATGATCCATATGGCCATGTGTCCTTGTAAAAATATTTTGGATAGTAGACACTTGAGAAAATATTCTTTGGAAATATCTATGGTCTTGTTGTTAAGAATGTAATGATGCAACTTTTGGGTTGTAAAGACCATAGCTAAAAAAGAAATTCTATCGACATATAGTTGTGTTCATATGTGACAAGTGTATCGCTTAGATAGTACATGGTATGTTCTTTCCTAGTTTCATCATGCTAAGCTAAAAGTTCCTCTAGGGCATTTTCTATTGTAGATAGGTATAGTAAAAATGGCCTCTCTAGCATTGGTGGAAATAAAATAGGTGGATTACCAAGATATTCTTTCAGGCATTAAAAGAATTTCTGACATTCTTCATCCTTATGAAATGTAACACCTTTCTTTAACAAGTGATTGAAGGGATGGAATTTATCATCTAACTATGAGATAAAGTGCTTGATAGACTAGATTTTTCCCTAGAAACTATGGATTTTCTTCAAAGTGGAAGGTGACAGCATCTCAATAATGGCTTGTACCTTGGAAGAATAAATTTTAATGCCTTGATGAGAGATAATAAAGCCTAAAAATTTACCTAAAGTGACACCAATGATGTACTTCTTGTGATTCAATCAAACCTTATACTCATGAATCCTTTCAAATATCCTTCATATCCAGGCTAGATTATCTACATGGGTCATTCATTTACCCAATAGGTCATCCAAATAGTCGTCAACAATATCATGCATCATGTCATGAAATATGATGGCCATATCTCTATGATAAATGGCCCCAACATTCTTGAAGCCAAATGGCATAACTTGATAGCAAAACATTCCTCATAGAGTGGTGAATTTTATCTTATGTTGGTCTTTTGGCATAATCTTGATATGATTGTATCCCAAAAATCCATCCATGAGGGATAGGATTTCATACCTAGATGTGGAGTCAACTATCATGTTGATATTTGGTAGAGAAAATTCATCCCTAGGGAAAGCCTTGTTGATGTCCCTAAAATTAGTGTATATTATGATTCGTTAAGGATTTTTACTAATAGACACAATGTTTGAGATCCACTCTAAATAATTGATTGGTCTAATGCATCTCACTTCCAAGATTTTTTCCAACTCTTTCTTTACTAATATAACAATATGAAGATGCATATTATGTAATTTACATTACAAAGGTTTGGCATTAGGATGTATAAAAATATGGTGTACAACCAAGGTGGGTTGTAAACATATAATTTTTAAATAGGCCCAAGAAAAGATGTCCACAAGTTCCCTCAAAAGGGATATAAAAATATTAGGTTCCTCCTTAGTGAGGGACATGCCTAATTTGATCAAATTTGGGTCATCTAGAATCTTGATGTTGAATTTCATGGTATATTATACTAAGAGACTCAAGCCATCCTCAAAAATGGTTGGAAAGGATGTAAATTGGCCTAAAACAACAAATTCCTCTGGTCATACTAGTTCTTCAAACTCTCCTAAACATGATGAATCTGAATCTCCCAATAGTAGTAATGGCCATGTCACAAATACTATAGTAAATTCTTGGGTAATTCTCTCAAAGGCATGTTGTTTTAATTAACTAAACTCAATCCAAAAATCAAGTTCATTATTAGTGTTCTTTTGAACTTCATTTGAGTAAAGGTGAACACCCTCATCTAGTGGCACCTGAACTAGGTTTTCACCAAAAGCCTGGCCTTTCTCTTTACTTTTAACCTAGTATAAAAGCACCTCAAAGAGGTTTTCACTTTGAGACCTTAATGTTTTATTTATTTTTTTAGCTAAGGGTGTTCACATGCTCTCCAAAATATGTTTTAGGATCTAGTTTAATATAAAACCCTTGTTTGTGGTCTCGCAATGAAAAATTATCTCCTAATCCTAGAAAATTGCAAAAGGTCTCATCATTATCAAACTCATATATAGGCATTGTGGATTTTTTTTCTCCCATTGTATAATATGAGGATGATAAATGGGAAGTGTGGAATGTTAGATTACTAGTGTAAGGTTATAAATGACATGTGGATCAAATAGGTTGGTACTGGAAAAGTGTTCAAAAAATTTATGATCAGACATTGCTTCACTATCAACATCATCGTCACTAGTTATTGGTGTGGGAACATGAATAATATGCATGGGGTCACCCTCATGTAGTTTAAATTCAATACCATATGTTCCTTTATATCTAGTCATAGAAATGGGCTCAAGAGTACCCTATTGATTTATCTTAAGGCCTTTGCCTTTGTATGCTTAATTATCCATGACCTTCTTAAGGATGGGATATTTTGGACTACAGTAGTAATCAACCAATTTATCATTATATAAATAGGAATCATCATTGGCTAGTGGGTCTTCTTCTTAGCTAGTTTGCAGTGTAAAAATAATAGGTGTTGGGTATGAATCTTTCATTTTCCCTTCTATCACCATTCTATGCCAACTAGTTTATATTTACATCTTCTATAGAATTTGGGGTTCTATGGAAGCTTGGCAATGTGAAATGTGTAATGGGTCAAATACTCTCTCAGACCATTATCCAAAATGGTAAAATTATTAGACATTTCAAGAGTAGGCATATGTAAATATGATTTAAGGCTATCAGGGTCTATATAATTAGCTTCTAGTGATTTGGCAAGTATCTCTTTATCTTTGTATTTCTTGGGTACCAGGTTTAAGCCAAATGGTAGTTGTAAATTTCATATTTTACATCCAAATGCTTGTGGTGTTCATATGTTTTTATATCTTCATGCATATTTACCTCCATCCTTGAGTGGGGAAATTTGATACACTAGTGCAATGTCAAATGTATTACATGAATTTCATATATTCATGGTTGACCCAAAAGTAAATTATATGATAGGTCTAGGTTTAGCACATAATAGAACATATCATGAATCATAAACCCAATGATCAATAAAAAGCTTATGGTTACCTATGATTCCTATTTTTCATTATCATAGTATTTTATAGTAATTATTTCTAGTTGTAGGTCAGCTGATGTATATCTTAGATGCTTGATGAGCTTCACAGAGATAATATTCAAGCCCAATCCATTATCTATGATGACATGTTTGACTTTATGCCACATGATGACTACTTAAATATACAATGGGTTGTTATGGAGAGGGAAAAGGGATGACATGTCACTTTGGTATAAAAAATATTGGCCTAGGTTAAATGTCCAACCAAATCTTGAAATTTGTCTGGGTCTATGTCATTTAGAACTTGAGATTGGCCTAGGCATTTTGTTAGTATGTTCTTATGGACAGTACATGTATGCAAAAAATGTTAAGCATGGTCATAGATGTTATGTTTTCATTAATTTCAAGGAGAGTATGTGGTATTACTGCATGAATGACAAAGAAGTTGTGTTTTGATAAGTTTGGAGAGATATGGCACATGTGCAGGTTTTTAAGGACAAAGAAGAAGTTGTAAGGCATCCATAAATGTCTCGATGTGTCATTTGATCATTTGGAAAGAGAAACATGCATATTCTAGATTAATATAATCTATACCATCACTACATGTCATGAAAATATGAATGAACCAACAAGTTTGTGCATTTAATGTAGGTACTCAAAAAGTCAATTGAGGTCAAACGTTTTCATGGAGATGTTGTCTATAGTGCCAAAAGGTACCTTAAATATTTGGACTCTTAAAGTTATTTATATCTCAAGTTATAAACATATAAATTTTATCTTATATACTATGATGGGCTAAAGACCATCAATTTTAACTACATTGAAGTCTAAGGTCAAATAGTCAAGTAGATCTAACAGTGAGTGTTCATCATTTAGATTGTGATCTAATGGTGTGTATGAAGTCAAATTGTCAAATGTTAATAAGATTGAATGTAATAGTGAAATGTGTCTTAATATAATTAATTTAATAAAATATCAATGGTATATAGGTGTTCATGTAGATGGAAATCAATGATGCGGGTCAAGTCAAATAGTCAAATGTGTAGAAGGCACGTAGAGTTGCCAAGTGTCAGAATCACAAAAGCTCATATCAAAGATCAAAAATGCACATTTAAATTTAAATACCAATATAATACAAAGGAGATTGATGTTGTTTATTTTCTAAAATTTACTATGGATCACAAGATGAGGTCAAAGTGTTTGATGTTTAGCATTTTCATAGTGATCGTTGGAATTTAAATATTCAAATTAACAAGGGAAAACTAGTCTATTATTTTTAAGCTATATATTTTGATCCAAGATGAAATTATTGATGAATTAAAATAAAATTTATAAATTAATTCATTTCACATACATATAATCTATTTATAATATTTGAATGTTTATAAAGTCAAAGATATTAAGCTCTAAAGTTGACTCTATGTTTTACCATGTTCTGCAAGTGACCCAAGAAGGATACTGACATTATTCTTGATAGTGTCTTGATATTTCAACATAAAATAACTATTTAAGAGTTTTTAAGACTCCATAAATACTATATTAATGTATTTTTGAGTTTTGATCATTCCATATTCAATGTGAATAATTGCTTAGAACTTGACTATGTTTTCTATATATGAAACCCTAAAGAGCAAGGAGACCTAATTGGTAGCTTCAAGTATTGATTTGGTGTTCTAGGTGGCATGGACCCATGAGATAATGTTCAAGGGTATGTTGGAGATAGGTTTTATGTATTTAAATCATTGGTAAAGGATGAATGTGATCCAAGTAGTCTCACATGTAACGTGTGAGTATGTAGGCCTAATTGTTTTAGGTCTCACCAAGACCTTATGCTTGTTTGGGGATAAATAGGTAATGATCAACCTATGAAGAGTATGGTTCTCACATATAACATGTGTATATACCTATGTTATGTTTGGTTTGAATATGTAAATCATCTTGGCTGACCAAGATGGGTTAAAGGAATAAAGTGGTATAAATACAAGGCATAATTGGACTAATTGTGTTGGTGGTGTGAGTGAAAATTCAAGAAAAAGAAGAAAACCTTTGAAATTCAAGGTAAAATTCAGTAAAGACAATTAGAGCATGAAAAAAATTAGACATGTTTATTCAATCAATTTGATGTAGGTGAATACACAAGTCATTGGATCTAATGAGCCTAGAAGAGGCATATTGAGCAAGTAAGCCCTTCAGATTGTTTGGGTGAAAGAGTGAAGGTGAAGAGTGAAAAAAAAGTGGTTACTATCAATTAAAGATTAAAAACAGGTGTTAAAGGTTATCTATTCAAGAAGCTGAGTGGGTTCTTGGTTGCTTAGGGGATTGGTTCCTCTTTGTAAATTAAATCTTGTTAAAGGTCTAGTTGTTATGGGTGCTCAGCTATAAAGGGGTAGTACCTCCTTGTGAGATTGGTGTCTCACTAAACTAAGGGGTGGATTTTCCTTGATCAATTGATGCTGGTCCAAATGTTGGATATTTTTTTATAGGACTATAGTCCATCTTATAGGGTTTAGTGGGTTTTATCCCCTAAGAGGGTTTCCTGCATATATGATGTGTTCATGTGATTATGATCTTATGTATCCTTTGGATATATGTTTTTTCATGTTTATGTTTCTTGATCAAGTTGTTATATGTTGAATTATTAAGATTTGGGAATTGGATTGGATTATCTTGCATCACTAGTTTACCCCTCCTCTCAATGATTGTACCTCTAACTATTGGTATCAAATTAGGACCTTTTGTGTAAGTTTAACCACTTGAAGGTGATCCAAGGTATAATATGGGTGAAAATATCATCATGTTTGATGATGAAGTTTGATATGATAGTAAGGAATAAGAAGTTAATCTAGAATCTAAGATCATGAGTGCACTTAGTGAAATAAAGGAGAAAAATAAGAGGAATCATAAAATAAGGAATATGATCAAAGGTATTGAAGCACAAGTCAAATATATTAAAGGGACTTTATCAAGAAAATCCATGATAGAGGGAAAGGAGAATCAAGAACTGATCAAGTCTATGGAAGAGAAAGGATGTAGATTGAAAGATGACATGGCCAAAAGGGATAGGGAAGATAAGGAGACAATCAAAGATCTCATAATTTAATTATAGGTTACAAGTTCAAGCATGAGGGTTAAAAAATATGAATGTGTTTAATTTAAGGCAAATCTTGTTTCCTTGAAGGATGAGCATGAAAAGATCATAATAAAAATTGGAAAGAATGAAAAAGAACAAAAGAAATCAAAATAAGGCAAAGAGGATAGTAGCATGAAATACAACAAGTCAAATTAGGTCAAAGACAAAATGAAGAAGTCAATTGAGAACCAAATGTTTCAAGGTATGCCAAATATTTTATGGGACATTGTTTTGTTTGTCATCTTGTTGGTCATAAGGAAAAGGACTATGTAAGAAGAATCAACCAGTCAAAGAAAGATCACTACCATATTCAAAAAAAACTTATGAAAGACATTTTTTACTACAATTGTCAAAATGTTAGTCACATTACTAGGTTTTACAAGCAAAGACCATCAAGTCAAGATAAGTTCAATCAGGCTCCTAAAGTGCAAGAAAGAAGACAAGCTAGAAAAATCAATGCAATGAGATATTCATCCTAGAATCAATGCACACAATCAGTTTAGCCACATTACTAGAGAATGCAAGAGGAGAATAAATTATTCAAATAAAGATCACAATCATAATCAAGAAAAAGGTATGAATGATCTAGTTTTTTTTAGATGTTATAGAGTTGGTCACATTGATAGGCATTGAAATTATAGGTTGAATGAGTTCTCAAAGAAAAATAAGGTGTAAGGATCCCCTAGTGTGCAAGGAAGAGGTCAAAAATGGTTATGGAAACCTAACCCTATTAGGAGATATTAGACTAAGATGAAAGATGGGTTGTTTGGCATGATAAACATGAAAAAAAAGTCAATTTCTTATGTTTGATCTTATGCCATGGATAAATGACTAGTTATAATACCATTCATTGAGCCTTCAAACCCTTATTATGTGGAATTCAATGATAATTCATTTGAAGATGAGAAATAAAATCAAGATTAAAATGCTACACAAGATGGGAATTAGGACACACACCCCCAACTTAATAATGAAAATATTATAGTCAATAAGGATGAAATTTTATAAATATTTAGAGATAGACTTCAAGAACCCCATGATCATGCTCAAATTATACAAGCCATAATGGAAATAGAGAACAAATGTGAAAACTTTCAATCTTATACTCCTTTAGATAATAATATTGTTACACCTACTTTGGGGGCAACTCAGATTCCATAAAAATCTATTTTAACTCGACAAAATTCACAAATGGAAACACCCCCTATGGATATTTCCTCCTCTCCATATGCAATCCTTTATGCATAATACCAATGATTTTTAAACCAAGGTGTTACATATTCAATAGGGTGCTACTAGGCCATCCCATGCCTTGGATTCTCATGTTCTTTTACATACACTTTTGGCAAAACATATAGAGACAAATCCTTTGCTATCTATATATGTGTCACCTAAGCTTACTTTTTATGATGGTAAGGATGACCCAAATAAATAATTGAAAACTTTCCATGGAGCATGTTTGGATTATGTCTCCAATTATTGGATACTTACTAATTTTTTCCCTCATAGTCTAAAGGACTATGCCTTACAATGGTTCTATTATCTTCTAAATCAGTCCATGACACCTTCAATACATTTGTAGATATGTTTTTGTCACAATTTTCAATAAACATCAATGATAAGGTTTTATATGCTCAAGAGGCTCAACTTAAGAAAAAATCCAATGAGCCTATAACATAATATGCCTTGTGATATAAAACTATATTAGAAAAGATGACTATCCCCATGGAAGATAGAGAACTCCAAGACATATTCAGAAAATGTTTAATACCATAATTACATGAATCTATATAGCATGCTTGGATTATTTGTCCAAAGATTGGTTCCTTAATAATTTTTCCCCTCATATCTAAAGGACTATGCCTTATAGTGGTTCTATTATCTTCTAAATCAGTCCATCAAAATATTCAATCCATTGGCAAATATATTTTTCTCATAGTTTTCAATTAATATCAGTGATAAGGTTTCATATTCTCAAGAGGCTCAACTTAAGCAATTATTCATTGCGCCTATAGAACAATGTCTTGTGATATAAAACTATATTATAAAATATGACTATCCCCATAAAAAATAGAGAACTCCAAGACATATTCAAACAAAGTTTACTACTAACATTACATGAAGGTTTATGATTCGATAAGCTTCCAACATTTACAGATTTATGCTACATATTAAAATAAAGAAAATTAAATCTTCTCTATATGGGAGAATAAAAGTACAAAAATGGATAAATTTCAAATAATAATAGTTATAATAAGTCCCCATAAAAAGTAAGGCCCACTAAAAATAAGAATGGTCAAAAGTTCATAGTTAATGCAACTTTAGAGCCACCTCATATCTTTGTTTTATCAACTATTCCATGGAGAGTTTTCATAAATCTTGTAAAATCAGTAGCACATATTTTACAAAAAATAATGGAATTCAATGTCATATCTCTCCATCCAAAAAAAGAGGTTGATAAGACTAGGCCTATTATAAAGAGTTATAATTCCAATGCATTTTACAACTATCACAAGGCACTAGGCCATACTATAAAAGATGCATCAGTTTTAGTCATAAGATACAATATTTGATAGAGACCAATATCATTGATGTGAGTATGCCCATATAGGCACATAATTTTAAACCAATGGAAGATAAGTAAATTAAAATATTTTAGATATATTTCCAAAACATATAACTAATTAGGTAGGTAACACTTTAGGTTTTCACTATACATTTTAGGCACATCCACCACCATCATCCTATCATACTTATACAGAGGACACACACCCCTAAATAATATGATTGGTTTATATCATACTATAGTGATATCTAGATCTCTCATCAATTTATTAGATTAGGATATTGTTGATTATGATTAGTATTTATATGTACTATTTATGCGAGCCTACATTGATCATCATCCTATTCAGAGTGTCATGGTTGACAATGGATCAAGTATTAACATGTCGACCATTACAATTTTAAAACATTTGTGTTATTAAAAGAATGGAATTTATCTAAATAATAAAATTATTCATGGTTTTAGTATCCACATTAAGATCTCCATTGGGAGGATTTTATTTCCACTAGAGGCTGGGCAAGCATGTGACCACTACGTTATTAATCATACCTAGTGCAATCATATTTGACATGCTATTGGGTAGACCATGGATACAAAAACTTTGATACATTCCATCCACCATACATAGATGTATCAAATATATACATGCTAATCAGGTGGTTATAGTTGAGGGCCTTCCATATTAGTATCCTTTACCTATTCCATAACTAGTTATACAATAGTTTCTAGTTCTTGTTCAACACATAGTTCCCATTATAAAACCATATATTTAGTTGAGCCACCATTTTAAGTGAGGTATACTTCAAAAATTTTACCATGTACACATACTCTCCCAAACAGACCCTTATTATAGAGACTCCTACATCAGAGACATGTTGTGGATTCTATAGGGCCTTTCTCTCCACCACCACATAGATTAGTGTTACAACATAGATCACCCACTCTAGTTATAGTTTATTTTACTCTATGGGCCCCTAATAACTCTATAGTTTACATGATAGTTTAGTTAGGTTCATAAATTCAAAGTCCTATAGTTCACATCCCAGTTCATTAAGCTTCTCATATTCATAACCCTACTCTATAGGCAGTGTTAGCTAGAGATCACTTAGTACAACTAGTTCCTAGACCAAAAATACTTTTTTTCATAACACTTACGATTAATCTTCCTCTGTTTGATAAAATATAGCTTTATAGTGAGTCTCTTGAGAGACTCATCAGTTAGTATGTTCCTCCCTAATTGTACATAGTTTCCATTATTCTTGATCCTTTTATATAGTTTAATTTTCATGTTTCTTGTACATATCTTATATCCAAAAAATAAATAAATAATAAAATATGTTAGAACATAAAAACTTTCAAATATTTACTCAAAAAATTCAAATTATAAATTATATGCATTTCCATGTTTAATTTATTATAATTTTTAGGTATTACATATGTTATTTCTATTAATGTAGTATGTTTTATCATAAATACAAGTTTCACTTGTTCTTTTCAAGTGTTTGTGGATGCTTACAAGATCTAGGTCCACCACACAGATCTAGATTTGATACTATCTACCCATTAAAATTACATACAAAGGTTCCTCATTTGACACATTTACCCATTTGGGGGAATCTTATACATAGTTTTGATTTCTAGGTGACATCTTTATATACTCTATATCATAGATTTAACATTGTTTATATCTTGATATTGGTAATCCTACACTACATAGATTGTTTCCTAACTACTACTACTCTAGACTTAGTTTATGTAGATATTTTATCTTATATATATTTTTACTACATGTTCATTCATACTTTCATTTCTAGCTTTACTAGTTTAGACTTGATTATGTCTCTATTATTCTATATCTATTTGAGGGCATTTGAATATGTCATTGTTTTATGACTCTACGCCACTTCCTTTAATTGTATGTATGCTTTAGACATGTTCCCATATCTTTGTGTGCCATTTTGATAGTGTATGTAGACATATGAACACGTCCTTCCATGTGGCTTTATGCCAAATTTCTTGTTATTTGTGTATATGTACATTTGAACATGTCCTTATATATATTTGTTTATCAGATTTAGTGACGTATGATCATGTCCCTTGTATTGTGTCCCCTTGGCCTACATTATATGCCTTGTGTGTGTTGTATAATTCTTTCATGTATATGTCATGGCCATGACATTTCCTCTTGCTTGTTACACACTCTAGTTTTAGACGACATGAGGGACCACATGCATCTTTTTTCCTCCTTGGGTGCCTTGATGGATTTCATGCCCCATCCCCCTAGGTAGTTAGTTTATTACTTAAATTTTTATCCATATACATGTTTACATTTTTATATCTATATTGAAAACCTTGTGAATGCTACATCTAACATACATCATAAATTAAAAACTAATGCTCTAATTATCTTACATTTTGATGTCATGTATACACATTATATTGGTTTATTACATATATATCATATATGCTTAGGCCAATAGATATCATGTAGAGATTTTTATTTTGATGATAGTTATTTCATATGTTTAACAACTCCCTCAAAATATGGGGCATTCATAGAGGTTTGTCATAGAGATCAAGCCATCTGATTTCGATCACAGTATAGTTTTTAGCATGCATGCATAGAATACATATCTCTAAAACAAGAAAACACAATGGAAAAAAATTAGACAAAGATCAAAGTTAGTTAGGTAGAAAAACAACACAATTGGACACTACAGCTATAATTCTACTATCCAAGGTATGGTACTACTATCTAGTAGCTCTATAAATAATAAAATATAGATTTGGCAAAAACTAAAGTAGGTACAGTCTAGATTTGCATAAATTAAATTATAGATTATCAATTTTTTCTTGGTTTTACACAAAATTATACTAGTTTGCTCAAATTGGGGGTATCACGCTAGCATGATCACTTCCATTTTAGTTCCATAAACTTAGATATAGACTATTACAACTCAATCAATAATCCATATGCACATATATCAGATTTGGGGACATGTGTGTGGCACATTATTTTCATATGCTCATTTTTACACTAGTTGTTTAGATGGAATGGAAAACTACATGTCATTATCTACATTCTTTATCCATACATAATTTACACTAGTCTGTACCATATTTGATGCCATACTCTGTCTATAATGTTTAGCATTATCGAGTAGTCCCTGATCTACATACTCTAGTGCATGAGAAGCTCTTCAGCTAATTTTCATTATAGAGTTCTTGAGTGGATGTAGAGCCTTTATATATAGTTTTGATTACAATAATATAGTTTTAGTTACATTGTGAAAATTTAGTTATAGATGCATCTATTACACATAGGTAGGCAATGATGGAGTCATATTCTACTTGAGTTCTTAAGCCACCTATATAATAGGGTTGGATAAGACATCAGTCCAATCCAAGCTATTCATAGGTTATGATCCACAAAATAGGGGTGGGAAATGATAGATTCAAGGCTATCTTGAGTTCTTGAGCCACCTACACATGGGAATTGAGCAATCCATTTGACTTAGTACAAGTTATTCATCAATTGATCACTAACTACATACACATGATGCCACTAGGTTTATGCATTAGTTCACATAGCCAATGAGGTGTATTCATTATTTTCCCCTCTCTTATTTCTTTACTCAGTTTTGTCTTTGATTTTGATATCTTTTAAGTAAGGATTGATCTATGTATGTTTTATTTACAAGACACATAATGGATAACTCTTCACATACTCAGATCCATATTCATGGGCTTTGCCTCTTAGGTAAGTCTAAGTACATGTATTTGCCTTTATCCTATTCATTTCAATTTACTACATTTATAGAATAAAATGGGGAATGTATTCATCTAAAATGTCACTTGAGTGCCAAGAGTGTTACTTGAGATCACCCATCTATAGATTAGCCCTAAACCTATCTTAGGGCCCATTTAGATATCTATCCATATTTAATATGGGTCTTATGCATCCCTAGACATCTCAAAATCAGTCTCAAATTCTCCCTTAAGCATCCAAGCCCCTAGTGCCTCATGTTATATGCCCTAGACATTAGTGTCATACATTGGACATAGTGCCCTAAGCTATTATCCCAGTTTGGCACTATTGTTTTTTTCCTTCTTTTTAGCCCCAACAAATATTTTTTTCAATTCTAAAGACACCTAGGGTTGGCCTATACCTATTTAAAACCTTGCACAATCACTACACACACACACACACAAACATGAATTTTATCCATTTATTCATTAGATGGAAATCAGATGCAAATACACATAAACAAGCTCAAAACAATTTGTGCACAATCAAGGTTATTAATTCTTATTCTTCCCTACTTCTATATACAATCATTTGTAGGCTTCCTAAGCTCTAAACACATAGATTTATAGTCTCAATCCTCACTCAAATCACTCAAAATAGAATTCATACTAGCTTCACTTGCACTTGCACCAACATTTAGGTGGGGATAACTACATTGGATTTAATCCCTCCTTAGAGTATTGGTATGTAGGAAACTTTCATCACAATATGGTGTTAAGGATATCCAACCTACGTAGATAACATCACACTTTTGATACTTGTGCTAATAAAATACCCTAACCATGGAGGTCTAGTGTTTTCATAAAAAAATTAGTCAAAATAGGTCACAGTTAGTGAAGCAAGATTTATCCATGTAGGAATAGGTTTAACAGACTTTGACATTCTACTCCCATACGTATAGATCAGTTCTTGCATAGAGAAAATGAATACCAAAAGTAGACACTATCACCACATTTTTACTTTATAATCTATTTTGATATTATCTAGGAGGGTTTATAACACTTGGATCCTATTTGAGACAATTAGACTAGTTCTTATACTAGGTTTTAGCTTCCATATCCTTCATCTTAATCAATTTCCAACTAATTACTTATTTGTGTCATTCATTACTATTATTATAAATATTAGATTAGATCATTTATTTCACAAATTAGTGGCTATATTTATTACATATATTATACTCTAATTTATTATACTTAGACCCTTTAACAACCTAGGGATTGAACTCCATAACCCATTAAAACTTAAATCAATTAGTATGCACTCATACATAAGGGGATTGATCATTTATTTTTACTTCAAGATAGGTCCCATGGAGTTGAAATTGTATACACCTAATTTTGGTGCAATACCCTTTTTGACTATGTCTTTGTCATGTATTTTCACACTTTGTTCACTTTTGTACATTTGACTATTTTTGGATGCCTTGCTACCCACATTATAGTTTATTTGGTCTCTAACCATATATATATATATATATATATATATATATATATATATATATATATATATATATATATATATATATATATATATATATATATATATATATATATATATATATATATATCCTCAAATTCATGTTAGATTTGTCTGTCGTAAGCTTTAGGATCCTAGTCATCCATTCTCTAAGTAGTTTCACTACATTTTGAGTCCTTTTTCCTAATTGAAATCATCAACTTATCAATTATGTGCCTCATGATTTTGTGTGTTTATATTACCTTTCCTTGACTTTCACTTAAAACATTATTCTATGGTAGGATTATGTGCATCATGACCTAGAGAGCCTTATATACAAAATACTACCATTATTAACTTACCAAGTGATCAATAGACCATGTTTCCTCCTTAAGTTATTAAGTTTCACATTATTTATATCCATTTATATACTTTAAAATGAGAATTCAAATGGAATCTATAAAGTATCTACATGATTCCTAAGTGTTAATGTGTCATCATCACCTTGTGATAAAAGAAGGTTGTAATAGGAATATATAGCTACATTTGATTATCTATGGGAGGAGGTGAATTAATTTATCATACTTATGTTTAAATTACACTCACGTACACAAAAATTTACATTTAATCTAATTCTAATAGTGTGTGATATATAGCTACAACTCCTCAAGGTATCACATAAGTCAACTAACATGCACACACTATTTTGTATCTACATTTTAAGTATAAGCTCAAAATGAGAAAGAGAATAAATTAAACACATCATACCTTATGATATTTCAAAGTAATTACACATCCTTACTCAACATATACCTATGCCACTACCCAAAAAACTATAAAATTAGAGAAGGTGTAGAGCATAGAATCCATTTTGAGGTACATAGTTGACATTACACATAGTTACCAAATTGATAGGAATCATGACCTCAAAATGATAACATTGCCCCTAAAATCACATAAGTTGTCAAAATGTGCATAAAAATCACTATTAAACATCAATTTTTATAGGCCTATTATCCTAGACCTATATATAACACCTCAAACTAAGTGAATGCATAGTGATAATTAAATAAGCTTAGAAACACTGGTGCCTATTGACCATTCACATGCACCTTTAGGTAATAATTCTAGTTTGAATTTTTTTTCTTTATCTATAGGGTCTATTTAGTTTGTCTTTAAATTACATTTAAATTACTATTGGGTCATCACCAGGTAAAATGAAAATGAAAATTTTAGATACATTTAAAATAAATCAAACAATTCAAAATGTGTGTGTGTGTGTGTGTGTGTGTGTTCCTTATAAATCCATTTGAATTTCATATCACTATGTAAATTTGACCACTAAGCATAATCAAGTATTTAATAAGAGGGAAAAAATGATGATGAATGTTATGGAGGATGAAGAGAGCACTAATCAAAACTTTTATTTAAAAAAATGGAACGCTTCACATTATATTAATAGAAAAAATATAATTATAGAAGATTAAAAAGTAAATAATCTAAACACATCATAGATCAAAATACATTCCAGAGGAACATCCTAGATCTAAAAAAATTATCCAGTCAAGGCATGACCCAAAATATTAAAAATAACTATTGGTTGTCTAGATTTCACCCTAGCTAAGAAAGGGGATTATTTAGGTCCTCATGATCAAACCTAGTCCAAATGGGACTAACCCTAGGATATGGGTCACCTAATCTTGGTTTATACCTCTAGATAACGCCAACTTCATTTTGGATTCATCTCCTAAACTAGACCTAATACTAACTCTTGCTTGGAAAAGGGAGAGAGAGTTTGATAACAATTCATAAAAGCATGTAAAAAATGAGGTGATGCACCAAATGTTTTGATCCTTCTAATTTCATAACACAGACTATAAAACATGTTCAATAATGCAAAATATCACTTCATTCACTCTTTGATCAATTTCACATAATTATTTCACACAAAGTCATGGATTAGTTATCAATCTAGCATGGGAGCGTAATTATCCACTTCCACATTAACCAATAGACTATATATGTACCTAGAATGACCTGTGAGAACTACCAAAACACTATGTAAAGGTGATAAAACTTAGACATAGGCAAGGAAATTAAATATTTAATTTACCACATCAATGAATTTATGATACACATTTTAACTCAACTTATAAAATGAAGGGATTCAATCTTTATTGCATCAAATAGGTGTTATAGTGTAAATCTTGGTAGAGTTTAGTCATGCCAATGAGAGGGATAATATTCAAGGCTTATAATCCTATATATATAGTAGAATGGGATAATAGAGATGGGGAAGGATGCCTGAATGAATGGATAAGGGTTCATTATGATCAAGATTTACAATCGTCCAGCGTTGATTCGATTAGAATGGATCATCATGCTCATACTACGTCTGGAAAATGACCATAATAATTGTATTAGTCCATTTCCATATATTTATAGTGTGAATCAATTCTCCTTATGGTTACAATATTGGAATCAAGTCATTTTTAAGCTAAATTATAACATCTAAGACAACCAATGGATTAATATTTTTTAATCTCCTTCTAGCATTGATGTCATTATAATAGCTTAATCAATCCATTTTAATCTTAGTGATGTCGATTGCTCCTCACTAACTCCTTACTATTTCATATTTGGTGTGCAATAATGGGGAAAGGGGTCATGATCATGTTTCTATAATTGGTGACAAACCCATCAAAACCAATGTGTCTGCCTCCATGGTATCCCTTTGCAATATTGGCTCTAGTTCAACCTCAAATGAACTGGTTTTGATTTTTAATTTTGACCATCAATCTTGATTTGAGCTTATCAGATTGTGCTAACTGGCATCTCTTTATTTGTTCTACAAGATCTTGTTGTCATTCCTTTGACTCTTTGACCTCATGTGTACCATATATCTTTCTTAGTATGAATGAATCCATATCATTGATATATCTAACCCCACTAACCTTTCAAGTCATAGTACACTATTGAATCTCTATCAGGATAACTGAGATCTTTCCACTTTTCATCTTCTTGATTACACTAAAATTTTGACTTATTACTCACCATTGATCTTAAATATATGATTAGATACATATCATTGGATCTTGGGACCCACTAACATCTGTCAGATTGATTCTCACTATTGGATCTTGACCATATCTCCCATAATTTGGACATTTCTCACTCTCATGTTGAATCTTGGGAGATTTTAATTCTAATGACTATTCCATGAAGCTTAAACATGATGTCCACATGCCTATTTCATTCTGCAAGTGTAAATTTGAAGTATTACATATATAGATAGAAATTACACTAAGGAACTAAACTTGTAGAGCATGATTTAGGCAAGAAGGACCTAATGTTCATGTGATCCTTTGGCTCTAAGAGTCTTACTAAGCATATTAATAAAATGTAAAAGAAGATAGGTCTTCTCATTTCTCTGTGATGTGCTTGTGATGGTCTGGCTCCATAAGATCACCATACTCTCACTTTAGGCTTGCCTAAAGGGTTTCAAAAGCTTGTAACTATTAAGGAATATTCTCCTAAAGTATATATACTCTTTGTGATATTGGATCATTCTTCAATTAGGACCATGTTCATCCCTTTTAATATGGATTAGACATATTTTGGTATGTAGGCCAAATTTGGCCATATTTGGTGACTCAACTTGGAAGCATGCCTATTATGCTTGAGAACTCAAACCATTTGCATGACTCTTGGACTCATGAATAATGAAAATTTTGATTCATGGTTGTAAGAAACCCTTTGACTTGAAAATCCAATAGGTAATATGAAAATAGAGAATAGTGAAGCAAATAAAACAAATAAAAATCAAACAAACTAATGTGCTAGGACAAAACTTTGATGAAATCAAAACAAACTATGTATAGGGGATTTAGCTTCCTTAATAATAATGTTTTAGATGTATCCCATTTATTGGGATAGGAATCTCCTTGCCATCCATCCTTTCAAGTTAGAAGGCATTTTGGGATTTGTAGTTAGAGATTGTTTATGGAACACTCCAAAGAGAGTCAAACCTTGTATGCCTTCCTAGCTTGGCTCTATCCTCATCCCACATGAGGACCAAATATCATTCTTTGAAACTTTTTGAAGAAGATCCTTTATCATAATCTCCCTTCACTTTTTTCTTGATGGATTTCCATGGATAACATGGACCAATGTCTTTTCTCTTCCAACTCTATAAGCTTAGCATATTTGATCTCCATAGGTTCATTCTCTAACAACTCAATTTGATGCATCAATTTTAGGGTAGTACATTCAAGATAAATAGGCATTATTGCTTCCTTACCATATATCAACTTGTAGGGAGAGTTAGTTATTGAATTTTTGTATGTGATCCTATCATCCCATAGAGATTACTTAAATTTTAGATTCTATGACTTTTGATTATTTTCAATTGTTCATGTTATGACCTTCAATAGGTTCTTATTGGTGGACTCAACAAGACCATTTCCTTGGGGATAGTAGTTTTATGAAGTTTTGAGATAAAACCCATGTTAAACTACCCTTTAGATAATTCTATACCCCACAAAGGCCATATCATTATCATAAATAATAGCTAAAGGGATCTAAACCTAGTAATCAAACCTTCATACAAATCTATCACACTGGTCTCATTTTCTTCCTTCAATGCCACTACTTCTATCCATCTAATGAAGTAATATGTAGTATTCAGTATCCATATATGACTTGAGCTTGAATGGGGGTTAATGAGACTAATAAATTCCAATCCCCATTGGATAAAGGGTTGATCCACTATAATTGGTGGGAGAGGTAAGGTTGAAATATTCACCTTTCCTACAAACATAGAACATTGTCTGTATTTCCTAACCCATGCATGACAGTCACCAAATAATATTATCCAATAATACCCACCTCTCTTGATTGTGTGGGTTGTGGTCCTTGATAAATAATTCCCTCCACCGTGTCCATCATGGAACTCCTCAATCATCCTTTCCTTTTGATGTTGTTTAATACATCTTAACAACATGCTATTGATATCTTTCTTGAAAAAAAACCATCAACAAGAAGAAATGGAATGGATTACAATCTGAAATATCTTATTTTTGAGGGAGTTAGATAAGAGGTATAAAGTCCATCTTAGAGATATCTTATAAAATCATGGTACCAGTTAGAAGGTGAGGTATGATCAGCTACAACTTCTTCATCAGTTGACACCATAACCACCTCATTAGATTATTGTAAGTCTTGGGACAGATGATCACAAAGTCCTTTGCCTCTAATTAGCTTTGTGACTTTGATCTCCACATCATACTCCATTACCTTTGTTATCCAACCGACTCTTTTCTCGCTTATGTCCTTATTCAAAAGAAACTTCGTAACACTTGTGTTTGCAACCATTAGGTGTATCTTATTATTAGACAACAAGTATCTAAATTTATTGAGAGATCTTATGACTAAAAGTACAATATTTTCAACAAAAGAGTGTCTTGCTTCATATTCTTCCAAGCCTTGATTTAAGAAGGATAATGGATACTCTAAGGCCTCATAGTTTTGTTGCATAAGGATCCCTAAAATGGTATCAATGTTAGCATAGGTGGACAAAAGGAAGTCCTTTGATAAATCTAGGTTCATGAGCATAGGAGCACTAGCCATGGATTTATTAATTTCCTCAAAACTCTTTACTCCTTCCTTGGACCAGTTGAAACTCTGATTCTTCTTTAGCATGGTTGTACGTGGCTTAACTAAAGTAGCAAAATCTGAGATGTATCTTTTAATAAAATTAATCTCCTCTAAGAAACTTTACAAAGCTCTTTTATGCTTGGGAAAGTAAAGTTCAAGAATTGAAGATATTCTTTTAGGATCTATGCTTAAAACATGCTCTAAAACTATATGTCCAAAAATCTTACCTTCATGAACTAAGAAGATACTTTTGGGGATTCAAGGATACCCCAAATTGTCTACATCTTTCAAACACTTGCTTAGTTTGAGCCATGTGTTCACTTCAATTCTTTGAATACACTATTATACCATCCAAGTAAACTAGCAGAGACTTGTTAAGAAGGCCTTGGAATGTAATATTCATGGCTTTCTAAAAATTTACTCTAGCATTGGATAAACTAAAGGGAATATTTGTATATGCAAATATCCCCCACTTGTTGGTGAAGGTTGTCTTGAATTGGTCTTCTTTCTTGACCAAAATATGGTTGTAACCACTATAGCCATCCAACAAGGAGAATATTTATGAACCTACAAAAAACTATAAATTTTTTTCCATTGATGGTAGTGAATAGTGGTCTTTAAGGGAAGCCTTATCTAGTTCATGAAAGTCAACACACAATCTAATTTTACAGTTATTTTTCTATACTAGAACTATTTTATTATATTTGGGAAACTAGTGTTTAGTTATTAAACAATAAAGGGTCTGGAGTAAGGGAAAAAATTTAGTTTGGTATGGTGAAATATAAATTTTTATCCAATAATTTTCATGAGGAAGAGAAATAAACTTATCTAAAAATAGACTAAAACAAATGATTCAATAATTAGAAATTGAGGTTCAGGACTAGGGCCACTATTGTAAATTAGGATTTATCTTTCATTTTATGATTTCATAGGAGGGCCAAAAATAGGACACCTTTGTGTCCGGTGTTATAGTCTATTTCCTACCACTATTGTCCAAACTAGTCATTGAAGTTTGAACTTCTTGGGTTTTGTTCACTATCCATCTAATGGTCCACCCATGAAATTTTAGATCTTGAATATTGATATATCTCCTTGTATAATTGATTCAATCTTCAAATCTTGAGTCTATTTGCACACATTCAAACAATAAATGCATCAAAAGTAAAAGGGGAAAAACTAGGTTAGGGGAAGAATGATCACACAATCTAGAACCCTAACTATCTTGATCACTACCTATATTAACCCTCAAGCTAGAGTCTTAGATCAAATATAGTTCTCCCTTAATAAATATTCATAATCAATGTGCATGGTATATGAAAGAATAATTTTCACCTAGGACCTTCCTTGATCAAGCCTGCAAGGCTATGTGTGATGCAAAATACTAATTTACACTATTGACTGATTTTAATTATGTATTATGCCAAAGTAGTAATTGTTAGATATAAAATGCCTTGTGAAGTCCTTTATTTAGGAGACTCTTTGTTTTTAATTTGGGAGATTTATTTACATTTGTCTAACATTAAAAAAATTAAAGGTGAAGCTAAGAAATGGTTTTGGACTCATTAAGTGAGGGAATTTAACCTATGGGATTCAAAATGACACTAGATAGGAGCATTGGAAAGGGGAGACCCTAGGGTCCAGCGCTATAGTCCAACCCCAATGCTCCTATCCTAAAATATTGAGACCTAAGGGGATGGGATAAGCATGGAAAAAGGATCTTGGCTAAGCTGAAATGAGGTCTTAAAGGCCTACAAATGACTGATAATAAGCAAAAAATTGACTTAAATATGAAATAAGACCAAGATGAGTAAAATGAAAGATGAGACTAAATACGAACAAGGCTCATATTCTTCATTCAGAGTCTCATGTGAAAGGACTATGAAAAGACATGATATGTTTGGTTTCCTGACAAATTTAGTGATGTAATAAAATGAAGTACTAGAGTAAAATAAAGAAAATAAAATGTGTACCTACACCTACCTATGTGGAAATGAATGTGTTTCAAAAGGGTCTAGCCCACTTCATGGCCAAGGAAGTGGATGGAGAGCCAAATAGTTCCTAGAGAGAGGAAGAATCCCTAAAATATATGCCCCCTATACTGAATATGAATGTAAAATATGTTTAACATGGAGAAGGAGGGTAATGCTTATCCCCTATGTTGAATCTGGCTGAAATGTGAGAAATGCTCAGAGGCCCAAAAGCAATGGCTATCCTCTATCCCACATAAACTCATATATATATATATATATATATATATATATATATATATATATATATATATATATATATATATATATCTGTGTGTGTGTGTGTGTGTGTGTGTGTGTGTGTGTGTGTGTGTGTGTGTGTGTGTGTGTGTGTGTGCTATGAAGAGCAAAATCTATCATGCCCCAAATCTGAATAATATAAACTAGAATTAAGAAATGCTTGGAGGCCCAAAACCAATGTCTATCCTTTGTCTCACATAAACTCATGTAGTCTGGGTCTAGGTAATGTTATAGACCAAAAACTATAGATGGCCATACAGTCTAACCTGGTGACAACTTGGGTAAAATTGGGTGTAATCTAAAACTCTAGTCAATGAAAATGACATGTCTTAACATTCCATCTGTATAATCTTAGATGATGAAGAACATGAAGATCTATGTCATGCCCCCAAATATATTATGTGATTGATGTATCTATATAATATGTTAATCTATATAACCACATGTGATATGACCTATCATGCCATGCCCCATGTGCAAAATTGGAGATCAAAAAATTGTGCTTTACACTATGCCTATAATCTGTTATTTGGTCCTATAGCCGTGTCATGATATATGAAGCTATATGTGTGAGATGTGTAGTATGTATATGCCCCCAAATATGGTATCTGAGTCTAAATCTATACTGAAGTCACTATGAATCCATATAATCTAAACCATTATACCTAACTAGTCTATGTATCTATAAACTAAAGGTATTTCCCTCTAAATGTCTTGAGTAATGTTGAACGACCCATGTAATTTGAATCACTATATATCTTGATCGATCTAAGCTAAATCTAATAATATGAATACCAGAGGTGTAAGAGTCATGGTGTAGCCATCTATGATAATGGATAGGGATTTTATATAAGTGTAGGAATAGGAAAAGTAGGAATGATTCCCCCTTTTGGGGAGAGGGATGAAATCTATGATAGAGGATTTTGAGCCTAAAGTGATGACTAGTGGCATAAGAATAGATGTAAGGTTGGTATGGTTTGAATTGATTGAGAAGTTGTTTGATTAATTAGACTAAGTTGTTGAAATTGAAACAAGTTTTGATTAGTGAGGACCAAGTTCTGTGTCTAGGTATAAAAGAGGTATAGAGATGTATGTGCCATAGTAGGAAAATAACATAATAAAAGATTAAGGCTTACATTATGTCAAAGGTGTCATTTTCATGATTCGACAAAATAAAGTGGTTTGTAAAATAGAGTTACGAGGTTCTATTTATAGGCAAAATAGTATTTTTCTTTGCATGAAAAGTTGTTTGATATAGGAAATTACATTGATTCTTGATTCATTTGCATATTTGACTAGGTTGAGATTTGGAGCTCTAGAGTAGGATATATGTTGAGAAAATGAGTACCTACTATGACCCAATTTGAATATTTTGTAGCCCAAGTTGAGGTTGGTGGGGAGATTACCCTAGTAAGTAGCTTAAACACATAATTTTGTTCCTATTTGGAAGCTTATTTTTTATTTTTAGGCCTTTTTGAGTAGTCTATGATAACTTCCACTAGTTCCAACACTCCTATCTAGGAGTCATCACTTTTATTCAAAGTTTAGCACTATTCTCTAGGTTCTATCACTCTTATCCAGCACTAGTCTCCTTTCTATAGTGATGTTGTCCATTGGGGCTAGTTTTTTGAGTTTCTAATTTGTAACCTATTTTTTATATAGCTTGGTTATTTATTTGGCATGGTTGATTGATATATATGTTTTTTATTGGTGTTTTTTATGGTGTGGTATGGATGAGGTAGTTTTGTAGAGGCTAGGTGATGGAAACACTAAGATTGTTACCTTTGTCAGCTAATGAGAGAGATATGATGGATAGGGTGAGGTTAGGTCATGCTTATGACTTAGGCATTGTACAGTGGGATAGATATTTGATTACCACCTTATGTGAGAGGTGGAATGTAGACACTTTTTATTTTTGTATTCCTATAGGGGAGAATACTATTACTCTAGAGGATGTGTACTGTATTTTACATTTGTCAGTTAGTGAATGGCATGTAACATTATAAGATGACATGGGTGTTGATGTTATTGATTGTGCATCCTTATATTTTGTTGGTGTGCCCTTAAGCATACATCAAATAGGTAGTGATAGCGATGTATTATTATTTTTTGTTATGTATTCAAGTGTTCCCTATCTATGAAAGTGGTTAGTCATGTTGTTGGATTCATTAATTATTATGGATGGGAATGGGGTATCAATTGCATATATGATGCATAGGATTGTGCATAGCATAGAGGTGTATGTCATTATGTTCTCATGGGTTAGGACTATTCTTTCCCACTTATACAAGGATCTTTATCAATTTACTCAGGAGGAATTTAGTGGTGGTGTGAGTGTAGCTACCTTATTACATTGTTAAGCTTATGAGCATATAGTGATTGTGCATTTGATAGGATTGTTAAGGGAAAGGTGGGCACCTCCATAGCCATATGGGGAATTGTGGATAATTTCATTGGCTATCCAGTATCATGGGATATATCATCATAGATGATTTTTAGATAGATTAGTGGCTTAGGATATCATATGGAAACCCTATAAAGTATTTTTTGGGTGGTTCGAGGATGGAGTACAATTATCGTATATGAGGGTCAATTATTGCTTACATGACTACTGGACTGGAGTGTAAGAGAAATTTTAGTATGATTACATGACTATGATATAGTAATTTGACTCAATTGAGGATGGTTAGTATGGTGTTAGTTACAAAATGAAAACAAGATGAAATAAACACACTAATAGCATAACATCTCTAGGCCTAGACACTAGGGAGAGATTAGTTAACAAAAGCAAATGAGAAACACAACTAGAAAGAAAAAAATCAAATACAAGAGTTCCCTTACCTTCCTTATATTCTCCAAATGCCTTTATAATTGTGGCTTGCTCAGCTTGTGCTCATGAAGTCTTCATCAAATGAGGCTTGGCTATCTCCTTTTGTCCTTGGCACCTTTGGCTTGTGGCTAGGATTGGCTTGGAATCAATATGGAATTATAACACTAGTTGATTGAAGCTTTTGGAACTAATTTGGCATTATAAATTTGCATCAAAAAAGCTTTGAAATGATGTTGTGAGGCCTCCTATTTATAGATTTTTATATTTGATCAGAATCAACTTTAACCATCCATTTCAAGATTGAGATGTGTCGCTGAGGATTAATTCAATTTTTGGAATTAAGTTTGTAATTATACTCATCATGGCATTAGAATAAGGGGCAATTAAGAGGCATGGAGGGCATCATGGAAGGCATTGATGAGGCATGGAGGGCATGAATCCTAATATTTGTAGCATTTATGGCCTAGGGATGCCTTCCCAAGAAATGAGGTCACTTGATGATGCATATATTCAACATTCATTTCTAAAAATAAATATTCAAAATGTTTCCATGGAATTGTTAATTATGCCTTGATTTGGGTTAATTATCTCTTAAGCATGATTAAGCACTTTGTGCACATATTACTCAAATTGATCATAATACCTAGTTATTGGTCCAAAATTTGATTGGATTAGAATCAGAAGGCGATGTTAGATGCATTAGAACTATATTCCCATTTAGGATGTTGATAAAAAAATAACAAAGGCACATGTCTCGTGAAAGAGGTTTGATAGGGAAGAGCAATCCAAAGCACTTAAGTGTAAACTTGGCATTTTCACTTGAAATGAATTGATCAAAGTTAGCTAGCCCATTAATTATAATACCTCATTTAGGGATACACTGGTCAAAATTGGTACTTAAATATGTTAATTTCACATAATTTTTCATGTTTTAGTGTTTTTAGTGCCAAATTGTGAATTTTGGGTGAAATTTGATCAAAACCTTTATTGGAGGTTATCAGTAGCTAGATTTAGGTGTCTACAATTTGACCCTATTTGGGAAGGTGTTGCAAGCTATAATCATAGTAATGTCTTCTCAAATAATGAAAAGGTCATGTATGCCAAAAAAAAGATGATGATTGAAGAACAAAGCTCCAAATAGTTTTTGGGAAGCCTATGATGATGCCCCCTAGAGGGAGTGGCCATCACATTTGTTGATGGACAACCCCTCAAAAAGAGATAAGAAGACAGGTGGAATTAACCCATGGTTGAGATTAATTCAAATAAGAAACTTCTTGCATGCATTGATGTAAAAAGGATACTAATTTGCCTAAATGTGGTTACAATCAAGAATAAAAGTCAAAATAATGATTTTACCATAGGTGTTTATAATCATTAAGTAGACCTAGATTAGCTAAAGATGATTGTGCCCCAGTTAGGGATGATTAGCAATCATAACTCAAGGATATAACCTACAATATAGATTAAATATGAGTGGACACAAAATGATGAAAGAGATGGATAGAGGAATGAGATTGATCAATAGAATAATTTAGTTGTACCTATCAATGAGGAGATGTTCATCCTGAATAATAATGATACAACGAGAATGGTCAAATGATTTATATTAATCAAGGGTGGGATGGAAGGATTTGCCAAGGTGTCAAGGAGAAATTTTTGTAGCTCCATTGATTGTAGACCTTTGTGAAGCTAATTTTTTCTGTAGCATGTGATGGTAGGCTTCATGATAGAATACCATGAATAATTGGCCAAAATATGCATAAGGACTGACTCCTGATCTAATAAACACTCAAAAAAAAATGTACCAATGATAAAAAAACATGATGATAATGTTAATGGATGAATATGGATGGACTCAAGAATAATGTGTGTAAGGAATCACCCAATGCATACCTATAGAATGAGTCAAGGTAATAGTGCTAAAATCAAACAAATAGGCAAGTGAACAAACAAACAAACAAACAAACAAATAGAAAGATTGAAAACAAAAGCAAAAGAAAGCATCCTAACAATGATAATGCCCCAATAAGGTAGATCAAGGTTAACTAACTAGGCTTTGATAGGATAAATATTTTTAGATTTTTGAAATGTTATAAATGTTTTTGGCATTTTGAGGTATCTTAACTCATTCAAGCATGACAAGATACCTACACATAAAATGATGAGAGCATTTGGCTTAGGTTTCTCACAAAATGGTGAAAGAGTATGGAAAGGGGGACTGAGGTGACCTCAACATGAATTGAGCATGACCTACATAGTCCTAAAATAACCTCAAGTCATAGTAATTCCATCCACATAAAAGGTGGGGGAAAACCAACTAGGTCCCAAAAAGTTCTCAAATTTGGCAAATGACCAATCAAATGACAACATTAATGGCAAGGTGATGTGGTAATGCATGTAAAAAAGTGTTGTCCTTAGTTTTACCATAGGTGATTATAACTAGGATACAATAGTATAGGTCAATGATACTAAGTTTCCCATAGGTGGTTATAATTAGTAGCAAGACTGGTAAAACACTAATTTCCCTATAGGTAGTTATAATTAGGCTCACATAAACAAACATGGATATAGGATGAAAGAGATCTTACTAGATCAATTTCCATACTAATTTCATAGACTGGCATTATAAACACAAATTTTATTGATTGTTGAAATTTGATTGGAATCCTCCCACAAAAGGTGTAAAAAGAACCAAATGAACCAAGATCAAAACAAGATTGGGTAGGATGACTAAAAATAGGTTTTAGTCTAGATAGGAATGGAATGATAGGATGGTATGGTCTTGCTAAAGATAATGATAGTTTAGATAGATTAGATAAAATGGTAATAGGGATATCCCCAAGTGATGGGGGTAAATGGTAAGAATATTTGGCAATGGAAAATGGATATGTAACAATGGTAATGGCATGGCAATCTAAAATGGTATAGTACATGTTTTTGTCCTAGGTGTGGTTTTTTATTCTATTGTTCCTGGTGATGGGGAGATGCATGTCCTAATAAATAAATGATACAAATAAAATACTTGATTATGTTAATTTCTATCCCACACCTCATTTTAATAATCACTTTATCAAGAACTACCTATAAATTTGGTTGTCAAGAATGTTTTTGTGTTCTTCCTTGGTCATTGATTCTAATTCCTTCAAGCATCGAGACAATGTATCTTTACAGCCTCTACAAATGAAAGTATGGTTGTGGATGGTAAACAAGGACAAATAATGGATGGTAGGTTTGTTTTTGAAATCAAATGGAAAATGATAATGAAATGTAAAATGGTGGGGAAACAAATGAAGATTAGGACTTGTAGTCATATGTAATGTTGTTGATGCTGGATTTAACATAATTTTGGTTGTGGTGGGGCTAAAGACTTGTTCTCTTGATAGGACCACTAGATTTTTTTGTTGTTTGATCTTGAGGGTAGCTACCATCTGATTAGGTTGTAAATTTTAAGCTATTTTGATTTGATCTTTGATTTTTTTTTCATTAAGGAGTGAAGAACTTTTGTGCTCAGCTATTGGTGCCACAAAAAGGTTTTCACTAATGAATTTGTCTTAATTGTCTTGTAGCACCTTTGGGAAGGTTTCACTAATGAACATTGTATTTTGAATTTGATTGTCTTTTAGCACTTATGAAAAAGTGTCACTAGGAGAGTGTTATTCTACTATATGAATGTGGTCTTAGCCTCCTTAATCTTCTTCAACTGGTATGTCACCATGGATGCAATTCAATAAAGTGTGATTCTATCGATCCCAATTGACACTTGTAGGAGATGGAATGTCAATGATACAGATATTTTGGTTGATGGTAATGGCTTTTGGAATGGTAATGGAAAAGGGAGAGGCTATATAATCCTCATAGAAGATACTAGGAAAAATTGTGTTGATGTTGAATTACTCATCTTAAAAAACTGTAAAAGGATCACAAATGTATTCAAACTGATCTATGAGGCATACATAACCAATATTATAACATCCTTAAACATATTATTCTTTTGAATCTAATTTCAAAGCAAGGGACTCTAAATCTAATGTCACAACTGATGTTGATTCTGATTTTGATGCTAAATTTGATGTCGATTCAAGAATAAAACTTGACTCTAACTTTCATTCTTCATCTGATGGGTACTTTTTTATAATGATGTCTTGTTGAATATTTGGTTTTGGATAAGTAAAATCCTATGATGGTATAATGGGCTCCACAAAAACTAGTTTGTTAAATTGAGACTCCTCTAGGATGGGAAATAGGTCAAGAGACAACTCTTCAGAGACTAGCTTGTCAATAGGACGCTCTTGAAAAATAGGTATATAATCGAGGTAATTATTTGCCCAAAGGTAGTTATAATCATTAAGAAGTGACTTAGCAAAGACTATCTCATCATAGTGAGAATCCTCAACAATTGATACAGGATTAATAGGCAATTTATCATAGGTTGACTTATCACAAATGATTGATTCAATAAAAACATCTTAGATTGGTTGTTTTTCTTGGCCTTGGCTTCCAATAAGTTATAAAATACTAGTTTTGAACATATCTTGGTCTTCAAAGGATTGTATGGGTTGAGGTTTAGATGGGATTGGTACTAGATGAGGAATGACTTGTGGTTGGATAATGGTAGGGTATTGGGGAGCATGATTGCTCATATGAGCCAAAGGATAAAGTCCTGAGATGGTAATGATAGGGTGTTGTGGAGCATGATTGCTCGTATAAACTAAAAGATGAGGTTTTAGAATAATGAAGGGGCATTGTGGAGATTTATTACTCATACAAACCAAATAATGAGGTCTTGTTATAGAAATGGTTGAGCATTGTGGAGCTTGGTTGCTGCACAAGCCAAAGGACTAGGTTTAGGAATGGTAATGGTATTCCTTGGATATTGTGGAGCTTGATAGATCATAAAATCCAAAGGAGGGTTAGGGGTAGCTGATGATTAGATAAAAAAGGGATGTCATTAAACTTTATTGCTTACATAAGCAAAAGCATCCATGTTTACCTCAAAAACCATATCATCCCAGTCGTGAGTTGGCTCATAAGCTGGTTCTTGACTATGTTCTATGTACTTATTTTTGAAAAGAGGGTATGGATTCATATCCCAAATAACATTATATATATTTGGGTCTTCAAATTCCTCTTCACAAGCCTCTTCATACCAATCAAGGTCTCAAGTTAGATCGTAAGTTATTTCGTGACTTTGTTCCCATGAATGATTAATATGGGGCAGATGGAAATTTGTCTCACAAACCATATTAGCATCATTAGGGTCTTGGAAAAATCCATAAAAGTCATTTTGTGTGGCCATTATATCATAAGTTGGATTTTAAGTGACTTCACCATAAGTGTAGCTAGACATATCCACATAAATAATGAAATCTCCATAAACAAAAAGACTTAGAGTTCTACAAACTCTAAAAAACTATGTCCAAAGGACACATGGTTCAAACTTGGTCTAACTTGGTTGAAGGGGTGGAGCTATATCTCCAATGTGGTTTGAAAGTGGAGTTATATCTCCAAAATGATTTGTGCTAATACTTGTCATAAAATAGCCTAACGTCAAATGTCACATACACAAAAGGTCAAGCATCTGAATAAAAATTGTCATGTCAAAGGTCTAGGTGAAAGTGTTCCAAACAAGGTCTAAACTAGGAAATGAAAAAGTTGAGTTGTTAGGTATTTTGTAAAAATGTGGATTCAAAAGATAGGCTTAAAAAAATAGGCATATGCTAGGACTTTTGGCTAAAAGATGTCAAAATCTAGACTTGAAACAAAGGCTGATGTGATTTGATTTAATCTCATGAGTTTGGAAATAACTTTGACATATACTCGGCACATGGAATTAAACATAAACATGATCAATTTCCATAAGACATAAAATAAAAGGATCTTTGAAAAAGGTTGTGTTGTCCCAAACAAAGGCACAAACAATGATGATGATAGGCATTAAACAAATAAACCATCAATAGTTTTTAAATTTGGGTAATTAATTAATCAAAGTTAGGTAACCCAAAAGAGAAAGATCTATGTATCATCCCTATGAATTGATTCTTAAATAGAAATCAATCAATGTTTGGATCCAAACTTAACAAGGCTAATTGAAAACTCATCATTGAAAACTAGGATTTGACCAAACAGGCTAGACAAGATTGGACAACATGACAACACAAGACAAAGGTCTAAATGGTATACCCAAAGTGGTTTTAAACAAATGGTTTTGATAAAATTATAAACAAGTCTTGAAACAAATTGAGCAGCCTAACAATTTAAGCATACTTGAATAATGCAGTTAATGTTATGCTTCAAAGACTTTAAAAGGCTCAAAATGTTTTGACATGATTTGGGCAGTATTATTTTGACATGGCTTATTAAAAAAACAAGTTTTAGTTTCAAAAAATACCAATCAAATAATGACCAAAATACACTAAGTATAATCATCCAAAATCCTAGCAAGGGTATAGGAAAATGGGGTTTACTAAACTAAAAAGTTTTGAACATTCTAGGGGAATCAATTGCATAATGACTTTCACGTCAAACAATGTAAAAAACATGCATGGAAATTAGGTGACTATGGCATTGGATAGTTGTAAAAACATCTGATCCTTTTTATAACCACTATATCTTTTTGTTCGCTATGTGTAGTGCAATGTCCAAATGCAAATACATCCCATGTGCAACTCTAAAGGAGCCGAATGAAGTCAATGCCAGGAGATGAAACCCTAGGTCAAAGCTTCCTTAAATAACTCATGGGAGGTAAAGGCATCCCCCTCACAAGCCAATATTCATAAAATAAACAAAACATGAAATTAGCAAGACTTTAGGGTCATTTTCAAGATCACCCAAACTTTGACGAGTTTTTGGGGAGTGCTTTGATGACTTTTTTTCTAATCCTTGGACTAGGCTACTTGTAATAGGAATGGAACTTTTGATTCCAAGGGTTCCCTATAGGGGATAAATGGAAGAGCATACACGTAACATTCCTCTTTTTACCAAATAAAATTTTGATTAAACAACTATTGCAAACAAAAATTGACAAGTGTGTTTAATTTTAAGCCCAAATGAAATGTTTGGTGGTGTTTATTTGAACCCTTTGTCTTAGTTAAAAACTTTTAAAACACTCACCAAAACATCTAAATTATTTTTTAAACACCAAAACAAGGTTCCTAATCAATTTTTAAGCATGTAAAAGTGATTTAAACGTGTTTTGAGCAAATATCTAGCTTGGTCCCACAACAAAATTGTTAGCATATCCTTTAGCTTTGAAGCCCTTTTTAGAATGAAACACTAAACTTTGAAAAATAAGCTCTCAGGTCTATGTTTTTAGGAAAACACACTGACCAACATCGGTTATTACCACCGATGTCAGTTACTCTGGCTAACCAAGATCTAACTGATGTTGGTTTTTCTGCTGACATCAATTACTATGTAAAAACCATGGCAACCAAAAATGGCAAAATAAGGTTAGAAAATCAATTTGTAAGAGTTTTAAGAGATCAAATAAATATTTTAGAGTTTTAAAAGGATCTCCTTTAGGTGTGAGATACATCTAGTCCCACCGGGCATGCCATTATATGATCTAAGAATTTGACTCAAGAGAGGATGGTTAACATGGTGTTAATTCCAAAATGAAAACAAGATGAAATAAACACACTAATATAATAATATATCTAGGCCTAATCATTATGGAGAGATTATTTAAGAAAAGCAAATGACAAACACAACTAAAAATCAAAAAATCAAATACAAGAGTTCCTTCACCTTCCTTGGATGCTCCAAATGCCTTTATAATGGTGGCTTGCTTAGCTTATGCTCATGAAGTCTTGATCAAAGGTTGGCTGTCTCTTCTTCTCCTTGGCACCTTTGGCTTGTGTTTTGGATTGGCTTGGAATCAATTTATAATTATAACACTAGTTGCTTGAAGCTTTTGGAACTAATTTGGCATTATAACTTTGCATCAAAAAAGCTTCAAAATGATGTTGTGAGGCCTCCTATTTATAGATTTTTGGATTTGATCAGAATCAACCTAAACCATCCATCTCAAGATTGAGATGTGTGGTTGAGGATTAATTAAATTTTTGGAATTAAGTTTGTAATTATCCTCATCATGGCATTGGAAGAAGGGGCAATTAAGAGGCATGGAGGGCATGAATCTTGATATATATGGCATTTATGGCCTAGGGATGTCTTCCCAAGAAATGAGGTCACTTGATGACGTAGAATTCAACATTAATTTCTAAAAATAAACATTCAACAAGTTTCCATGAAATTATTAATTATGCCTTGATTTGGGTTAATTAGCTCTTAAGAATTATTAAGCACTTTGTGCACAAATTACTCAAATTGATCAGAATACCTTGTTATTGGTCCAAAATTTGACTAGATTAGAGTCAAAAGGTGATGTTAGATGTGTTAGAACCATATTCCCATTTAGGATGTTTCCAAAAACAAATAACAAAGGCATGTGTTTCATGCAAGAGATTTGATAGGGAAGAGTAATCCAAAGCACTTAGGTACAAAATTCGTGTTTTGACTTGAAATGAATTGATCAAAGTTAGCTGGCCCATAAATTGTATTACCTCATTTAGGGATACCCTAGCCAAAATCATCACTTGAATATGTTAATTTCACATCATTTTGCATGTTTTAGTATTTTTAGGCCAAATTGTGCATTTTGGGTGGAAATTGATCAAAAGCCTGATTGGAGGTTATCAATAGCTAGATTTAGTTGTTTATAGTGACTAAACAATTTGGGGTACCACAAGATGTGCCCCTAGTAACATGAGTTTGGGTGAGGAGTACATGGGAAAAAATGAGGGTAAGAGCTCATGGGAGGCCTACTAAGGCTGAGTTAGCACCATTACCCTTAGATGCATGAGATGTGGTTATAGATATTCTTGATATAGATGATGTTGGATGCATAGAGGCATATAATGCATGGTGAGTGAGTCATCAATGGGCTCCATTGTATTCTATTTATGGAATTGGTGTTCTTGAGTATAAAGATCTTGAGCTGATTTAGATGATGGGAGGTAAGTAGAAATTGTATTTAAATTATGTATAATTTTATGCTTATTTTAGTCTAACTTGAAAGTATATATATAATGTAGTATTGTATTTTATATGTATGTGGAATGGGAGGTGCCTAGGATGAAGCATAGACTAGTGTAGGGAGTGGAGATGATGAGTACTGGGAGACCATCGTTGAGTCGACACTCCAAGAGCTTACATGACATGTTCTTGATGATGATATAGGTGAGGGTTTGATAGTGTATGATAGTTATGGTTGGTATTTATTCTCATTTGTTTGATAGAGCTATGATAGATACATCTTCATATGTTAGGGTAGTAGGAGAGAGAGATGAGATGAGGGCTAAGCTAGATAGGCATAGGATGCCTCCACCTAAGTATGGTTCTATTAGCATAAGGATCATGGATGAGCACATTGATATTCAATAGTGATATGAAAACTTACATGAGGAGCATGGTCAGCTATTGGAGTGAGAGAGATATTGTAAAACGAATTTAAAAGCTCAAGGAGGTGTGAGGCCATCAAGCACTAGAGTGGACTATGGGACTAGTACTAGAGGAGAGAGCAAGACTGAGAGTGAGGGCATGACACCCATTCATGATTGATTGTATTTGATATAGTGTATATGTATTTTAAAAATTGGTTATATATATATATATATATATATATATATATATATATATATATATATATATATATATTGATGTTGGTTTTATTTTGGATTCATGCATATTTTGTTATGGATTTTAGAATGGATTGGTATATTTCTTGTAATTTGTTGATTTAGGAGTAGTTGATTTTGTATTGATGTTGAAGTTTTGCATATATTTGGAGAAATGGTACTTGGGATAGATAAGTTCAAGAGTGATTTTATAATTGATTTGTAATCATATGTAAGTAAAAATTTGTTGGTTTTTATAATTGGTAAATTATTTGGATAAACTGAGTTGGTTTAGTGTTGGTAAAATAGGATTTGGTAAGATTTGGATTTTGATAATCTAGTTTTTGGCTATGGATAGTTATTAGGATTTAATAATGTTAGTTTTTAATATATGGGGATGTAAGATAACACACTGTGCATATTAATTCCCCAAGAGTGGCTCAAGAATACAAAGGCTAACTAGACCTTTGGCTCCATCATTGCCCTACTAAGTGAAGCTATGAATTGATACCATTATAAATGTGTTTTGTATCACTATCTAAACCTTGATGGCCAATTAAACAAGTTCCCATAATGCTCATGCTACATAGAAATGTTATATGTATTTAATATTGTCTACTATGTACTAACTATAGTTATATGTGGAGATCTTATAAAATGTAACTTTATTGGTCATACAACTAAAATTGTATGTTGTGAATAAGGCTTGTCTATCTATAATCATATACCATGTGGCCTATATTATGATGAATATGATTGAGTGATAGATGGAGATGGAGCTGAAACATGTGATGGGGGTTTGTCTAATCTCAATTATAGTGGGTTTATACATGAAATAGGTCCCTTAAAATCTGGCCATAGTGAATATCTCGTAGGAATAATACTCTGTGATTGTGGATTCATTTAATCTTAACAATAGTGGATTGATACATGAGATAGGACCCTAAAAATCTAGCCATAGTGAATATCTCTTTGGAACAATACTCTATTATGGTGCATGTGACTCTATTGGATATGTATATGGAACTATGCTATGTACTGCTCAGACTATAGTGCAATATGTATGTTTTTCTTGCTATATGAGTTTTCAAACCTTCTGATTAGGTGGACTAGGATATATTCTATGAGGCTCTATCCTAGAACCCATATTTATCTCATGATGAATAACCGATGATTCTTGTAAAGGAATGTCCTAGGATGACTCAATTATGGATGAATGAGATCTATGGTTCCGTGATGGAGGATATCTCAGTGCCCCCTATGGGAATGTTATAATGTCATTATCAACCCATCTAGTAATGCAATTTATGAGACCATAACAAACATTATCTTTGTGTCCATGGATATGATGATAGTTACAAAAGGGCCTATGTGGATGTCTATGTAAGAGATATGGATCTCATCGATGAGTAGAAGGCAATGTTATTAACATCCTATTTAGTAGTGTTAATAATATGACACATGGGTTATCCCACTTTGAATGAAAATGTAGTGGTGCCTTGATGTTGTTTTTTGTAGTGCATATTGTAGGTTGTGCCTAGAAGCTGGATCTCTATTGTTAATTGGTTGCTTTTCTAGTTGTGGTCTCCTATCTTATTTAGGATATGGTGGAAGCTATGTGATAGGAGCTATAGATGTAGATACTAATGTGAAATCTAGAGTAAACTGATCAAATGAATCTACCTCAATCAATACCAATTTCTTTTCCAAATATAGAACTGTATAACATAAATGTCTGAAAGAAGACAATGTTTGATATAATAGATGTTCTAGGAGAGGTTGGTGAATCCCCTTAATAGAGATATGTTGAATCTCTAAATCTAATATTTTGTATATTAGTCTTACAATTTGAGTCTTAATTCATAAGATATACTCACTAACTGGCTTTGAAGAATTTTGATGTAGTGTGGCAAGTTTCTCATATGTAACATGAGGGCCTATGTTTGCTATGTAATATCTTAAAAATGCCTCTTCTAAATCATCATATGTGTTTAAGGAGCCAATGGGAAGTAGATGAAATAACCAATTTTGTGCTTCCCCACTAATTTCTGTTGGAATAACTTTAGTGCAATCATAGGACTCATATGAGATGGCAAAGCCTTTTGAAAGGCTTGAAGGTGTATGGATGGATCTCCAGTTACATCAAAGTGAGGCAATGAAGATTTTACAAATGTATTATGAAGAGGGTTACCATGTAAATCATTGGCATCCATCCAAGACTTATAAGCCTTATTTTCCAAGGTAAGGAGATATACTTGGTGTTGTAATTCACCAACTACATGCATTTAAGATATAATCTCCTAGGATGGTACATTAGTATCTTGAAGTGGTCCATTTAATCATTGAATTTGATTGTTAATTTTAGCCATGGGAATGTTATATTTATCAATTAGATCATAAAGAGGAGGTGTGATCACTTGAACCTTGTGAGTAATGGTAACTTAGACCTTACTAGAGGGATGTGGGCTACCATTCCCTTTAGGTGAAGAGTGAGAACTAGGTTCTACTATAGTGAGGGGTGGCTTGGGATATTCATCGGTATCTTTATGTTTAAATGAATCACATTATAATTGAGTATAATATGTGATGTTATCATTAACATGTGCATTATCTTAAATATAATCATACGTAGAAGTAGAAACATTTGGTAGTGCATTATGCTTGAGAGGAGGAGTGAGAGAAGAGTTAGAAACATGAGATGTATGTTTTTATTCACTATGTGCATAATAATCATCATTGTTCCATGCATTGTCATAATTGGAATATTAATCATAATCAATCTCATTTTCATATTCATTTACATGTTCACTATCATACTCATTATCACTTTCAGTGTAACTAGGGAGAGGTGTAGGGGAAGAATTTAATTCCTTTCTAATATGCAATAAATGATCATTTGAAATTGGAATAACATGTTCATCTATGTTATCCATGGATGGGTTATATGCATTATTTCCTTTTTCAATATGAGAAGTAAGAGAAAGAGAGTTATCATTTAGACATTCATTTGAAAAAGTAGAGTTAAGAACATTAGATGGACCATTTGAACTATGCATTGAAATTTTGATTCTATTACATTTATATTTTTTTAATTTGTACATAGAATTAGAGAGAGAGAGAGAGAGAGAGAGAGAGAGAGAGAGAGAGAGAGAGAGAGAGAGAGAGAGAGAGAGAGAGAGAGAGAGAGAGAGAGAGAGAGAGAGAGAGAGAGAGAGAGAGAGAGAGAGAGTAGGTTCACATGGAAGAAAATTATCACCAACAAGAGGTTCACTTGGAAGTGCATGACTAATTTGTTCATTTTGTGCATTGTGCATAGGAGAATGAGGTGAAAAATACCTTTTCCATTTATCAATATTATTTTCTTTAGAGGAGGGAATAAAAGAGATAGGTTTGAGAGAATAATATGCATCTACTTTTTATTCACTATCATTTTCACATGTATCATCATAGTCCTCATTACAATAATAATAATTATCATCATTGTAAATGAAATAATTTTTCACATTTTTAGCTAATGTACAATTTTGCAAATTTGTCCAATCATTGTCATAATTATAAGACAAATTTAAAAATTTATCTATGGGATGAGAGGGAAGAAGTGCCTTTGCGCCCATTTTATTTTTTTTTACCAAAGAGAATATTGGAAAGTATATTAAGCAAATAAATGCAAAAATAACTACTAGCATCAAGATTTTGAAATTATTTTTGATAATACAAACAATTTGAAAATTTTCAAAAATAATTTTCTAAAAATTGTAAGGGAGGAAAACTTGGGGTTTGAGGACCTAGTTTGGAAAGCTAGGGTTTTAAACAGGGTTTTAGAATTTTTGAAAATTATGCAATAGTTTTAAATTCTAGAAATAATTTTGAATAAGATAAATGCACAAAAAATTATACAAAAAATAATAATTTTGAAAATAATTTTTTTCACAAAAGAACTACTAATATTGAGATTTTAAAAATATTTTTGACTATTGAAACAATTTGCAAAATTTTCAAAATATTTTTATAAAAATTATAAGGGAGGGAGGCTTAGGGTTTGAGGACCTAGTTTGGAAATATAGGGTTTTAGAATTTTTGAAATTTATGCAATAATTTTAAATTATAAAAATAATTTTTGAATAGGATAAATGCATAAAAAATTATATTAAAATTAAAATTTTGAAATTAAAATTTTGCATAAAATATGAAGGAAAAACCCTAAGTATAGCTAATGTTTTAGGCTTGATCAAAGTAATTTAGGCTCACCAAATGTTTTATTATTTTATTCATATACAAATGCAAAATTGGTAACCTAAGTGTGGCTTATGACTCCCAATCCATAGATCCCTCTTACTTACAATCATGACCCTCACATGCTTATTTCACTAATTCCCAATCATTTGTAGCATTCTAAACATGATCCCAACTGATCCAAGACCCTATTTTCATTACCAATCCATCCCTCCAAGTCTCATTTTCCTAGGAAAATAGCACCACACTAATACTATAGTGCAAATGTCAATCTTGTCTACTTTTAGTGTTATTGTTAGAGATAATTTCTGGCCCCAATAATTAATTCTTTCCAATTTTCCATCCTTATCCTTGTCCATATAACGTGATAAAATTCAATTCATGACCAATACATCCCTATAAAATCTCATTCAAAGATCATTTGGAAGGGGGTTGGCAATTATCACTAAGCAAGAAAAAATATAAGACTACTCAAGCAATCTTCCCTATTCTTTGCATATAGCCAACTAACACGCTTATAATCTTATTCAAATACTTACACCAATCCCTTGCCACCTCAAGCACATCTATTTTACCATTATTCATCTTCATACACATAATTTCATAAATCACATCAAGTGGGAGAACTATATATGGCTTGATCTCTCTTCAAAGTATTGGTATGTAGGTAATATACCCATACAAGGGGTGTGGATCCATATCCAATGAATATTATAGACACTAACCCCCAATTTTTCTTAAAATTGGTTAAATCATAATGGAATATAGGGTTTTAAGAAAGAATTTTCTCTACAAGGAGCTCTACAAACTTCTAGCTATCAAAACTTCACAGACATGGTCATATAGACCTGGCAAACAAAACCTAAAAGGCTCAAACCCTTAGGAAAAGAATGATAGAGATGAAATATAGCACTGGTGACACTCTTGTCTAATTTAAACACTCTTATCCAATCATAAAATGATCATATCTTAGTTTGTAATAGTCTCACAATCTTGCACAGTGAATTCCAACCTCTATCTCAATTAAATCAATAATTTTCTTGCTAAGTCTTCTTTTCCATCTCTTATTACTATTTTTAAAAAGGTAAAAATTGCAATATAATTTACACAAATTAGTATCTTAATTATTACATATTTATTTACTAATTTTACTACTCATATCCTTTAACTAAATTAGGAATAAAACTCCAATTATTCTCAAAATTGTTAAATCATTTGGTGAACTCAACTTACTTCGTTTGTACATAAAAACCCTAGAAACCTAGGCTAAATTTCCTACTGATTTTCCCTATTTCATTTGATTTTTAACCTAGATAATAAAATCATAAATTAACATTAAATTTTAAAATTTTATAGTAATTTTAAAATAATTATCTTTCAAACCCTAGTTACCCATACTAGGTCGCAGTATTTTCCCAGTAATCTTCCAATAAAATTTTCATTTTTTAATAGCATATTAAAATTATAAATTCACTTCAAATTTAAAAATTCAATTGTAATTTTCAAAAATATTTATTTTTCAAAACTCTAATTGCATCTACTAGGTCTCTTTAAATCACAAATTTTCCAATAAATTTTTCATTTTTTACTTGCATATTTCACTCAAAAATTCACTTTAAATTAAAAAATTTCAAAGTAAGTTTCAAAATAATCATCTTAAAAAACCCTATTTACATATATTAGGTCCTATTGATTCTTTGAGGTATCACCTTACATCTATAATCAGATTGCAAAAATGGATCTCACTTATTTTCAAATATTTCTTGCATGTTTAGAAAATAATAAAGAGACCATACTTGGTCCTATCATGTACATGAATGATGAAGTCTACCATATGTTAATACAAATATTAATTATTTGCTTTTCATGCCTATTTTTCATAATATGGGATGATATTAAGAAAATCATTGTTAAACATATTAACATACCTCTCCTTTAAAGCCAAGTTTACTTGTCTTTAATACAATGTTTCATCTCTTGCTTTCTATCTCTCATATGGAAAATTTTTCAAGTTTATCATGCCAAACACTTTTAAAATTTCATATCACATGCCAAATTTTCTTATGCATTCATGCACAAATTCACGCTTTCTATCCCTTGTTTGTTATCTCTCATGTGGAATATTATTTATAATCATATTGTTATACAACTTATAACTCTAATCAATTCATTAACATGCTATTTATTTATTATGTGTCATTAAATAAAGAATAAAATTCTTACATACTTAGAGGATCCATTGCATATGATAACAATCATCTGTCATATTTCAATGTCATATAATATACACAGGAAAGAATTTCCTTCTCCTCTCCCCCAAGAGGGTGGTAACTACTTTCCCTCTAACCAAGACCATGATATCACTCCTCAAAAAGGTGATGAATCCCATCCTATTGTTCCTAATTCATACATTTATCCTATAGCTTCTTCAAACCTTCTTCAACATATGTGCTTACATGTTTAATCAAAAGCAACTAGGGTTTGCACTCATAAGACTCTAAGGGATCAAATCACTAGTATGAGCAAGTTAATTTCAAATTTACAAACATATAATCAACTATTACATGACAAGATTACAACATTAGAAAATAATATTATAATATAAAAGCCTCAAAGGTATCCTAGTGCCAATCATGTATATGCACCTTCACCTAGTCAATTGGTTTCAAGTAATGTTACATATCAAAACAAGAAATCACAACAAAGTAAATCTATAACTAGTTATTTAAAAATCATTTAAAGATTAAATAAGAGTTCAAGTGAGCAACTAGGGGAAATGACTAAATCTAAGTTGATCAAACTACCTCCTCTACATCTAATGAGAAGATATAGATATTATTGTGTATATCATAGAATGCATGGGCATCACATAGATTCATGTTTGACATTGAAAAAACATATACAACATATAGTTAATAATGAGGATCCTATACAAGGTAAATTAGTCAAGCAATCCATAGTAACCTAGGAAAACAGTCACAAAGGGATAAATCTAGAAACAATATAAAAGTGATTAGCAAATCATAAATTAGAATAAAAATGCAAACTTAGAGCAAAAAATAATATCACAAGCATAGGTAAAGCACAAAAAAATGCAAATCTACCTCTCCAAAATGAGGCTCAACTTTCAAATCAGTATGGGTTTGGTCAACAATATCTACACTAGTTTGATTATCAGGTTCAAGGGTTGTAAAAGCATTCTCAAGGAATCACTACTACTATTCTAGTAGTTGATAATGTTTGTCATCAAGGTTTGGGATTTCTTGAACATCCTAAGGAAGATCATTCATAGACACAATTTAGCAAAGAAAAATATCTATATACAACAAAAGTCAACACCAACATTCCATTAGTTTAAAATCAAGATGATAATGATGAGTGGAATAATACATGTTATTATGATTTATAAGATACCTACAATGAATCTAAATATCTTGAATCATATTCATAATCATTCCCTCATGTTTCACAATCATGTAGGATTTTGTTGTTTGATATAGGACACCGTGATAGGGAGTCTCCCATGAGACTCATTGGTTAGTATCATCTCTTCTCAACCTTACTTATACATAGTTTTTTTTTTACCTATACATATTTTCTTATGCTTGATTGTACATAGCTCAAAATATAAAAAATTCAAAAACAATACAACATTCAAAAAATACAAAAACATTCAAATATATCAAAATAACCAAAAACATCTTGACTGTATGCATCTTCCATGCTTTACATTTCTAATCCTATGATATACTTACATTTTTTGTTATATGATTTTATTTGTTAATTTATCGACATTACCATGCTTCACTTGATCTTCTTTGAATGTGTGCAGTGACTTCCAGGCCCTTGATTACTTCACTCTACCCATTGAGGGGCATCCTACTACTACATGTGAGATGCACATTGATATATATTCTCCCTGGGGGCATCTTCTACATGAATACACCATCTAGGTTATATCATTTCTACACCACACACTCTAGTTATCATGTTGATGTACACTATTTACTATCTTACATAGATTACTCTATTCACACTCACTAGTATTTAGCACTTGTGTATTTTTTTCATATACCTAGTCTTGTTTTAACACGTATTGCATACTTTCATTGTTAATTTAATTAGTTATATGTGATTGTATTTTCCAATATTTACAAGCTTTTTATTCTTTCATAGCATAGCTTGATGTGATTGCATTCCCAGTTCCTACTTATTTCTAGTATGTGCCTTAGTACATTTGCCAATGTCCTTTGCTTATATTCATGCGTGTGCCTTTGGATATTTGATAATGTACCTTGTATATACTCTTCTATGTGATTATGGATTTCATGCCAACTTGATTGTTTCAACTATATATGTATGTGGTATTTGAACATGCCTTATATGCTTGCTTTCCAATTTGAGTGACATGTTCCCATGTCATTTGTTTTCTTGGCCCCTTGGCCACTCTTGTACGTTTATTGCTTCTTTCCTTATGTGCCTATTGATTGATTTCTTTTTATTATTTAAAATGCCATAATCCAAATCATGCATTATCTTGCTTCTTGGATACCATGATGGACATTATACTCCATCCCACCATAATAACTAACAATTAGCAACTAACACTTCCAATTCTAGTTTAGTGCATTGCACATGTTTTAACATTATTATATCTATCTAGGCATACCCTTGTTGATCTAAAAATATATCAATACAAACCATGCTATATCTTGAGATATCTTATCAATTATCATTGTTATATCATATATTTTGTATCATAACACACTTGTAGGGCTCTTTCTTTTGAGGGTATTCATTGTAGGGTCTCCATTCCTATCCTCAGAAGAGGGGGAAATAATAAGGGTCTTTTCATAGAGATCAAAGTTTTGATCAAATAAAAAATCTAATTTTAGAACACTTAAAACAACAACCAGACATCAAATTAGTTATAACAGACCAAGAAAAATAGTGAAGAATCTAGCATAGTCATCAGATTTGGTCTAGGACAACAACACCAAGACTAAACTATAGCACCAGTGGTCCTACTATCCATTTCTAGTGCTCTTATCCAAACAAAAAAAAAACTAGAATTTATAGTAGGCAAAAAATTAAGTTCAACTACATATTTGCACAAGTAGACTTGTTCAAAATTAGTAGTTTTAGTACACATTTTTCTCAGAGAATATAGATAAATGGGGCATCATACATGACATGATGGATATCACTACTAGTTTTAGATATGATAGTTAGTATAACTTTCATATCAAAATCTATAATCTAGACATCAGTGATTGGGGGCAATATGTGTGGTGCATTTATTACTTTTCTTTCCTAGTTTATCATTATCAAGACATTCGTAGCAGTTGCCTACCTTATTACATCTATAGGTGGGTGGCATCATTTTGGAGTGGATTTCATATAATCCTACCCTCCACATTCTTGAGTTCTTAAGTGGCTTCCACATTAGCTAGATTCTTAGTTTTAGAGTGGATTTCATATAAGCCTAATCTCTATCTTTCAAAGTGTCCAAGAGTGGCCTAGTTTCTAGCATACATTTGGCTATCCATGCTAATATTGTCAAATCATATTACATTCATGGGTTTAAGGAGTCATCTCATATGAAATAAATTTCATACTGATATCAGTTCATAGCTTCACTTCACATAGTAATCATGGAACCAAAGGTCTAGCTGGCCTTTGCATTCTTGAGCCACCTCTTTAGAGGGATTGGACACACAATCCAAACATCGATCAACAAATAAATGACCACCTACCTTCACTTAGTGGATGATAATGAAGCCAAAGGGCCAACCTTTGCATTCCTAAACCACTTTTTGGGGAATTGAGCACTCAGCTCCGTTCATGATATTACTCTTAGTATAACATCATCCAACATTATTCAGCATTACTTAGCATCATAATAGGTTTTGTATTTGTTTGTGTACTTGATGAGGTGTATTCATTTATTTATCTTCCTCTCTCTTATATATATTTTGTACATTTTTATTTTGGATATAACATATATAGTAAAAAATAATCTACTCTTATTTTTTCTTGCAGACTCAAACTTCATAGTGTACTCTCTCTATGCACAAGCCAACATCACAACAACATCATGAGCTTCACCCTTAAAGGTAAGTTAAAATATAGTTTTTATTTTTCCTTTATCTTAGTATTTCACCTTGTTTCATTAATAGAATAAATGGGAGGACATGTAGTAATATAAAAATGCAAAATTGGTAAATTGAGTGTGGATTATGACTCCCAATCCATAGATCCCTATTGCTTACTCTCATAACCCTCACATACATATTTTATTGAGTCCCAATCATCCTTATCATTGTAAACCTGATCCCAAATGATCTAAGACCTTCTTTTCATGACCAATCCATCCCCCCAAGTCCTATCTACCTAGGACAATAACACCACACTAGAACTATAGCATCAATGCCACTCCAATCTGCTTTTGGCACTATTGTCTAAGATCATTTATATACCCAACGAATTACTTCTATTTTCCTATCCTTATCCTTGTCATCATAATGTGATAAATTTCAATCCATGACCAATAGATGCCTATAAAATCCCATTCAAAGATCATTTTGAAGTGAGTGAGCAATTATCACTAAGCAATAAATGATACAAGCAAGACTACTCAAGCAATCTTCCCTATTATCTTCATACAACTAGCCAACACACTTAAAATATTATTCAAATCCTTACACCATTCCTTAGATACCTAAATCACATCCATTTTATCATTCTACATATTCATACACACAATTGTACAAAACACATCAAGTGGGATAACTACATATGGCTTGATCCCTCTTCAAAATATTGGTATGTAAGTAGCATGCCCACACAAGGGGTATGGATCCACATCTAGTGAATCTTACACACACTAACCTCCATATTATAAAAAATTATTAAAATCACAATGGAAGATAGGGTTTGAAGAAATAATCTACTCTACAAGGAGCTCTATAGACTTCTAGCTACCAAAACTTTGCAGACAGGGTCACACAAACCTCGCAAACAAAACCCAAATGCTCAGATCCTTAGGACAACAATGATAGGGGTAGAATATAGTTTTGTTACCACTATTATATATTTTTAACACTCATATACAATCAAAAATTAAATTTTAGATCTTAGTTTGTGATAGTATCATAGTTTTGCATAGTGAATTCCAACCTGTGTCTTAGTCAAATCAATTAGTTTCCAGCTAAGTCTTCTTTTCCATCTCTTATTAAAAAATTTAGAAAGGTAAAAATTGTAATCTAATTTGCACAAATCAATAACTTAATTATTGTATATTTATTTACTAATTTTAGTACTCAAACCCTTTAACTAAATTAGGAATAAAACACCAATTATTCCTAAAATTTTTAAATCAATTAATTTTGGGAAACTAGTGTTTAGTTTCTAAACAATAAAGGGTCTAGAATAAGGGAAAAAATATAGTTTAGTATGATGAAATATACATTTTTATCCAATAATTTTCATGAGGAAGAGAAATAAACTTATCTAAAATATAGACTAAAATGAATGATTCATGAGCTAGAAATTGAGGTGTAGGATTGGGACACTATCAAAAATCAAGATCTAGCCTTTATTTTATGATTAGATAAAAGTGCCAAAAATAGGATTCCCTAGTGTTTAGGGCTATTGTATAGTTCCTATTACTATTATCCAAATTAGTCAGAGAGGTCTAAGCTTTCTAAATTTTGTTCATTGTCACTGTATTGGTTTACCTATGAAATTTTAGAACTTGATTATTTATAGAGATTCTTGTAGAGATAATTCAATCTTAAAATCTTGAGTATATCTACACACATGTAAATAATAAATTCATAAAAAGTAAAAGGGTAAAAAACTAGGTTAGGGGAAGAATGATCATATGATCTATAACCCCTACTATCCTGATTGTTACCTACATTAACCTTCAATCTAGGGTCTTAGATCAAATGTAGTTCTCCCTTAGGAAACATGCATAATTAAAACACATGGTAGATGAAATAATGACTTTAACCTAGGCCCTTACTTGATCAAGCATGGAAGTCTATGTGTGATACAAAATGTTGAGCTATACTATTGACTGATTTTAATTATGTGCATTGCCAAAGTAGTAAGTGTTAGATATAAAATGCCGTGTGAAGTCATTTATATAAGAGACTCTTTATGTATAATTTGGGAGCTTTATTCACATTTGACTAAAATTATAAAACTTAAAGGAAAATCTAAGAAAGGGGTTTGGAATCATTAAGAGAGGGACTTTAACTAATTGGACTCAAAATGACACTGGATAGGAGACTAAGACACCCTAGGGTCCAATGTTATATTCCAACCCCAACATTCCTATCCTATAGGCTCGGGACCTAGGGGATGGAATAAGCATGGAAAATGGGTTTTGGATAAGATAGAATGAGGTCTCAAAGGCTTACAAATGACTGGAAATAAGCAAAAAGGTGACTCAAACATAAAATAAGACCAAGATAAGTAAAATGAAAGACAAGGCTCAATGTGAATAAAGCTCATAATTCAGAGTCTCCTATGAAAGGACTATGAAAAGACATGATATGTGTGGTTGTTTGGCCAATTTATGGTGTATACAAGAACAAGGTTTGCTACCCAAGTTTACTACTTGATTATAAATATAATATCTATCTTAATGAACTTATGAAGCTCAAGTCTCATCAAAGGCTCAAGCTTAGGATTAATGGCCCCTTGTCTTTGTCTTACTGGCTTAGTTTCATCATCTATCTCAATGGTGTCTTGAGATAGACTTATGTCAAATACCTTGAGATAACTATATTTCCATGCAAATGCATTAGCAAAACATTCACATAACTTAATGAAAGCTTCTTTTTCTAAATAAGTGCATACCTTGCCCAACATTAGTTTCTTACCAAGTGAAACTTCCACATTGGCATAGTGTTCTTATTTTGTTGATAAAGATGACTTTTCTTGCCTTAGCTCATCATAACTATGGAATATGTTCTTAAGTATGACCAATCCCTTGGGAAACTTATTTGTTTTTAGTTTCATAATCTAATCACCATACTATTTTAGGTACTTTGACTGATTCCTTGAGGAAAAATCAGCTTCCTCTTGTAAGAATCTAATAATCAAATTATCATTTTTAAACACTTACCAATTATCATTATTATTTGGTAAATAAGGCCTTACAATAACATTAATGTGTGACTAGACATTTTCATTCCTCACATCGGTTGGGATACTAAATTGTACCCCAATGGTAGCCAACCTGTCTATATATTTTTTCTCATCTTTTGGTATTTCTTGAATGTTGAAGGCTTAAAAATCCTCAAGTAAGACCCATACCCTATGCTTATAAGATTTAAGCAATGGGTTTTTATATATACTAAGAACTATCACTTAGTGAAATAAAAGTTCATTGTCACCAAAGACTTGTAATGTGTTGACTTTCATCTTCCTATCCCATTTCAAACCATGAACTAGTGCCTCATATTCAGCAGCATTATTTGAACAACCAAATTTAAACTTAATAGATGAGAAATACCTTTGTTTTGATTTTTATCATTTATGGCATAGTAATATTATATGATACCAAGGCTTAGCCCTGATCATCATTGAGATTGGATGGCTTCCAACTTGACTCATGCATCAAATTATTTTGAGGTGGTGTGGGAGCAATAGATTTTGAACTTATTAGTATATTAGGGTCAAGAGATGCATATGGTTTAGTTGGAACTATGGCTCCTTGTGCTTGGTAGGGTGGTATATTTTACCTAAATATTTGGTAGGGATGTTTATAATCTTTGAAATACTGATTGGAGGTTTGATTCTATTGTTGATAAGGCCTACCCTAGTATTGTTATCTTTTGAGTTAAACTATTTCATTCCCAGAGGATTGTAACATACCTTTCAATTATCCAATCTCACTAACTTGACTAGAAGGGGATGCAACTTGAGCCTTAGGATATGGAATAGGGGCTAATAATGGGGAGTGAAGGGCTTAAGGGGGTGGAAAAGATTGAAACACTAGGAATATAGGCATTGGGGGCCTACAAAATAGTTATCCAACTTGTATCAAACTATTTTCTTATCTTATTGCAACCTCATAAGCATCTAATAAGGTATTACCACCCATGAACTATATTATCACACTAATATTAGAATTAAGGGTTATTAAATAATACAAGAAGTCATATTCTAGGGATGGTCTAATAAATGCATGTATTTTAGTCCAAGTCTTTTGAAATCTGAGGTTGAAATTAGACATGAATTCATGAAGAGCTCTCTTGATATTAATTAGTTGTTCAAATAAAGATAGGTGGTCAGATTTGTCCTCAAACTATATGACTAAGGCTACACCTAAATCATCCCAAGTAGCAGTGGAATTCAATGGAATATTTCAATACCACTCCAATGCTTTCATTTGAAGGAGGCAACAAATAATCTGATAGCCACATTATCTTCAATAACATTGTGAACAGATCAAAGGTTGGTAACATCTTGAATGTGCTAAATAACAATTATTTGATGTTATCTAAAAAATAATGGGATACTCTTAAGGGTATACATAGGAATTTCATCATACTAGGCTACTTTCAATGGATTACCTCTATTGTATGAAAAAAATACTTGATTTTTGATGGTCATTTGGGTAGTGGGTATTGCATTGCTTAGAATAATAGGATGACCAATGGATGAATATTGATTTTAGAGATAAGGTTTTATCCTATTAAATCTTTCTCTTATATTAAATAAATTTTAGCTCAATCAATTCAAGCGGAATACCTTTACTAGCTGACCTTGTAGTAATGTTTGGCATGAGAATACTATCTAGATGGTGCTATGAATATTGCAACTTTAAATATCTTTAGCTCCCGATGATGATGGATGTATTTTACTACTATGAATGCTTCTCATTATCTCCAAATTTCAATACCTCTAGGATAATGGGTCCCACCAAGCATGCCTGAACTATTGGTTGTCAAGATTACACCCTAGCTAAGAAAGGGGATTGTTCAGGGCCTCTTGCTCAAACCTAGTCTAATAGGGGACTAACCCTAGGTTGTGGGTTACCTAATCTTGGGTCAGACATCCAGTGAAGACTATATTCCTCTTTGATTTATCACCTAAACTAGACCTAATACTAACTCTTTCTTGGAAAAGGGAGAGAGAGTTTGATAGTACATCGGTAACCTGTGTGTGCATGTAGTTTGCTTGTGGGTTCCAGACTGGTCTATTTTTGGACAGGCAGTTTGCATGTAAAGACTATTTTTGGTCTTGAGTTGCGAGTCTAATTATTGTATGCATGAGATCTATATAATAGACTCATGGGCTGTATTGTAAAATTGTACTAGAGTGAGAGAGAAAATATTAGCTCCTTCAGAAGAGTGAGAGAGCAAAGATTAGCACACTATTCATACATGTAGTCACCTTAGAGGGGAGTTTCTAACCACACATAGATTTATAAAGAGCTTAGAATGAAACACATGATCACTTAGTACAATGATGTAAATGAGCAGATAAATCTTGTCCTCTTAACATTGGAATTCAAAATATTTTAATTGAACCCACTAGTAATAAACAAGATAATTCTAATGATCCATCAAGATTATGGTCCCTCTACTTTGATGGTGCCCACTCCAAATAAGGTTCATAAGCTGGGGTTATATTGATCATACATACCATAAGGGAAACAACACTAAGATGCTTATAGATTACAATCACCCTACATTAATAACATAATAGAATACAAATCCTTAATCCAAGGTTTGTTGTTTGCCATAAGGCCTCTTAATTTAGACAATTATCCTCGCAGCCCAAGACTCTAACTGGTCTTAACATGCAAACTCTTCATTCACTTAACTAACTGTCCATGAAACGAACAGTTCTGGAACACACAGGCGACCGACGCCGGTCCCTGCTAGTCTGGTTCTGCCGATGTCGGCTGACTTCCTGCCGTCGCTGGTGGCCTTCAGCACTGGTCTCGATCGAAATAGAAATTATATAATAAAAAAAATAACTGATAATTCTATGGGTAAATCTTGATACTCATCCTAATCATTATCAATAATTACACGAATTCACTACTAAAATATACCCTACTAAGAAGCAAAACCATTTTTCTTTGACTTTTCTTGAGTACACTTTTAGGCATAATGGTCATTTCTATCTGCTACAACTCAATCTTTTAATTACTTAAACATGTGCTTCTCCTTCATTCTCTATTGCTTCCGCCGCATAAACTTCTTCCTACATGTTAAGCAATTCACTTAGTGCTACTTTATCTGCTTATCCTCCAACTATAAAATTCATTAGCCTCAATTTACTTTCATAAAAATCATAAAAAATACCTCTAATATATCATTTAATACTCTCAAAAATTTCCATGACACCTGGAACACTAACTTACCTCATGAACCAAGCCATTTAGACTACTCACTAATTAGGTCTTTACACACTAAAAACATTGTCTCACACGTATAAAGTTAGAATATATGAAAAAAATTAGACTTCTCATCCTTGTGATGTTCTTATATGTACATGCTTATTTTTTAATTTTATTAATGAGAAGGTCCAAAATTAATATATGCAATCTTTCCCCCATCCACAAGATGTAACATGCCACAAAATTCATAATTTCTTATCTCAAAACACTTAGCTAGTATATAACACTTGTGTATTTCTTAGAATCTACCTAGTCTTGTACTACATGTTTTGCATACTTTCACTTCTTACTTTGATTAGTAAGATGTGATACTATTTCCAGTATTTACATACCTTTTTTTGTTTATTTAATTAGCTAGATGTGATTGAATTTCTTAGTTATTATTTTATTACTTGTGTGTGCCTTAGGACATTTTTCAATGTTCTTTACTTGTACTTTTGTATGTGCTTGTGACCCTCATGCCAATCTTGCTTATTTGCAATTGTATGTGTATGTGGGGAATTTGAACATGTCTTGTATGCTTAATTTCCTAGTATGAGTGAAATTTGCCCATGTCCCTTATTTATTGTGCCTCTTGGCCTCTAAAATTCTATTTTTTTTGATAGTTTCTAGCACATAGAAGGATGGACAAATGCAAGTATGAATTCTGAGTTTGGTTTCCAAAAAAATCAGAATTAGGGGGCCATCTACAACTTTGTTTTGAGATAAGAAATTATGAATTTTGTGGCATGTTACATCTTTTGGATGGGGGAAAGATTGCATATATTAATTTTGGACCTTCTCATTAATAAAATTAAAAAATAAGCATGTACATATAAGAACATCACAAGGATGAGAAGTCTAATTTTTTTCATATATTCTAACCCCTGCTACAACTCAATCTTTTAATTACTTAAACATGTGCTTCTCCTTCATTCTCTATTGCTTGCGCTACATAAACTTCTTCCTACATGTTAAGCAATTCACTTAGTGCTACTTTATCTGCTTATCCTCCAACTATAAAATTCATTAGCCTCAATTTACTTTCATAAAAATCATAAAAAATACCTCTAATATATCATTTAATACTCTCAAAAATTTCCATGACACCTGGAACACTAACTTACCTCATGAACCAAGCCATTTAGACTACTCACTAATTAGGTCTTTACACACTAAAAACATTGTCTCACACGTATAAAGTTAGAATATATGAAAAAAATTAGACTTCTCATCCTTGTGATGTTCTTATATGTACATGCTTATTTTTTAATTTTATTAATGAGAAGGTCCAAAATTAATATATGCAATCTTTCCCCCATCCACAAGATGTAACATGCCACAAAATTCATAATTTCTTATCTCAAAACAAAGTTGTAGATGGCCCCCTAATTCTGATTTTTTTGGAAACCAAACTCAGAATTCATACTTGCATTTGTCCATCCTTCTATGTGCTAGAAACTATTATGGAAAATATAGAATTTTAGAGGCCAAGAGGCACAATAAATAAGGGACATGGGCACATTTCACTCATACTAGGAAATTAAGCATACAAGACATGTTCAAATTCCCCACATACACATACAATTGCAAATAAGCAAGATTGGCATGAGGGTCACAAGCACATACAAAAGTACAAGTAAAGAACATTGAAAAATGTCCTAAGGCACACACAAGTAATAAAATAATAACTAAGAAATTCAATCACATCTAGCTAATTAAATAAACAAAAAAAGGTACGTAAATACTGGAAATAGTATCACATCTAACTAATCAAAGTAAGAAGTGAAAGTATGCAAAACATGTAGTACAAGACTAGGTAGATTCTAAGAAATACACAAGTGTTATATACTAGCTAATGTCAATATAATAATCATTAGCAGGTGATACATCAAATGTTTTGATCCTTCTAATTTCAAAAGACACACTATCAGACACATCCAAGACTGTATAATATCACTTCATTCACTCTTTTTTCAATTTTAGATAAATATTTCACACAAAGGCATGGATTAGCTATCAACCTAGCATGGGAGGGCAATTGTCCACTTGTACACTGACTAATAGACTCTGTATGCACTTAGAATGACCTATGAGAACTATCAAAACAGTATGTAAAGGTGATAAAACTTAGATAGATGCAATAAAATCATATATTCACTTGACCACATCAATGAATTCTTAAGACACAATTTAACTCAGCTTGAAAAATGAAGGAATTCAGTCTTTACTATATCAAATAGGTGTTACAGTGTAAATCTTGGTAGAGTCTAGTCATGCTAAAGAGAGGGATCATATTCAAGGCTTAGAAGTGTGTATATATAGTAAATAGGATGAGAAATATGGGGAAGGATTCCCATAAGAATGAAGGAGGGGTCATTATGATTAAGATTTACAATCATCTAACATTGATTTGATTAGAACAGATCATCATGCTTATACTACTAGAAAATGGCCATAACAACCATATTAGTCCCTTTCCATCTATTTATGGTCTTCATTGATTCTCCTTATGGTTGAAATGGTAGAATTAAGTCATTTTCAATATAAATTCTAGTATCTAAGTGATTTACAATAACTAGATCAATTTTTTACAATCTCTTTCTAGCACTAATGTTGTTACAATAGCTTAATCAATCCATTTTGATCTTGATAGCATTGATTACTGCTCATTGCCTCCTTACTAGTTCATCTTTATTGTACAATAATGGGGAAGGGTTCATGATCATGTTTCTAGTTTGGTGACAAACCTATTGAAATTGATGTGTTCACCTCTGTGGCATCCCTTTACAATATTGGCCTTGGTTTAACCTTGACTAAATTGGCTTTGAATGACCATCGATCTTGATCTCAACATCTCATATTATGCCAATTGGTAGCTTTTTATTTATTTTTTAGGATCATACTATTAGTTTTTTGACTCCTTGACATTATGCACACTAAAAATGTTTCTTGGTATGAATGAATGCATATCATTGATCTATATGGCCCTACTAACCTTGTTAGTCATTGCTCACCATTAGATATTTGTTAGGTCACCCAATATCTTTCCACTTATTAGCTTCTTTCTTACATTGACCTTTTGACTAGTTACTCACCAATTATCTTCAATGTATGATTAGATATACATCATTAGATCTTGGGACCCACTGACATCTATTAGATCGATGTTCATCATTAGATCTTGACCTTAGATCCCATGATTTGGACATTTGTCACTCTTGTGTTAAACCTTGGGATATTTTAATTTCAATGTTTATTTCACAAAGATTAAACTTAATGTTTGCATGCCTGTTTCATTTTTCAAGTCTAAATTTGAAGATTTATATATGTAAATAGAAATTGTACTAAGGCATCAAACTTGTAGAGCATGATTTAGGCATGAAGGACCTAATGTCCATGTGATCCTTTGGTTGTGAGAGGATTCCTAAGAATATTTATAAAATACACAATTAAATATGGATATTCATTTCTCTATGATGTGCTTATGATGGTTTGAATCCCTGAAATCACTAAATTCACACTTTAAGCTTGCTTAAAGTGTTTTAATAGCTTGCAACTAGAAAGGGATATTATCCTAAAGTCTATCTTCTCTTTGTGACATTAGATCACTCTTCAATTATGACCCTACTCAACTCATTAGCATAGATCAAACAAATTTTAGTATGTAGGCCAAATTTGGCCAATAATAACTAGATAGCATATTTTTGTGCATAGGCCACCATCCTAGGAGGTAGAGGTGGAGAATCATCCTTAGGAAACACCAACGAAGTGGGTCACTCCACACCATAAATCCTCAAAACATTCCAACCATCTAGGGGGTCATCATGAATAAGGATATATAACAACCATCATTTGGTTGTGAATGAAAAATAATGCTTGATGGACACCACTATGAGAGACTAGCATCAGACTTTACATGAGAACTCAAACCTCCCCTTAGGAGATGGAAAGGAGAAAAGTGTCCCCTAATTTTGTATTGACTTATACTTCAATGCCTCCTAGAAGGAGGTAGTGGATTATGGGGTGAGACATCAAGCTAAACTTTGATCATGGTGCAAGGTGTACTCCTAGAGTGGTCAAGGAGATCTTGCAGGTGGTAGAGGTCTAGAGCCTTATTTTCCACTTTAGATTAAATCTATAGATAGACTAAGGAAACAAAAACAACCTTTTCACTAATATAAAATGAAATTTCATAGGTTGCATGATTAAAAATAGCATTGTTCTTGGCTTTTCATAGATGAAATAGAATAATAGCATGGAAGAATGTCTAAATAAAGGAAATAGAGGCCAACCAATTAGAATAATCCCTAAAGAGCACTTGTATCCAAAATAAAGGCTCATGGTGATAAGGTTGAAATAATGATTGAATCTAATTCCATATAGACTAGGCTTTTAGATAAAACTAGAACATATTTTTAAAGGATTTTGAATGCTTATAAGCTAGATAAAAGGGATAGGGAATTTAGAGGTGAAGTAGCCTCTTACTTAGGGGAAGTATTTGATAAATCAAACACCTAAAAAAATGAACCAGCATGGGCTCCAGGCCAGGTTACCACACATGATCTATAGGATGAGTTGAGTCTTGGGAGAGGATTGAAAACCCTAATGACTATTGATCTTGTTTAAATATAGAGAGAATGGACTCATCAACAAATAATTAAGCTCAAGATACTAGATCTTTAAATGAGTATCATAGCTCCACCTCGAGTCTTTCTACTAGGCCCTAGGAAGCTATAGGTCAAGTTTATGTAACTTAAAATTAGGTAACAATTCCTAAATGTAAAGAATATAAGGTAAGTCCCCATTATTTAAATAAAACTTGATTTTTAATTTAGGCCATGGAATCCAACCTTTGGAGGTAACCAAATCTCAAATTGTATGAATCCTTTTTCAAAATAATTACAGAACCTTAATACCAAGTAATTCATCTAAGGGAATAAAATTAGTAAGAATAGGGGACCAATATAATATATGGTTATTAAAAGACAACCTTATGGAAAAACCATCCCCCACCCACTTGAACTAGGGTTTGACAACTTAAAAATACTTCTAAATGCTTTTGACCATAAAATATATAGAAATTTTGATAAGAACTATAATGATGAGAAGGTATTGGAATCCAATATTTCGCCAATTAGTTTTACAATAGGGAGAGCTTGCATAGATACAATGTCTTATAAATTTTTTTCAAGATTCATTTCCTAAATAAATTGAATAATCCATTTAGAATTATAATTGGCCCAAAGGAATTATCTATAGATTTTGGCTAAAGCATCATAAGAGGACTTAGAGGGAGATCAACAAGAGGAATAATAGACATGAGTGGTGGTTAATATTTTGGTGTAGATCTAGAACTTATTTATTAGAGATAAGGGCTTAGTGATCTAGTATTCAATCTTCTTTTTAATCATGTTGAGGACATACTACCAAAGATCAACCAAAGAACTATTGAGATCAAAGGGGATACATAATAAATTAAAATTTTCCCCCTGATCAATCCATTACCAAATATATTTATGAATCCACTCAAGCATAGACATCATGCTTTGTCAAAAAAACTATGTTTTCTTTCATTATAGGCTAGAGCTTAAAGCTAGATATAAAGTGTCAAGGCATTGGATAACTTCATTAAAGGTGGCCTCTTGTTCTTTGAGCATGAGGATGGTGTCATTTTTAAAGTTCCCATTAATTAGTTGGGAGGTGTGGTTGGATAAACTAATGCCCCAAACAAGCCCTTGAGAATCTATAAAAGCTAGGAGATAACCTAAGGCTTTAGTAGATAACACATAAAGCATTAGATCAAGGGGAAAACCTTGGTGAATAGAATGTCAAAGATCGATCCCCTAGATTTTATGCCCATTAATAGTGAGGTAGGCCAAGGAATCATGAAGACATGTCTACATTGCATAAACAAAGTAGGGGCCAAAGCTGAGAGTCTTGAGCATGGAAAGAATAAATTACATCTCAATCATATTTTAAGTTTTTCAAAGTCTAATTTAATAAAAAGAGTTATCTTGAGAGAGGAATGGTCCCAAGACATGAATTCTCAGACTATAATAATATTATCTAAAATGCAATGCCCTATAATAACACATGTTTGTTCTAGTCTAATAATGGTAGGTATAATGATCCAAAAACGGTTGGTAATGGATTTAACAAGAATATCGTAAGCAACATTAAGAAAGGTTATTGATCTCTAACTATTAATCAACTCAAGATATCTAGATTTAGGAAAGAATTTGATATTAGATTAGTTGATCATGGATCTAAAAGACCGATTCCACAAGGATTCTTTATAGACTTGTAATAAATCAGGTCCAATAAACTCCAAAGTTGATTTGTAAAATTTACATGGGAAACCATCGAGTTTAGGAGATTTTTTTCTACTCATGTGATGTAGATCCTATATGATATCTGACATGATGATTAGGGAATCACAAAGATGCTAATCAGTAGGCATGATATTGTGAGGTACCACATCAAGGCATTTCTAAAGTGCCTAGGTTTGATTAGCTATGAAAGGTTGAGCTTAAAAAACCATCTTGTAGTTTTTAAGTAAAATTGAAGAGATATCAGAATGAGAGGTCAATTGGTATTGATCCACTTAAATGGATTTTTTTCCCCATGATCTTGCTTGGCTTTCCCTAATTTAAAAAAATATTTGGAGTTCTTGTCACCAATTTTTAGCCAATGCAGTTGAGTACAAAGCTACGTACCTTTGGCCACATGGTTGTCCACCACCTTAAGGTGGTTTTTTAGAGAGGTTGTAAGCTATTATAATTTACATTAAACACCTAAAAACATTATATTGTTGGCAAGTAATGTCATTGATGTCAAATATTGATGTCATGTGTGATTTGATGTCAAAGGTAATGAAAAAGTGGTGATGTCATGATGATGATGAGTTTGAGTCTAAAGTTGTGAAAGGAAAGATTTAGATGCATATGAGATAAGGTAAGTATATTTTGAGTCTTATCATATTGTATCTAGCATGTTGATGTGGTTTCAGGTCAATGAGAGAAGACAAGCATGTGAACAATGTAATAAATCTTTATAGACTTGTAATAAATCAGGTCCAATAAACTCCAAAGTTGATTTGTAAAATTTACATGGGAAACCATTGAGTTTAGGAGGTTTTTTTATACTCATGTGATGTAGATCCTATATGATATCTGACATGACGAGTAGGGAATCACAAAGATGCTAATTAGTAGGCATGATCTTGTGAGGTACCACATCAAGGCATTTCTAAAGTGCCTAGGTTTGATTAGCTATGAAAGGTTGAGCTTAAAAAACCATCTTGTAGTTTTTAAGTAAAATCAAAGAGATATCAGAATGAGAGGTCAATTGGTATTGATCCAATTAAATGGATTTTTTTCCCCATGATCTTGCTTGGCTTTCCCTAATTTAAAAAAATATTTGCAGTTCTTGTCACCAATTTTTAGCCAATGTAGTTGAGTACAAAGCTAAGTACCTTTGGCCACATGGTTGTCCACCACCTTAAGGTGGTTTTTTAGAGTGGTTGTAAGATATTATAATTATCCATTAAAAGGATCAAGGTAAAGGGAGATAGAGACCCATCAAAACTCATTGAGTGTGGCCTCTTCTATCTACTTTTTGGTTTGAACAACATGTTACCCATAATGGTGGAGGAAAGAGGCAGTGTGCAAAATGGCCTCATTACACCACTCAATATAGATTATAGTATATGATGGATATGGGGAAAGTTTCCAAACCTACATGATGATTCATATCATTCTATCATGACTCAACATATAATTATTAAGGATAAATTGATTATGTGGCATATTATATTATCTTGAAGTCCATTCCACTTTGTAAGAAATAGGGGAATGGTCTGACAAAATAATACCAAAATGGAAATTGATAGGATAGCCATTAATGTAAGAAAAGGAAATAATATTTTTCACTTACAACATAAAGAGATAAATCCATATGAGCATGAGATGATCCCCAAATCGGTAGTTAGACCATGTAAACCAAGATGTGGGGTTAAATGTCCACCACTGGAGGAGTGTGTCAAATAGACCCCATTTATTTTTTAAATAATACCAAGCCTCATGTTAATCAATGCACCAATGCATGGGGATGGGCCCATCCTTGTCTTATGGGTGTTAAATCATACTAAAATCTCCACACACTATCCACATGGAAATAGGTAACCCATCAGCCAAAGATCACCAAAGCAGAGAATGGTCAGGGCCATCATTAGGTGTATAGATATTGATAATGCCAAATGGATGGCCATTAATGTCAAGAATAATATAGACTACCTGATGTGGAGGGTACTCCCTATGGCAATAATTCCAAGGGTAAATAAAATAAAATCATCACCTTGTCCCTGCTTATGCAAGGTGGTGATATGGGTGGTGTTATGCCAAATGCTTTAAAAAAACATCTAATGGAGAAAATTAGACACTTTAACTTTCTATGGATAGATAATATCTAGAAAACCAATCTACTAGCAAGCAACATGCATAGATTATTTTTAGGTAGATTTTGAATACCCCTAGCATTCCATGATGATACATTCATGAGGAAGGGTCATCCATTTTAAGCTCTCCCTATCCATCCTCAAAATTTTCCAACATTAAAAAGTTATTGTGTTGGTGAGTACAATGAAGTGAATTTATGCCTACTACAATGAAGTGATGTTTGGATTTGTGTTCCTCTCTAGGAGAGTCTACACCCCCATGATCTTGTATATAGGACCATTTGAATGATTTTTTGGTTGAGAAAACCTCAGCCATGAACATCATAGTCTATTTAGAAACTAGAGAAATGTTATGTGGGTTGGAAGGAATTGGTATGGTAAGGGAGAGTGGATAAGTTACCTAATAGGGTTTTTTATATGGATAAGAATCATCTTGAGGTGGTCAATGTGGTGGGATTTATATTTTAGATCCCACCAACATTTTAGGGGGCACTGTGGTCTAACTATCACCTTAGTCTATCATGTTGGGCTTCTTAGTTTGAGGAGGTAGTTGAGGGGGATTAGGATAAACCATGTGAGGACAATCCTTTATGGAGTGGTATAAATCTTGATAATGAAAATAAGTGTTTATTAGGTTGAATTAAACAACCTTTTGTGACCACTAGGTCTCCCTAACTTGAATCTCTATAAACTCCTTCAATTTATTCAAGAGGTCAACCTCCACATAAACCTACTTGTTAGGGTGGGTGTAAAACCACCTATTTGGATCAATTATAATAACACACCCTATGGGGATGATTATTTGGGGTATTAAATCCTAGAGTTGAACTGGCAAACCAAGAAACTCAACCAAGATAAGGACATGAAGGGTGACATTGTCAAAAACTTTAAAGTCGTGGGACCAGGAAGACATAATCATAAGTTGATTGTGAATTAACCAAACATTTAAATTCAAAAGGATAATATTCATATTGGAGGGATCATTGAAGATAAACAATATAAAACATTTAGTAAGGTTTTTAATTCTAGAGACATGGATGCCTAGTGGCTCTGAGTGGTTACAAAGCTAATTATAAAGGTAGACATCCAAGGGGATACGAATAACAAAGTAAGCAATAACAAAATAATTTAAATACCATTTACAATAATTTTTAACATCTAAAATATTAATCTTACCTATGGAGTGGAGGGGGGGATGAGGGATTACCTTATTTTAGACTTTTAGAATAAACTTTTGATCTCGTTTAGGCTCCATTAGCTCTGACTCCTGCATCAACAAATGTAGCGGATTGTGGAAAATCCATAAACAAAGGGCTTACTTTCCTGAAGGGAGGCATGCCAAGCATAATTAATGAAATACAACCCTAAAAATTCCTACATGATAGGTATTTTGATCAAGGTGAGTCAATAAATCAAACAAGAAAATACAAACCATGAAACCCTAGCAGAGCAATTCTCATGTTATTTGTTTTATTAAAGACCCAAACTTATTTAAGAAACTTCTAGACTCTTACAACAAATTTTTTAAAGTGTGTTTCCCAAGAAGATCGTCTATCATATTGTAGTAAGTTCATTTCAGAAAATTATGTTTGGCATAATTATCTAGCTATGAGAGTTTAAGATGAATGGATGATAACATGTTCATGAAATCTTGAATGGAAAATAGTGAAATCTTCTATGGTTTTGATGTAAGTTTTGGTTTTTGATGTTATTAATTTCAACTTGTTGAGTTGAAGATCTAGTTGGATCTTTCTATATGGATTTCTTAAAAATATAATAGATGTAGGCTTATCAAACACAAGAATACTAATAAAAATAAAAAATACAATTACTTTGCAAACAAAATGGTAAATAACAAAGAGAGTAATCTTTCACTACAAATTGAATAGGCAATCTTGAAGCTGAGGACTCTTGATAAAAAACTAAATATTAGATCATACCAACCTTTCAATGCATTATTTTTGGTAGAAAAATAAATAATATTTGAAATAGAGACTTTTACAATTATTTTCACTATGGCTCAATCCATTCATTCTTAATTAATTTTAATATAAGATAAAAAACATTTTCTTGGTGTACCTATACATGGTGAAAATATTATAAAAATGTGTTTCTAACATTAATGAATGGTTAAAATTGAAGATTAGTAGATTAATGAAACTGATGAGTACATTCTGCTATGGCATGGAAAAGTTAAAGGGCCGCATAACTCACTATGTATGATGTTATCCAAGGCTAAAAATATTGGATTCTTTCTTGTGGGCCAAGTTGCATGGAAATTTTTCATTAATGATGGTCATGTTATTGTATACCATCTCAACTTTGTCTTACACACTAACTTCAGGGTAATGTTCCATGAAATACATGCCAAATGAATGTATCTCTATGTTTCAATAATAAATGAATAAAAAGGAGAAGAGATGTTACATTATAGGTTGAACACAATTTTATAGGTTAGCTCTACCTTTGAGATGAGAGCATTTCACTATCAAACCATAATGACTATTAAGATATCTCACAATCACCTTCTTTTCTCTAATTTTATAATTAATTAATCAATTTAATAAATTTTGTATGCATGTATTTAACCTAATCAATTTTTTATATAGATATTTATGATGTAATTTAGTTTAAATCCATTTATCTAATTACTTAGGGTAAACTCTAGCTCCTTACATGATATACTAGTTTAACAAGTTGTATGGTGATTGATTAGTAATGATAGTCATATATCAACTCAGATTTATTTTAAATGCTGACTAAAATTTATTGGCTAGGGTAATATTCCTTGAAATACAATCTAGATGAATGGCTCTCCATGTATCAATAAAAAACTAATAAAAATAAGTGAGATGAGATGTTACACGAGAGCTATTTCTCGATGTAGACACTTAAAAATGTCCCATAGTGAGTTATTAATAGTCATATTATATTTATCCTAGAATGTTTGTATGTTTGTCAATTGTTTTTCCAAATAAGGTATTATTGGAGAGCTTTGATGATGTATGAGGGTAGTTTATTCCTTTTAGTTCTTTTTTATTTACTTTCCTTTTCTTATATTTTTTCATGATTACATCCCTTTGTTATATGCCTTTGTATGCCTCTAGGCCCTCTCTATATGTGTTAGACACTCATTCAATTAATTTTGTATAACATTTTCCCCTTCATCCCATGTTCCCACATTTTTTTCTTTTTGGTCATTGGAGGTTGGTATTCAGGTACAAGTGGTTTCTAATTTGAATTTATCTTATCTATATATAAAAGTACTCTAGGTCATTTGGGCAATCATCATTTATCAAAAGTATTCAAGAGGAATCTAAATGAAATGAAAATAATTCATTATTAATATGCATTCATTGAGTAGTTCCAAATAAATTGAGAAGCATTCATTGAACCACTCAACTTCATGTAAAATATATTATACAACACTAGTTTTCTTGATTTATTAATTACTATAATTATTGGTATGTTTTTTTTTTTTTTTTTTTTTAATAATGTAGATTGTTGAGGGCCCTAACAAATATCAAGATAACCTAACAAATCCCTAGTTAATGTAGGCCAAAAAAGATTTTTTTCTTTTTTCTTTTCAAGCATTGCAATCCATTAAGAGTAAGAAGGGGAATTTATTCTTTCAAACTTATCAGAGAAAATGAACATAAATTTTAATGAGGGTTTTGAATATTATATTTAGGAAAATGAATTCATAAAAAATTTCAAACATGACTATAATTTTTCTTAGAACCTTTGTATGGGGACCAAAAACATTATAGGTTCGATGCAATTTTATAGGTTAGATATACCTTACTTTGACACATAGAGCATTTCATTATTAAACCTTAATGACTATCAAGAGATATCATAATCACCTTATTTTATCTAATTTTATAATTAATTAATTAGTTTAATTAATATTCTATGTATGTATTTAACTTAGTCAAATTTTTAATATAGATATTTGTGTTGCAATTTAATTGAAATCCATTTATCCAATTACCCAGGGTTATATCTATCTCTTTACATGATAATATGAATATTTATAATTTTTATACTTTATTTATTCCATTGTAATATATTAGATACAATAATCATAGCCTCTTTATGCTAGTTTATAAATCTTAGATTATTTATTTTTTTATTTTTATTAAATCCGTGCATTTATTATGTTTTCATTTTATACCACCTAAACTGTCTAGATATATGATAACATAAAATAATAAAAATATAATTAATCAAGAACCTAACTAAATTTATTGAATTTTATTTATTAGATTATATATCCTACTTTAAAAATAATAGGAAATCCAAAAAATTTACTAATTTTTCTCCAAAAGTTATACTTTATGTTACAAAAAATGGGAATAATATACATTTGAATGATAATTTTCTAAATGGATGTTAATTTTATAATGTATGTTAAGTATATAATGATTAAAAAACATTCCTAATTTAGTAATAAATACCTAAAAACATTATATTGTTGGCAAGTAATGTCATTGATGTCAAAGATTGATGCCATGTGTGCTTTGATGTCAAAGGTAATGACAAAATGGTGATGTCATGATGATGATGAGTTTGAGTCTAAAGTTGTGAAAGTAAAGATTTAGATGAATATGAGATAAGGTAAGTATATTTTGAGTTTTATCCTATTGTATCTATCATGTTGATGTGGTTTCAGGTCAATGAGAGAAGACAAGCATGTGAACAATGTGTTGGCATATGCTTGGTAACCTAGTATCTAAGCATGGATCTTCAGTATATGCTTGGATAGGAAGTTGATGAATATTATATATGATTATATCATGTTAAAAATGTAATATTAAGTTTTAATAATGCTTAAAATTCTTATGGGAATGCATGGAATTCATATGGTTCATCATTATGTTCATCTAGGCAGAGTTGGTTCTATGGTACAAAAAGCTGAGTAAGTAGCTTGATTGAATCATATTTCACATGTGTGAAGGTTCCAAGATTATATTGATATATTTATGGATTTCCATATGTAATTATATCATATGTTTCAAATTTTAAGTCGTGATTTTGATCGTAGATAAAGATATGTGGGAGAAAAGTTTGCCTCTTAGACAAAAGTTCACTAAGTTTATATACTTACCTAGACCATCACTGCACGTCATGCAGATATGTATGAACCAATAAGTTTGAGAATTTAATTTAGGTAAAAATAAATCATATAATGATAAAAATTTTACATGTAAATGTTTTTTATAGTACCAAAAAACTACCCTAAAATTTTGGAGTCTTGAAGTGATTTCTAGCTCAAGTTATAAAGCTTCAAAGTTGCTCTAGTAGACTGTGATGGGCCAAAGACTGCCAAGTTTAATCATGTTAAAGTTTGAGGTCATTGGTCTATAAGATCTAATAGTGATCACTTAATCATACATATTGATATCAATGGTGCATATGAAGTCAACATGTCAAAGGTTGTATGTGTTGGTGACAAGTGTCACAAGCTTGTTCAATTGACAAAAGATTAATGGTGAGTGGTTGTTCATAATTATGATGATCAATGGTGTGGAACAAGTCAAAGAGTCAATAAAGAATATGGTACTACCAAGTCACATAAGCGCATGGACTAACATCAAAGTTTTCATAAGGCATGTGAGGGTACCAAGTGTCATAATAAAGGGATTTCTAATCAAGATCTAATAGTAAACATTGTCAGATAAAGACCAAGCTAGTTAGAGGAGATCAATGGACTGAGTTTGCTCCAAATTATCAAGAAGCAATGAGATGATGAAAAGTTATTGATTTTTAATAGTAATAAAAGGTAAATATTGAGATAATTTTGATGATGATCAACATTTCATATTCATTCAAGCTATGAGAGGGAAAAAGATGTCAACATGTTCGAAGTTTAATAGTTGCTCAATGACCGTTGGAATTAAAATATTCAAATTTGTGAGGGAAGACCAGTCTATAATTTTTGTGCTATAACATTTTATATATATATAATTTGAGAGGACTGTATAGCACATCCATATAACCTATTTAGAAGGTTTAATTATTTTTACAATAAAAGATATGGATCTCCAAAATTGACTATGTATATGTTCATGCTCTACAAGTAACCCAATAAGGGTAATTGAGTTTTTTCTTATGGTATTTAGATGTTTTAAAATGAAATAAGTGTTTGATCATGTTTTAGACTTAATGAAGACCATTTGTGTGGATTATGGAGGGTTGACCAATCTAGATTCTATATGATCAAATGGTTATAATTTAACTGTTTGTTCATTCATGGTGTTCTTGTGTACAAGGATAATATTTGAATAGATTGATCATATGTAGAGGTGTGTAATGATGATTGTAATAATTTGAGGATGTCTAAAAGGTCATGTGGAGTGGACCTTTGAATTTGGAAGTGTTCTTGTGTTTATAAATTACTCGATGATGTTCTAAATGGGTGAATAGGTCTCCATGAGACCCATAAGGGCTACTAAGGCTAATTGAAAGGTGTAGTTGCTTAAGTGTGACCCATAGTTGATATGGATAACCTATGTGGATGATATTTAGATGTGTTATATGTATTAAGGTATAATACAAGTATCATGGCTGACTTAAAAGATAATAATCATGATGGATCTATAAAAGGTTAAATCAGAGGTGATGATTTCTAGACTTGAGAGAAAGGGATCTAAGTGGAGGAAGAGTATAGAGTTGAGAAGTGAAAGAGAGTAAGGGTGCCTAGTGGATGGATTGAAGAATAAATTAGGTTGATGACTATGTGTATGACCTAAAAGTTATATTTATGATGTTATAAATATTACTCTTATAGGTTTAAAGGCTTCTGAAAGATAGGCACGTGTGAATGATATGGAGTGAAGGATAGAAGAAATGGAGTATGCCCAATGGATAGGTTTTAGATAAAAGTAAGTTGCTGATTATGTGTATGACCTTTAGGTAATATTTATAATGTCATAATAGTGATCTTATAGGTTTGAAGATTGAGGATGAGATAAGAGGTCTAGAGTGATCCAAAAGAATGTTTTGGATGCCTTAAGTGTGAGTGAAGGATAGATTATGTATGTGTAAGATTGGTGGTTAATTTTAGAGGTTGATTAGAGTTTATACTATGTGTATGAACATTTGTTAATTCTGAGATTATGATAAAGTTTTTGCTAAGAAGTGTAGAGTGATCTAAAAGGTGGTTTTAGATGTTTGTGGTTGTGTGAAGAAGTGAAGGGGGCTGATATACATTGTATCTCCATCAAGTTGGCAGAAAATTAGTGTTAAAAATATGTTATTTTTTAGGATAAATTTTAACCCTTGAAGAGAGTTATTCAAGATCCATCTAATTGAGCTACATGATGGGAACAACCTTAGGTTGTGGGTTTTCTATGGTGAGTCTGAACCTCTGGAGAAGGCTGACTTCTTCTTGATACTCACTTGAAATAATGCTAAAATAATGATTCACAGGGAAAAGGGTTAGAAAGAGGATAAGGGATCGTAATACATCTAAAAGGGTGATTCACCAAGTTAAATGGACACTCATATAAGGTTGAACACACACTAGATCAACAAAAGACAACTATGGCTTACTCAATTTCACAATCTCACTAGGAGCATAAATGTTTCATAAAAGAGGTTCCATATAGAACACTAATATAGACCTACAAGTTATCTTGAAAACACATTAAAAGATGCAAGAAAAAGGAAAATAGATTAGGAAGAATCTCCTTTACAAATTCATCATACACAAGCATGCTAAGAAATGATTAAAGATAAGAAGTAGGCAAAAAGTTGATACTATTTGTTACAAGGGCATCCTATGATGACCCCAAGTTGATACATTTTTGGTCTAAAGTTGGTTTAGTATCTGTTTTATATTTTATATAGGTCAATTTATTTCCATTTTTGGAGTCTAGGTAGTCATATAGTGCATATAATTTGAATTTGAGGATTTCCCACCAAAACCTTCTTTGAGCAAATTTGAATTTGTAAGCCTTTCTAGGGACATTTGTATAAGTTTTGAAGGTGAAAAAAGATGTAATAAACATGTTTATAGGTTTTATATAATGTATGAGGTCCACTATAAGATCATTATTTTATATATGTGGTCTTATATGTCATGTTTTGTAGAAGAAATATAAAAATGCAATATTTGAAAAGGAATCTACGTGGGAAAGTAGACCAATAAGTAGTTATGAAATTTTTTGGAGTCTATGAGTCATTTTTTAGGTTGGGGAGAGTGTATTAAATTTAAAAGTGAAAATAAGGGTATATGGAGAACAAGATTTTATGTATGGAAGTGTTGAGCCCCTGTTTGGAATAAAGAATTTGCACAGACTTATTGTGAGGTCATTTGATTTTTATTACTGATTTCACAAGAGATTTGATTAAGAAATTATGAGTTTGGAATTTGTTTCTAAGAGTGTTTCAGTTTCATACAAATGTTATTGGTGAGATATTTGTAAATATTCCAATAATACAAGTTCCCTATTAGGGAAAGAGGATACAGACCATTTTGGGTTGTTTGAACTTGTTAAAGATTGTTTGATGGTTGATTAACTTGTTCCTATTTTGTTGATTGATAAATACTATGGAATTTTTTTTGTAATCTGATGTAAGGATATTTAAATTTTTTTATAACATATAATTACCTTTAGATATAAGAAAGGAGTACCTTGTTTTCTGATGAATTATTTTGTTTATGACTAGGTGTTAAAGATTAAGCATTGTAAGGAGTAGATAGACATTTGAAAACATGGAAAAATGTGTGGAATTATATTTTAAACTCCATTCATCCATATATAAATCATAACTCATATGGTGATTGACAAATATAGCCAAGAAACCCTGTTTTCTTATAGTTGCTTGTTGTAACAAAAGGTAGTCTATTGGATTCTTGAAGGGAAAAGACTAAATAACTGATTATAAAAGGTTATAGAGTGAAATTTTAATCATTTATAGCATGTATTAAGGTTATTTACCACATATATTTCTTGGCATTGTAATTTGATTATACACACACAAAATACAGACCTATAGCCTGTCATTTACTACATAGTCAATAATTTTTTAGAGATGAAAGCTATGACAGAGGATTGGAAGGTCATATCTGAGGATTAATAAATGTGGTCTAGGTTAAAAAAACCCATATAAAATAAATTAGAAGCTTTAAAACCCTTTATATCTAAATTTATGCACAATTGGTGGCTCTCAGCTTGAGATAAGCCTTAAAAACCCTAAATTAGGTTTATTAGCATAATGCTTTATTTAACCATTCAAATTCGATAAAATTTTTAGACTAATACTCTACAAGTTCCTTCAATATATTTTGAATTTTCCTTTGATATTTCATATGTTACCATACATGTAGGGAAGACTATTTGTAAACCAGGCCTAAAAGACCTAATGAAGGGTAAACAAAGAGTTATTTAAGCTTGGAAAAGGGGTTTAAAGAGTAATATTTGGATTGAAACATTGTATAAAGAAGGAACATAATAAAGGGTATCTAAAATAGCTAATGGTTTTCCATTTGTATTTCATACATAATGTACAAGTCAAAAATAGTCTATAAATAGGGCTATAAAGAGGGTAGAGACTGAGTTTGCAAAGGACAGAGTGGTCAATGAGAATTTGTAAAATTTTGGTAAGTTGGTGATAGATTATATAGGTAATATAGAACCTATTAAGTAATAATAAGACAATTGAAACCATAATGTCATTATGTGAGCTTCAATCTCTTAGACGATGATAACCTTTGAACAAGGCTAATAACAAGTGTGTACAAAGTTGAGCAAAGTGAAGTCTTGAAGAGTATAAAGTTGTGACATAATTATTGAGAGGTAAGTGAGAATAATGAATCCCCTTATTAATAAAAATAAAATTCATTTAAAACCATAACAATCACAGGTGATCATAGAACAATTGCTTGAAGAGTGAGTGCAAAAGTCATTATCAAGCATAGTGTGAGTAAGAAATAATGTCAAAGATGTTTTATTTGTATATTCTCTACATCATTTTGGTATCAGAGCTTAGGGAAAGATTTTATGGAATGTCGAAAGGATTAATAATGTGTTTTGAATTACATTTTATCATAGGTGATCAAAGACAGTGCTCCATGGAGAGAGCAAATAGAAAAGATGATTTGGTCAAGCAGATGGTAGACCAAGTGAACTAGTTGATTGCTTCATTGATGACAAAAATGGAAGCTATAAAAGATACTCTCAGGAGAATAGAAAAAAGATAATAAGGTTATGATAGGTATCAAGGTGAATATTTTTAGGTAAGGATAGATGAGAGAGAAGATATAGAAGTCCTCAAGCGAGACCACAAGTGCATGTAACAGATCAAGAGGGCATGGGGTATCACCAAACAAGGTAGGTTAGAAAAAATTTAGATGATAGGTTGAGGAGAGATAAGTGTTTGATGATATATGGAACAAGATAAAGATTTCAAGGGAAATGTTGGAATTTCCATAGAGATGGACATAGGATAGCAGAGTATCCAAGAGGTATGAATAGCAGTATGTAATAATAGAGAGTGAAAAAGATGAATGAGGAGAGAGGACACAACAATAATGAGTCATTACTCATGATGAGAGTCTTAATGTAGTAGAAGTAAAGCATGGAACCAATCCAAAGGAGGAACTTGTTCAGATGTAGATGTAAGGCCCATGGTAAAGTATGTAATTTAGTTATTGATGGTGGTAGTACCAATAACATTATTTCATTGGAAATGGTGTAGAAGTTAATGTTGAAGAGAATGCCACATCAAAAACCATGCAAAATTGCATGGGTAAAAAGAGGACACCATATATTGGTATGTGAAAAAAGCTGGGTTGAGTTTTATATAGGTGGATATATAGATAATGTATTATGTTATATTATGCCTATAGACTATGTCATGTGTTGATAGGGAGGCCACGGTAGTATGATAGACATGCCATACATGATGGGAAGGAAAATACATATTCTATTAGAAGCATGGAGAGGTATATGTACTATTATCTTTGAAAGGTGAAGAGGGAAGAAAAGATGAAAGACTCATGATGGTGATGCAGTGTTGGAATCAAGATATGGAATGTTTAGGATTGGTCCAGGTACCAAAGGAAGAAAAGAAAGTAAAGAGTGAGATAAAAAAATAATGTGAGCATGGAAATCAAGTCCATGAAATAGAGGATAGAAATATGGAGTTTGAAAATGTAACTAATATGGAAAGGAGATGTTTTAGATATGATACCAAACAAGAGAAGGAGGAGAATGAAATTTACAAAGAAAAGACACCAACTGTTGTGTCTAATGAAGTGTTTTGTGAAGTGAATGCAGGTATGGAGAAAGTAGCCAAACAAGAGATAGTGAATGAACACAAATGTTTGCAAAAGATATATGAACAAGAAGAAGTCCAATATTTGGAAAATATACAACAGGTCTATGAGGACAATCAAAGATATAAGACAAACCAAGAGAGCATGCAGCCTATGGATGTGTAGAAGTTAGAGATCAACCATGAAAATGATGATGTACAATAGAAAGAAGAAGGATAAGCATAAGTAGTGCATGAGATAGAATGGGTAGTACAATAAGTAATGGTGAAGGAAGAGAAATGCATGTTTTTAGTAGTGGTTGATAATGGAGAAAAGGAGAAGTTGGATCAATTTGTAGAGAAGGAAGAATGGAAGACACTTGTATGGCAAGAGGAAGTTGGCATCAAACGTGCTTCATTTAAAATTATTGTTTCATGTGAAAGTATGAAGGTGAAATAGAGGAGGCCTAGATGTGGATCCCAAGAGCATGTACACCTATATTAGAGGAAAGTGGAGGTAGGCAACTTCAAGAGGAGTTTAATGCATGTAGGAAGCAACATATACCGAGTGGAAGACTTAATACCTATGGCAAAACATTCTCAGCTTGGTAGTATGATGTAGGGGCATACCATATTGACCCCAAGTTGATAAATTTTTGGTCTAGTATTTTGTTTATAGTTTTTATAGGTCAGTTGAGTTCCATTTGTGGAGTCTAGGTAGTCATAAAGTGCATATAATTTGAAATTGAGAATTTCTTGCCAAAAACCTTCCTTGAGCAAATTTGAATTTGTAATCCTTTTTAAGGACTTTTGTATAAGGTGTGAAGGTGTAAAAATATTTAATAAATATGTTTAGAGGTTTTATATAATGTATAAGGTCCACTAGAAGATCATTGGTTTATAGATGTGGTCTTATATGTCATGTTCTATAGTAGAAATAAAAAAATGTAATATTTGAAAAAGACTCTACATGGGAAAGTAGACCAAGAAGTAGTTATGCACTTTCTTGGAGTCTAGGAGTTAGTTTTTAGGTTGAGGAGAATGAATTACATTCTAATGTGAAAATAATGGTAGATGGAGAATAAGCTTGTATGGATAGGAGTGTGTGAGCCCCTTTTTGAATAAAGAATTTGCACAAACCTGTTGTGAGGTCATTTGATTATTACTGTTGATTGCGCAAGAGATTTGCTTCAAAAATTATGATATTAGAATTTTTTTCTAAGAATTTTTTAGGTTATTACAAATGTGATTGAAGAGAGTGTTGGAAGGAGTCAAAGAATACAAGTTCCATATTAGGGAAAGAGGATATAGGCCATTTTGGGGTATTTGAACTTGTTAAAGATAGTTCGATGGTTGATTAAATTTTTCCTATTTTGTTGATTGAGTAAATACTATGGAATTTGTTTTGTAATGTGAAGGAAGGATAGTGGAAGATTTTTATAATTTATAATTACCTTCAGATATAAGAAAGGAGTATCTTGTTTAGATGTGGCAATCTCAAACCCTATTTTCTAATGAACTACTTTGTTTATGACTGGGTGTTAAGGATTAAGCATAGTAAGGAGTAGATATATGTTTATAAACATGGACCAATGTGTTTAATGAGATTTTAAACTCCATTCATCCATCTATAAATTATAACTCATATGGTGATTGATAAATATAGCTAGAAAACCTTGTTTTCCTATAGTTCTCTGTTGTAACAAAAGGTAGTGTATTGGATTCTTGAAGGGAAAAGACTAAAGAAATTATTGGAAAAGATTATAGAGTAAAATGTTAAGAATTTATATCATTTATTAAGTTTCTTTACAGCATATATTTCTTGGCATTATAATTTGATTATACACACACAAAATACATGCCTGTAGCCTATCATTTACAACACAGTCAAGAATGTTTTAGAGATGAAAGGTATGATAGAGGATTAGAAGGTAATATATAAGGATTAATAAATATGGTATAGGTTCATATAGACCATATAAAATAATTTATAAGATTTGAAACATTTTATAACCAAATTTATCCATAATTAGTGGCTCTCGACTTGAGACAAGCCTTAAAACCCTAAATTAGGGTTATTAGAATAATGCTTTATTCAAAGGTAAAGATTCAAAAAAAAATTATAGACTGATACTTTACAAGGTTTTTAAATATATTTTGAAGTTTATTTTTATTTTTTGTATGTTACCATACATGTATGGTAGATTGTTTGTAAATCAAGCCTAAAAGACCTAGTGAAGGGTAAAAAGAGAGCTATTTAAGCTTGAAAAAGGGGTTTAAAGAGTGATTTTGGGATTGAAACCTTTTAATATAATAAAAAAATAAATGATATCTAAAATATCTAATGGTTTTCCATTTATATTTTGTACAGTCTGTAAAAGTCAAAAATAGTCCATAAACAGGGCTATAAGGAGGGTATAGACCGAGTTTGCAGAGGACAGAGTGGTCACTGAGAATTCATAAGATGTTGGTAATTTGGTGAATTATTCAAGATGTAAGAGAGAACCTATTAATAAATACTAAAAAACATTTAAACCATAAAGGCATTACGTGAGCTTCAATTTCTTAGAGGATGATAACCTTTGAATAAGGATAATAACAAGTGTGTACAAAGTTGAGTAATGTGAAGTCTTGAAGAGTAGAAAGTTGTGATATAATTATGGAGAAGTAAGTGAGAATAATTAAAGCCATTATTAATAAAAATAAAATGCATTTGAAACCATAACAATCACAAGTGATCATAGAACCATTGCTTGAACAGTGAGTGCAAAAGTCATTATCAAGCATAGTTTGAGTAAGAAACAATGTCAAAGATGTTTTCTTTGTACATGTTTTGCATCAATATTACTTAAAAAGGTATCTCTTAAAATATTTTGATAGGGTCTAACTATATAAAAATGAAACACTTTTTAAAGAGTCTCAATGAGTATCCTTGTCCTAGAAAAGAATGGTAAATTCTAAGAGCTAAGCACCCCTTCAATGGGAATGAGACTAGGATATATAGGAGAAGGGAGAGAGATAAATAAAATGGGATCATACCATCAAAAATAAAACACTTTATCTTAGGTCATTAATTGAACCTAAGCTACCACATTTTTTCTCCAATGAATTCCTTACCACCTTTTTGATCAATAAGGACACTGCACATGGCTTACCAAGTTGAAAATCCCCATAAGGTCTCAAGGATGCATTGAATTCCCCTAGATTTAGTTCCTAGAATTATAAATTTCATTTGATACTTCATTCCATCACTCACTTGAGGATAAAACTTCATGCTCATGTGTCTGATAGAAACATGGCTTTGTGCATTTTAGGTGGCTATTTGTCAAAAATATGGGCATGTTAAAGGAAAAGGAGCTTCTTTATAATCATAGATATCTACCCTTGATAAAATATAGACCAGATATTTTATATATATGGAAAACCAATATCATTTATTTGTTTTCCTATATCCCCTTACATTGATGTAGACCTATAGACTGCATATCTTTTCTCTTGATCTCTATTAGGTCCATAGGACCTATTTTTGCCTTTTAACATCTATATAAATTGAGAGCTCATTACATAAAGGGGGATTTATTGAAATAATGGTGAACACAACCATATAATGGACCTTATGTGCCACAAATATTCAAACCAGAGGTCTACATTTAGCATCAATGGTTCCCCTTATATGTTATTTTATATTTAGCTGCATGGTTGTGGCCTTTTAATGGTGCTCAAATGAGCTTTAATGGTGGTGGAATGACCTTGTAAGATCTATGTTTGTCTTGGTTGAAAATTTGTCCTTAGCTTCAACTTTGTCTATCAAATATTACTCAGGCTAATAAAAATGTTCCAACCTGTATTTAATCTCATTAGCCTCATAGATCTTATTGACTTCTTAACTTCTCTTGCACCATAGATCTTAAATTTTATGATACAATGTGGTCCATAAAACTTATATTAGCTTGAATGTGTTTATGCCACTTATCAATAATGCATTGATCTTAGGATCTTATTGTTAGGCTACAACTTCACATCCTTACACCTTGTGGTAGATTCGTGAGCTTCTTGACCTTTTGACTCATCTTGTACCATTATATCATAATATATGAATCAATGTTTATCATTTATTTATCTTGGACCCACCTCCTTGTTAGTGAAACTCACACTATTGGATATCTTCTTAGTTGATTCATACCATTAGATCATGTCCAACTTGTAGCTTTTTAAAGGGTTTAACCTAGGGACCTTTTGATGCATTTGACTCTAACATGGACTATAAGATACATGTTATTATTATGTGAGCTCATGTAGACCATTGGATCTTGATCAAATTTGAACTCATTAAGGACATTTTGACCAAAAAAATCATTTTGTGAAGCTCAAACTTGACACTTGCATGAATGTTGTATATTGCATGTACAACTTTGAATACTTATCTCTTGAGATATAAAGCTCAGATAGATATGAAACTTGAAGAGCATGTTATTGGCATAAATAAATTCATGACACTATAATATCTTAGCTGGAGATGCTTTCTGAGTGGACTTATAAAATGCATAAGTGAACTAGTTTGTTTGTTCCTACGTGACATCTTGGTGATGGTCTAGCTCACTTAGGCTTATGCTTAAAATTTTTCATGAATTTATAAGGCTTGAATGAGATCTTGGGGCTTGTACAAAACTTTCTTCATGATCTTGAATGTTATGACCACCATGGAGACCTATTTTCCTAAATTTGGACAAACTACACTTTAAGTGAACTTAAAGTGTTTCAAAAGCTTTACAAGTTGCATGATCTCCTTGATCCACTCATTCCATCCAAAACATATATTCCTCTTCTTATCCATTATGAACCTGATACATCTAGGCACATTCTTATTATGTGGGCAAAAAATGGCTAATCTCTTTGGTGACTCATAGGGAAGCATGCCTACTATACTTAAGAACCTAGTCCATTTTGCCCTGATTGGTCCATTGGTTGTGTGGAGTCCCAAGTCTTCTCTCAATTAATCATGAAAATAACATAAGTCTATCCCTATATATAACCTTTATTGAAGTAATAAGATCAAAAGGAAATAGAACAACAAAGTACCCAAGGCACCAACAGAAAGGGAAACATAAAATAGGAAAGGAAATGTGCACAAGGCACTTAAAGGAAAGCATGAAATTTATCCTAACATGTATAATATATTATAATGGATGTAATGCTTCTAATAAAAAGGCTTCAAATGAATGCCATTTATTGGGAGGGGTAATACTTCTCCATCCAATTAGGCAAGTTGAAAAACATTATGTTCTCTACATCCATGGATCCAATAAGGACCACTTCACAAGTTTTCAAACTTGGTATGGTTACCTGGTTTGGCCTTATTTGAATCCCATTTGAGGACTAGGTCTGATTATTTGAAGCTCCTCATTTTGGATATCTTATCAAAGGATTTTTGGACCTGAGCTTGATGTGACTCTAAAATTTTCATCACAAGGTCCCTGGTTTCTTCTAGCTCCATGATATCTATCATCCTCACAATCATGGGTTCATCCTCCATCAACTCAAGCTAATGGGATAACTCTAATGTAGGTAGCTGAAGGGAGATAGGCAAATTATCTTTTATTCCATACACAAGAACATATGAAGAATTTCCAATGGCAGTTTTAGGAGTCACCCTATTAATCCATAAGGCTATCTTTAGCTTGGTTTTACATGTTCTTTGATTCTCTTCCATGGTACTCCTAATGATCCTTAAAAAAAATCTTGTTTACATACTCTATCAGTCTATTTCCTTGAGGATATTAGTTGGAAGAGGTTTTGAGGTAGATGCCCAGTTTGAGATCCCACTCACTTATCTTCATACCAAGGAATGCTAATTCATTATCCATACTTATGGTGGCTAGGACACCACACTTGGTCACAAGGCTATCATAGAAGTCCAAAACTGTACCTTCACTAGCCTCATTAAAAACAATGGCTTCCACCCACTTGGTGAAGTAATCATTTGTAGTGAGCACCCATTTATGCCCTACACTTGATGGTGGATTGATCATCCCTATGAAGTCTAACCCTCATTGCATGAAGGGTTATTATACCTGAATATGATTGAGTGGAAGGATTGTTAGTTTCTACTTTCCTACAAATAGGGAACACTTTTGGCTTTTTCTAACCAATATATGAGCATCCTTGAAAATATTTCACCATTAATAACCAACCCTCATTACTTTCTCTATGGTGGTTCTAGGTGCAAAATGGCCTCCTTTAGGTCCATAATAGAATTTATCCAAGAGCTTGGTTACTTGGTTATCATCTATGCACCTAAGGAGTATCCCATTGAGGTCCTTTCTAAAAAGAACAACATAAACTAATTCATAAGGTATATATTAAATCCCAAAATAACTTATTTTGGTTTTATCTAAACTTTGGGGGAATTCTCCTATTACCAAGAAGTGAGCCATATCTTGAATCCAACTCTTTTGAAGTAGAGGTACACCTGCCTGTGAGTTGTCTTGGGTCACCAAAACAACTTCCTTATCTTCTTGGAGGTCATTCACCATGTGATCACACAAGCCCTTGGCTCTAACTAGTTTAGTGACCTTAATCTCCATAGCATATTTCATAACCTTGGTGATCTAGCCTACTCTCTTCTCTTTCAAATCCTTCTTAAGGAGGAAGTCCCTAACTCTAAGATGGGACACCATAAGATGGATCATACTATTGGAGATCATGGGCCTAAAATTATTGAGGCTTCTCAAGGCTGAAATAAATATCTTCTCAATGAAAGTTTACCTAACCTCATATCCTTCCAGTCATTGACTAAAAAAGGTAATTAGTTTCTCTATTCCTTTACCATTTTTATACATCAACATAGTTGATATGTTGTCAACATTGGTAAATGTATACAAGATAAAGTCCTTGGAGAAATAAATATTTATGAGTGAGGGGGATTGGGTAATGGCTTTATTGCTAGCTTCAAAGGATACCTTGCCTTCATTAGACCAATAAAACACTTGTCTCTTCTTCAACATGGTGGTGATAGGTTTGAATAGGTTTTCAAGACCTAGTATGAACCTTATCACAAATTTGATCTTACCAAGGAAGCATTGGATCCCCTTCTTGTGCCTTGGAAAGGATAAGGCTAAGATATCACTTACTCTATCAAGGTCAATGGATAATCCTTCTTTAGAAATAATATAACCCAAAAATTTACCTTCGTGCATAATGAACACACATTTATTTAGCTTTAAATAGATCATATACTCTCTACATCTCTAAAATATTAGCCCTAGATGGTTTGTGTGCTCACTAGTATTCTTGGAGAAGATTGTGATGTCATCCAAGTAGACTTGCACCATTTGATTTAACATCCTTTAGAAGGCCATGTCCATTGATATTTGAAAGGTAATCCTAATATTAGACAATACCAAAGTCATATTTTGGTAATCAAATGTGCCCCACTTGGTGGTGAAGGTAGTTTTGTATTGGTCTTCCTCTCTCACTAGCACCTAGTTTTAACATGAATATCCATCTAAGAGAAAGAAGTGTTTTGAACCAACAAATAATTGAAGGAGTTACTCCATGGATGATAGAGGGTAGTGATCCTTCAAAGAAACTCTATTAAGATCCCTGAAGTTCACACATAGTCTGATCTCCCCATTCTTCTTCTTGATAGGTACTAGATTAGCTACCCATGAGGATTTCTTAATTTCAAAGATGATAAAGGATTAAATAAGCTTGGTCAATCCTTTCTCATGAGCTCTTCAATCTTGGGGTTTATGGGCCTCTACTTCTACTTGATAGGTTTGGAATTAACCTCTAGCTCTATAGTGCATTGGCCAAATTTAGGATCAAATCCCCTCAAGTCACTATATTGTCAAGCAAAGATGTCTACATATTCCTTAGAAATCTCTATGAAGTCATACATTTTAGCTTTAGTGCTTACCTTCCTAGGCTTCAGGAACTTGTCTTCAAAGATAAGAACTCTCTCATAGTTCTCTTCATTAGTTGACATCACTACTTTATCCTTCCTCATATGGTCCCCTTCGTGAAAGAGACCTTCTAGGGTGACTATCCCTTTTAGAAGCTTATTGGACCTTAATTGAATAATCTGCTCCCCATAATGATGCTGAAATTGTCCTTGGTTGATGGAGGAGAACTTTACTTCTTACTGCAAGAAACATGAAATTTGTTTTTCATTTTCAAAGACTTGCCAATGAGCCTCATTATCTAGCATTCATGGTCTTATTAACACTTTAACATGTGGTTGTACCTTGATCCTTTTCAATCATCAAGGATATTAAAATGAGCTCTCATAGTTGCTAGTCTATTAGTATGTTGATTTTAGTCTCTTGGAACTGATTGGATGTTGAAAGCCTCAATGTCCTCAATTAGGTCCCACACTTTATCTTTTTAGGACTTAATTAAGGTGTTCTTAGTGGAATTTTGACTTTTAATTTGGTGTACAACTAGTTCATTATCCCCATAGACTTGTAATTGCTTAATCCATCTTTTAATAACCCATTAAAGTCCATAGATGAGGCCTTCATATGTCACTACATTATAGGAGTAATTAAATTGGAGCCTATATGAATATAATTACTTATCATTTGAAGGGGATATTAGCATATCACCTACACCTATACCATGTTTTCTACTTAAACCATCAAAGAACAACTTTCATAGACCACTAGGATCTTCTTGAGGCCTAATGAGGGATGGAATGGGTTAGATTTATTTATGCAAATAGTAAACACCCAAGTCCCTTTCTTCAACACCCTCTAAGGAATATACCAACTAGATTTCATTACATAACTCATCTAAAAACATGTCTTGTATCTCTTCTAGATGAGTGTTCAGATCCTACCTCATTGCAAATTCATCCTCATTAAAGATGGTGCAATTGATGTTGACATTATCTTTTCCATAGGGTTTTATGTGGAATTATGCAATGGGTTTAGTTTTGATTGACACTTTAGCCCCATACCTTGTTCTGAATGCCATGTATGACCAATCTACTACAAGGTAGCCTATAATTTTCATAGTGAACTCCATAAATAGGAATAGTACAAAATGAGGAGGTACATCTAAGATCAATACATCCTAATCCACTAAAAAACTAGGACAAGTGTTTAGGGTCATATTAAGGTTTATGATTATGCCAGATAGCTTGGTAGAAGAACCATCATGTTATAGTACCCCTTTGGGTTGGGGTTCATATTTAAGGCCAAGCTTATTAGCCATGGACTTTAGAATTAGTAAAGTATTATCCCCACTATCCACTAAGTAATTATGCACTAGAGAGTTACCAATGATCACTAAAATATAGAAAGGATGAGGCTTGACTGCTTTACCTAATTGCCCTTCACTAGGCCCTTTGGCTCTATTGGTGAGAACTTCATCCACCTTACTTGGTGGCTTATCTACAACTATTGTAACATTAATCTTGGACAAACATTCTTGAAGAATTTCCACTTGAATAGGCATGTATAACATATCCCACATAGACACACTCATATTAAATTTCTTTATTTCTTCAATAATGTTGATGGGTGAACCACCAACCTTTGTTTGTGCTTTGGGAGCCACCACTATTGTTTGTTAAACTTATGAGCCTTAGGGCACATAAAGGTTCCCTTGATTTTGATTCTTTAGAGGTATTATAACTTTGGAGTGACAACAGGTTCATTTGGATTTGTTAATGGAGTAACGGTAGGAAGATCTTTGACTACTTCCTGGTTACCATCCATGTTCCTTATTTTAAATCTTGTATTTTCAACCACTAAAATGTAGTATTTGCTAGAACTATATATATAGTTGGATGCATAACACTCTTCATGCTCATAATAGGCCATGATATCATCCAACTAATTTGTTACTTGATTAGACCCTTGACCTTGTGGAGGTTCTTTTGGATTGTTCATCATAGGTACCTCTACATTTTGGGCCATGAGATCTTAGTTCTACTCAAAATTAGTAGCTTGTTACCATTGATCATTGAAGGCTTGGTTGAGGTCAATATTTGGGATAATATGTTGAATAAAAGACTAATTATAAGGCATAGTACCCTATACTTATTGAACCACATTATTTTGCACTGGTACCAAGGTGTTATAAGTGATAGCAACATTAGGATAGTATTAATTTTACTTATTATAGCCATGTTGCCCTTGTCCTTGGATCTGACCTTGGCCTTGGCCTTGGTAGTTACCTTTATATGGTGGATTATCTACTTGAAAATCTTGTTACTAAGTTTGATATGAACCTTGATAAGGCCTATTTAAAGCTTGCTGCCTCTTAACATTTAATAGATAATTTATCAAAGACTAAAACATGATCTTGAGCTCTTAGAAGTTCTTTTCATCTTGGGAGTCACTAGATCCACTAGTGAAAGCTATCTCTTGTTTTGGTGAAAGTATTGTAGTGATTGTTGGTGTAGGAGGAATGATATTTAGTGGATGGATACCAATAGGAGATGGTCTAACTTTAGGAAATAAGGGCATTGGTGGTCTAAGTGTAAGCTTACCAGCTTGAACCAAACAATTTTCTACTTTGATGGCCACCTCATAAGCATCTAGAAGTATATTTCTTCCCATAGATTTGATCATCACTACTATATCAATATTAAAAGCCTTTAAATAATATATAAAGGCAAAGTTAGGGGTTGGTATAACCGAGATTGGATTTTTTTCCCATGGTTTTTAGAACCTTTTATTGAGGTCTTTCATGACTTAATGAGGAGCTCTCCTAATGGCAGCTAGTTGCTCTACAAGTGACAAATGGTCACTTTTGTCCTCAAATATTTTACATAAGGCTTCTCATAATTAGTCCCATATTCAAATGGAATTAGTAGAAAGGACTCTATATAAATCTAGGGCCTTTCATTTAAAAATAAGTAGATAATAACCTAATATATATGTTTTCCTTAGTGCCATTATGGATATTGAAAAAATTGGCTATCCATGAGGTGCTCAAAAGGTGTTGTAGCTTTGTCACTAACATAATAAGGATCACTTTTAAGGGCTACAACTAGGATAGGATCATATTGGGTAAGGTCTAAAAAACTTTGGCCATTAAAATCCACAAAATCTATAGGGACTACCATGGATACAAAAGGAATTAGTAAAGGTCCTCTTACAGGGATAGGTATTGAAAATGAACTAGGAGCAAAGGTTACCTAATATGGATGTGTATTAGAAAAACTTAATCTTTTTAATGAATTTAAAGTTAGTTCAACAAATTCAAAGGGTTTACCTCTTAAAGATGACATTATTATCACCTTTGGCATGAGAGATAGCTAATGCTCTACACTAGAGTGTTGAATATTCCTTTTGAAGTTGATATATGTTGTTACTTGGTAGCTTAACTACTACAAATTTGATCAAACTAGCATCAACTTTGATCAATCTTCCTTTTGGACTATGGTCCCACCAGGTGTGCCAAAAAATGTTTTAGGCTCAATTTACACCCTTGGAGAGAGTTATTTAGGCTCCCTCTAATTGAGCTACACAATGGGAACAACTTTAAGCTATGAGTATCTTGTGGTGAGGTTAAATCTTTGAAGAAGGATGGATTCCTCTTGATTCTCACCTAAACTAATGCTAAACTAATGCTTCATAGGAAAAGTGTTAGAATTAGGATAAGGGCTCCTAATAAGACTAAAAGGGTCATGCACCAAAATTAAATAGACATTGATATAATCTTTAACACACATTAGATCAATAAAATACAACTATAGCTTACTCAATCTCACAATCTCACTAGTTACATAAATGATTCATAGAAGAGGTTCCAAGTAGAACACTAATCTAGACCTACAAGTTAGCCTAAAAACACCTTTAAAGAGGCAACTAGAAAGATAGTAAACTAGGAAAAATCTCTTTCACAAATTTGCCATATACAAACATACTAAGAATTGATTAAAAATAAGAGGTGACAAAAAGTTGATCCTATTAATTTAAAAGGTAGTTCTTACAATATTTTGATAGGGTTTAACCATATCAAAATGAACACACTTTTGTAACAGTCTCAATGAGTATCCTTATCCCATTAAGGCATGGTAAATTCTTAGAGATAAGAAACCCTTCAATGGGAATGAGACCATGATATATAGGAGAAGGGATAGAGAGAAGAAAGTGGGAGAACACCATTAGAAAGGGAACACTTTATCTCAAGTCATTAATTGAACCCGAGCTACCACATTTTTTCTCCAATGAATGTTTCACCATCCTTTTGATCAATTAGGACACTAGAAATGGCTTACCAAGTTTAAAATATCCATAAGGTTTTGAGGATGCATTGAATGCCCGTAATTATATTTACCAACACTATACCTTTCTTTTGATCCTTCATTCCATGTCTCACTTGAGAACAAAACTTTTTGGCCATGGGTTTGATAAAAACATGGCTTTGTGCATTTTAGGTGGTTAGTTTTCAAAAGTATGGCCATGATGAAGGACATGGAGATGTTTCATAATCAAATATTGATAGAGAGTTTTCAATGATGTCATGGTGATGTCATGGAGGCGTCCTATTGTGTGGATGAAGTGCTTTGATAGTCTAAGTGACAATGATAAAGTGTGTAATGTGTTTGTCTTAGTATGTTTGAAGAAGGCTTGGTTAATATTCAGATTTTTCATGGTTTAAGATGTTTAGGGATGAGTATGGAGAATTGAGCATGTTCAAGAGTTCCCTAAGATGTTTTTAAAGCTTTGATTTCTTATGTGTATGAGTGGATTTCATCTGGTTGATCATTATTTACATCTAGACATTTTGGGTCTAGTGGCAAAAAATTTGAATAGGATATTGAGTGACATCACCATTACCACATGTGGATGAGTTAGGGGTAGTTGGTCATATGGTTGTCATCACATTAGTCCCTAGTTTATTTTTACTAAATTTTAGATTATGTACCAATGCACATCAAAATATATGCAAGGGAAAAGTTGGGCACCTAAGTATTTTGACAATGTTTTCCCATAGCCAAATTTGGATGAGGCAAGAAAAATCCAAGTAAGCATTTTGATGGTATCAAATCTTGCACATGTCGATGTATCAGGAGAAGGTGCTAATATGGGTTTATTAAGTTTTATATCTAGTTTATTTGTCCTAACTTTTAGGTCAATCACTAGATCATGATAAAATATATGCATGTTCAAATTTGGCCTTCTAAACAAGTTCTTAACATAGTTAGCTCTATGGTAGAAAAATATAAGTGAGAAATTTTAAGTCATTATATCTCACACGTGTAAGGGTTTTAGGAGAAGTTTGTCACATGGTTGGAGTTTTATATGTGAGGAGATCATATGGTAACAATTTGAGAACATGCGAGTGAGTGAGGTAAAACATATGACTATGCACAGTTGACCTTCCAGGTAGATAAGCAAGGTTCTTATACTTAGTCATTTTTGCACAAGTTAAAGTTCAAGCAACATCAAAAGATCATGTTACTCCAAGAAGTCAAGAAGAAATGAGATGGTGATAAGTGTCATGATCATAGGGGTTCTGATCAAGATCAAATGGTAAGTAGTACATGATAAGGAACTAACTTATTCAAAGAGATCGGCGGTGCATGATGAGTCAACATTATAAGATTATAAGAGATGAGGTCAACTTATTCAAGGTTTAACATTTACCTCTGGTAGACTATGTGTTAAGGGTTTAGATTCATATAATAAGATTACTGTTGAATTTTTAATATAATAAGTGAGGACATGAGATGCAAACATGGTATTAGAGTTTTAATTATGACCATTTAAATTCAAATATTCAAATCTAACAAAAGAAAGACTAGTGATCTATATTATAGATATATCTTTCGATCCAGGTAGAATTTCCTCATGGTGGTAAAATGTAAACTTGTATAAGGCTCCAAGGTTCATCTAAAAATATGAATTTTAAGATCTAAAAGTGTGTACTAACATAATTATGAAGGTTCAAAGTTGACCATGTTTTCATGCATGGACTACAAGTGACCTGAGAAGATTGTTCGAGCTTGTGTAGATGTTGATATGATGTTTCATGATGAATTGGATATTTGAGAGTTTTGTAGACTCCATGAGGATCATCTATGTGCATTATGAAGGTTTGATCATTTGTATGCAGTATGAACAAAGGTTTAGAAGTTAATTATGTATTTGTTCAAGGTGATTATGTGCACAAAATGTTGATTGAGCTTGCATAGAAGAGTGAAATGATGATTGTAAGAATTTGAGGATGACTAATGGGTTATGTAGTGTGGACCAATGTTCCTATTTTTCTTGTTGATGTGATAAATGGGTGAATAGGTCTCTAGTATACCTATAAGAGTTATAAGGGCCTTATTAAAAGGTGTATCTGTTTAAGGGTGACCCATAAATGCTATAACAGACCTATGAAGTTTTTTTTTGAGTTGTGTCTTGATATGATATATGCCTTAAGGGATAAGGTATGCCTAATGTCCAACTAAGGTGTTGATTATCTGGTATGCTCTATAAATAATAGAACCAAAGATGATGGTTTCTAGACTTTGTGTGAGAGACTTGGGAGATATTTGAGAGAGGCTTGTGTGTGTGACTTATGGAGTGAAAGAGGGGTAGATTTCCCTATGGATGAGTTAAAGAGAAAAATATATTGAGAACTATTTGTGTGACCTATAGGTCATAATTTTGTTAGTATAATAGTGCTCTTGTAGATTAAGTACAAGTGAAGGTGAAGAGTGATAATTATATGTCCATCATCAAGTGTTGAAGACATTAGTTCAAAGGTGGATGTCTTCATAGGTTTTTTTGTGGTAGCTCATCATCTAAGGGGGTTTAAACCTCCTTATAAGGTAAAACTTGCTAAAAATTTATTGTTATTGTAGCTCAGCTAGACAAGTTCTATAGCACTTTATGGGATTATAGTCTCACTAAATAGGGATTTTAGTTCCTAGATTAGTTATATCTAGTCTAAATTATTTCTTTTTATTATAGGATAGTAATCCAATTATAGGTTACAGTGGGTTTTCTCCCCCAAGAGGGTTCCACACATATGTCATATGTTATGTGATTGGTCTTGCATTTTCTCTCTTGCTCATTTCTATGAATTTTGTGTATGCTTCATGAATGCTTATGGTAATTGATTAAGAACATGAGAGGATTAAAATTCAACATGAATTTTCTAGGCTCACTGATTCACCCCCTATCAATGATTGCACCTATAATAATTGGTATCATATTCAATCCTTCTTATAAGTTTAACCACTTGAAGGTGATCAAAGGTACAATGGATGATAAAGATCCTATAGATTATCTTCAAAACAAACTAGTATGTGGATTATCAAATGTTAATGCAAGCATGGATGATGTGAAGACATAAGTCCAAGATCTAGAGGCAATAGTCAAGGATTTGTAGGCCATGGTGAATAAATATCTCAATCAAAGGATGGAACAATGTGAAAATAAAGTCATGAATTACCTAGATGTGATCTTATCCAAGGACAAAAAATATTTTAGCTCGACTAAAAGAATCAAGAATGAAAATCCATTAAGTGGTAATGGTCAAGAGAAAAGAGGGTAAAAAATGAACAATGTATTCAATGGGTATTTATTCTCTTGTAATCAATTTGGTCATAGATATAAGGACTATCCTCTCTCTGGAGATTAAAAGTGATATCATATGTTACAACTATAACCAACAAGGTCACATAGCCAAGAACTACAATAGAGCCTTTTAGAAAAAGTATATACAAGCTATTGACACTATTAAATGGTTTAAGGAGACCAAGTCTAAATAAGAAAAGAATTAAAATCCAAGAAAATCACCAAAAAATGAATCATTGTTTGTTTAAACAACTTTGCATACTCAATAAGATGAGAAAAAGAGATGGTTCATAGATAGTGGATGCTCAAATCATATAATAGGAGACAAGAGAAAGTTTATCTATCTCAAAAGGACCAACCTAGGTGTAGTTAGATTTAGTGACAACAAATATGATAACTTAGTCAACAAAGGTACTATGATTTTGGACAATGGTCATACTAAGATTGAGAATGTCTTATATGTAAAAGGTTTGAAACATAATCTTTTAAGTGTGAGCCAAATGTGTAAGAAAAGAAATGTTTTAACTTTTCAAGATTATGTATGTGAATTAAGAAAGGTAAAATCTGGTAGATTAATTACAAATGTTCATAAAATAGATAATAACATATATGTGTTCCATGAATCAAAGAAGTAAGAGTGCTTCATAAGTCAATTAGAAGAAATCTGGCTTTGGCATAAAAGGCTTGGACATATAAATTCTGATGATATGATAAAAATTAGTTCAAATGGGTTGGTAGGCATATGCCTAAGATTTCTAAGATTCCTCATTTTATTTCCAAGGCATGTCTTTATGGGAAAAAAACCAAGAGGAGATACAAAACCAAGGAATTATCCAGTACAAAGCCATTGGAGTTGATCCACACTGATATATGTGGACCTATGAGAATTCAAATTATTCAAGGTAATATCTACTTCATGCTTCTCATTGATGATTTTATTAGGATGAGTTGGATATTATTTCTTAAGGTAAAATTAGAATCTTTTACAAAATTTGCGGAATTCAAAGCTCTTGTGGAAAATAAAAAAGGTTCAAAAATCAAGTGTGTGAGATCATATAGAGGAGGTGAGTTTTGGTCTCATAAGTTCAATGATTTTTGTGAGGAACATGGGATAAGAAGACAATATTCTTCTTCTAGAACACCAAAAAAAAATGGTGTGGTTGAAAGGAGGAATAAGACTATTATTGATATGGGTAAAACCATGATTCAAGATGCACAATTTTTAGATGGCTATTGGGAAGAAGTAGCCAATACTTTTGTTTACATTATAAATAGGTGTCAAATCAGAGTAAATGACAATAAGACTCCTTATGAGTTATGGAAGAATATAGTGGCTAATGTCAAACATTTTAGACTATTTGGGAGTAGGTGCTTCATCAAAAGAGAAGAAGAGAATCTTGGCAAATTTGATTCGAGATATGATGAGGGCATCTTCTTAGGTTATCCTTCTATCAGTACTGCATATAAGTGTTTCAAAAAGAGACTTCACAAGATTGTTGAAAGTTCAAATGTAAGTGTAGATGAGACAAGTAGAGTCAAGAAGACAAAAGTGTAGGTAAGTGACTCAATTCATAATTGTGTTCCAAATAATGATGAGTTATCCATTTAAATAGATGATGAAGAGACAAGATTCTAAATCTCCATCTAGAAGAATTTAGAAAGATCATCTAATCTCTTAGATTATTGGAAATGTTGGTACAAAGTTTCAGACTAGAAGGAGAATGTTGATCAATCAAAATCAACAAGAATCAGCTCTATTATCCATGTTTAAAATATAATTTTTTATGGAAGCTAGTAAATATGAAATTTGGAATGATGTAATGGATGAAATTAATCAAATAAAAATGAAAAAAACATGGGATGTAGTTTCTAGACCAAAAGATAAAAATGTGATAGGTACCAAATCAGTTTTTGAAAACAAGATGAATGAGAAAGGAGAAGTCAAAAGGAATAAGGATAGATTAGTGTGTAAAGGATATACTCAGGTTGAAGAAATAGATTTTGATGAGACTTTTGCTCTTGTGGCAAGGATGGAAGCAATTAAACTCTTTTTGGCATATGCATGTTTTAAAGGTTTTAGGGTATATCAAATGGATGTGAAATATACATTCTTGAATGGAAAATTAGAATAATAATTCTACATTGAGTTACCTAAAGGACACTTCATGTCAAGTAGTCAAGATTTTATGTGTAAATTGAAGAAGGCTTTGTATGGTCTTAAACAAGCTCTTAGAGCTTGGTATGATAGGCTAGATAAGTATGTTTTGAGTTAAGGATTTAAAATGGGGATAGCTAATAGTAATTTATAAATTAAAATAGAAGGTAATCATCAATTGATAGTTGTATATGTTGATGACATACTTTTTGGATATCACAATGATAAAATGAGTATAGAATTTACATATACTATGAATATTGATTTTTAAATGTTAATGTTGGGAGAATTATCTTCATTTTTAGGATTATATATTAATCAACTTGATGCAAAGATATTCATTTCACAAGTTAAATACATCAAGGATATTCTAAAGAAGTTTAACATGATGGATTTTAAGCCAATGGGTACTCCAATGATCACATGATGCAAGCTAAGTAAACTAGATGACTCACCAAAACTTGATAAAACTTTGTATAGATCCATGATTGGAAGTATTTCATACTCTACTACATTTAGGCCTAGCATCATGTAAGTAGTAGGTCTTGTAGGAAGGTTTCAAGATGATCCTATAGAGTCTCACTTGAAAGCAGTCAAAAAGATCTTGAGATATCTCAAAGGCACCATAGATTATGGTTTATAGTATCCCAGGAGTAAATAATTCTCTTTGAAATCATATATTGATGCTAATTGGGTAAGATGTGTGGATGATAGGAGGAATAATAATGGTGGGGTATTCTTCATATGATAATGCTTGGCATCTTGTCTAAGCAAGAAGTAAGCCTCAATATCTCTATCAACTAAGACAAAATGGACCTTGTCATATTTATTGTGACAATACTAGTGGAATTAGTATCTCAAAGAATCTTGTTATGCACTCAAAAACTAAACACATTCCTATTAGATATCATTTCTTGAGAGAACAAGTGATTAATCAATGTGTCAAATTGGATCATGTGCCTACAAAAGAGTAGCTTGCAGATATTATGAGAAAACCATTTTCAAAATCTAGTTTTGAGTATTTAAAATAAAGATTGGGTATCATTTCTTTCTCTGTGAATCAATAGAAGGTATTTATTTAAGGGGGAACAACAAGTTCATGAGTTTTCTCTAGAGGTTTATGAAGGAGCTACAGTATAGGGTCAGAATGGTTTTTTTTAGGTTGGTTGAAAGCATGTTTCTTGTTTGGTGAGTGGCATGAAGTTCTATTGGTGGTATTTATAGTAGCTTGAGAGAGAAGGATAGTTAGAATATATGTTGGTTCTTCATGGTGTGTGGAGATCTAAATAATCTTAAAAGGTGTAATTGCCTAGAGTTCTTAGGGGGAATCCCTCTCAGATGTTTTTTGATGTGTTCCATCATATTTTTGTGGTTTTGTGTGTTATTTATTCATTACTTATAGTGCTTGGTTGAAAAAGAGTATTGGCATCGAGAAAAATGAAGTTGTCAAGTCAAGAAGAGGTAGGCTCAAGGTAAGGCTAGGGTAAATTTCACTAGTGAATATTCATTAATTCATGAATATTTCATTTTTTGGATTTTGGTTTTGGTGATTTTTAGGGTCAACAAATAGGACCAGATCGTCAAAATTTTAGGACTATAAATAATTTTAGGAGTCAAATCACCAAAAATTTATAATAATATATAAAATTACACTTATATTCACCACATATATATAGTACAACCCCCCCCCCAAATATCAAATAAGCTAACAAGCAAAACCAAAACTAGAGGACCACAGTACCAAATTATAGTGCCAAATGGAGGAATTGAATGATAGTGTTGAATGAAGGAACTGAATGATAGTGTCGAATACAAGAAATGAACAATAGTGTCGAATGATAGTGCCAAATGATAGTATTGAATTATAGTGTCAAATGACAATGCCGAATGATAGACCTAAAAAGTGGAATTTTTTTGCAAAAACTTAAATATTATTTCATATTTGGATTCATCTTGAAGATCTATGCAATTTAAAAAAATCATTAAAATCCAAGTTCGTATGCAAAATTTATGGCATCTAGAAGTTATCATTCAGTAGCATCATTCAGTTGTGTCATTTGGTTGTATCATTCAGCCATGTCATACGTCTATGTCATACATTCATGTTGTATGTCCATGTCATACATCCATGTCATTCATCCATGTCATTTGTCCATGTCGTATGATGCAACCAGATGAAAACTTTCATAGGACAAATTAATTGTAATAAATAAGAAAACAGAAAATTCCCAAAACCTAAATATTATTTCATATTTATATTCCTTGTGAATATTTATACATAGTTTTAAAAAAAATTGTCGCAATCTGAGTATAAATGCAAAAGTTAAAGCCTTTAGAAGTTGTCATTCAATTGCATTGTTCATCCATGTCATATGTCCATGTTGTTTATCCATATTTTTCATCCATTTCATTCATCCATGTTGTTCATCCATGCCATTCATTCATGTCATATGATGCAACCAAATGAAAACTTTTGGATGCTGTAACTTTTCCATATGGACTCGGATTGTGATGTTTTTTTTTTAAAATTGCATAGCTCTTTGAGAGGAATCCAAAAATGTAATATTATTAGGTTTTAGGAATTTTTTGATTTCCTATTTTTTAAAGTTAATAATTAAATCCATTTATCTTATCCATTTGATCCAACCTAATATTCACCATCACCCATAGAGGATTCACTACAGCTATGAATCAAATTTTCCTAGATTTGCCAAAAACTTATAATAGGTTTTCCAGTAGGGCCTCTTAAAATAAACCATAGTAAGGGGGTTTGTATCATATTTTTAAGGTGTTCCTCTCCTTTTTGTGGTTTTTTTAGGTCCTTAGGACCATATTTTTCCCGCTTTGTCATTATATCAAAGGGGGAGAAAGTTCTTGTTGTGAGAGTGATTGAAAAGAAAGAAGGAAGGTGAGTTGTATATTGTTATATTACTGTTTTTTGACATCAATAACAAAGGGGAAGATTGTTATAGATTTATAAATGATGTTATGGTGATGTCATGAAGGTGACCTGGTGAATGTATGAAGTGATTTGATAGTCTAAGTGATAATGACAAAGTGTGTAATGTGCTTGTCTTAGTATGCTTGAAGAAGGCTTGGTTGATCTTCAACATTTTCATGGTGTAAGGTGTTCAAGGGTGAGTATGGAGTATTGATAATATTCAATAAGACATTAAGATGTTTTATAAGATTTAAGTGCTTGTGTTCATGAGTGGATTTCATCTGGTTGATCATTGTTATCATCTAGACATTTTGGGTCTAGTGGTAGAAAATCTGAGTAGGCAGTTTGATGATGTCACCTTTGCCACATGTGGATGAGTCAGGGGGAGTTGGTCATATGGTTGTGATAATATTAGTCCCTAGTTAATTTTTGATAAATTTAATATCATGAACTAAATCACATCAAAATATATGCAAGTATAAAGTTGGGCTCCCAAGCATTTTGACAATGTTTTCCCATACTTAGCCAAATATGCATGAGGCAAGAAAAAGCCAAGTAATCATTTTAATGGTATCATATATCACACATGTGGATGTTTTAGGAGAAGTTAGTCATATGGTTTTGCTAAACTTTATATGTAGTTGATTTTCACTAATTTTTAGGTCAAGCTCCATAGTGCGATAAAAGATATGCATGTTCAAAGTTGGCCTTCCAAAGAAGTTTTTAACATAGTTGGCTCTGTGGTATAAACATATGAGTGAGCATTTATATATCATTATATCTCACATATGTGAGATTTATAGGAATTTTTTTGTCACTTGGTTATATTATCCTATGAGGAGATCATATGTTCCAAATTTAAAAACATGCAAGTGAGCGAGGTAAAAGATATGACTATGCACATTTGACCTTCCAAGCAAATAAACAAGGTTCCCATACTTGGTCATTTTTACACAAGTTAAAGTTTGAGTAATATCAATAGAGAGTGTTAGATTAAAAAGTTATGAAGTAGTGAGATGGTACTAAGTGTCATGATTATGAGGGTTTTGAGTAAGATCAAATGGTGAGCACTGCATGATAAGGACCTGACTGATCCAAAGAGATCGATGGTGTGTAATGAGTCAACATTATAAGATTGCATGAGATGAGGTCAACGTGTTCAATTTTTAACATTTGGCTTTAGTGAAAAATGTGTTAAAGGTTGATATTCATATAATAATATAGATGGTTTGTGTATAATTTGAGCATCGAGGATAAAATATGTGAGCATGTTGTTCAAGGTTTAACTATGACCATTTAAATTCAAATATTCAAATTTAACAAAGGAAAAAATAGTGCTCTGTATTTTAGCAATATCTTTTCATAAAAATAGAATTTGATCATGGTGTGAAAAGTGAACTTGTAGAGGAATCCAAGATACATCTGTAAATGTAGATTTGAAGATATGAAAGTGTGTGCAAGCATAGTTATGAGGGTTCAAAGTTGATTATGTTTTCATGCATGGAATGTAAATGACCTGAGAAGATTATTAAAGCTTGTGTAGATGATATTTTTATTTTTCATGATGAATTGTCAAACAGGGATTTTTTTAGACTCCATCAAGATAATATGTGTACATTATTAATGTTCGACCATTCATATATAGTATGAACAAAGGTTTAGAAGTTTAATATGTATTCATTCATGGTGATTGTGTGCATAAAATGTTGATTGAGCTTGTACATAAGAGTACAATGATGGATGTAAGCATTTAAGGATGAATAAGGGGTCATGTAGTGTGTACCTATTCTTTTTAAAGTGGTCCTATGTTCTTATTTTTATTTTTGATGTGCTAAATGGGTGAATAGGTCTCCATGAGTCCAATAAGAGCTACATGGGCCTTATTAAAAGGTGTAGCGGCTTAAGGGTGACCCATATATGCTATGTCTAACCTATGAAGATTGTTTTGAGCTATGTATTCATATGATATATGCCTTAAGGGATAATACATGCCTATGGGCTGACCAAGGTGTTGATTATCAAGTATGTTCTATAAATAGTGGAACCAAAGATGATGGTTTCTAGACTTTGTGTGAGAGACTTAAGAGAGATTTGAGAGAGGCTTGTGTGTGTGAATTATGGATTGAAGGAGGGTTAGAGTGAATTATGGATGATTTTAATATCAAAACAAATTGAGAACTATTTTTATGACCTGTAGGTCATAATTTAGTTGGAAGAATAGTGCTCTTATAGATTGAGTATGAGAGAACGTAAAGAGTGATAATCAAAGGTCTATCATCAGGTGTTGAAGACATTAGTTCAAAGGTGGATGTGTTCATAGGTGTTGTTTTAGCATCTCAAAATATAAGGGGGTTGCATCTTCCTTACAAGGTGAAACTTACTAAAAGTTTGGTGTTGTTGTAGCTAAGCTAGATAGGTGTTATAACACCTTGTGGGATTGTAGTCTCACTAAATAGGGATTGTAGTTCATTGATTAGTTATAAGTAGACTAAATTGGTTATTTTTATTATAATACAATAGTCCAATTTTAGGTTCCAGTGGGTTTTCTCCCCCAAGAGGGTTTCTCACATATGTCACGTGTTATGTGATTGATCTTGCATTTTCTCTCTTGCTCATTACTATGAATGTTGTGTATGATTCATGAATGCTTATGGTAATTGATTAAGAACATGAAAGGATTAAAATTAAAATTGGATTTTTTAGGCTCATTGATTCACCCACCGCCTCTCAATGATTATACCTATAATAAAGATATCTACCTTTGATCAAATATGGAACAAATCTTTTCTATAGATGGAGAACCATTCTCCTTTATTGGTTTTCTTGTATCCCATTACATTAATTCAAACCTACAAAATGAATAGCTTTGTTATTGATATTTATTAGGTCTATAAGACCTATTTTTTCTTTTTAGCATCTATAAAAACTAAGAGTTTATTACATATAGGGATCCTTCTTGAAAGAATGGAAAACATAGCCAGAGAATGGACTTTGTGTGCCACATATCTTCAAATCAAATGTCTATATTTAGCTTCAATGGTGCCCATTCTATGTTATTTATATCTAAATGCATGGTTGTGTACTTTTAATGGTGCTCAAACAAGATTATGGTGGTAGAATGATCCTACAAATCTATGTTTTTCTTGGTTGAAAATTGGTCCTTGGCTTTGAATTTTTCCATCGAATATTGCTTAATCCAATAAAAATGCTCCAACTTATCTTTACTCTCATTGGCCTCATAGATCTTACTAACTTCTTGAATTCTCTCATACTATAGATCTTGGATTGAATGATGAAACATGGTCCATTGATCCTCTGTCATCTTGAATATGCTTATGCCACTTGTTAATCATGTGTTGATCTTAGGAGCCTATTGTCAATCTAAAATTTCATGCACTTATGCCACATGGTGACTTCATGAGTTCTTTTACCTTTTGACTCATTTCGCATCATTATATTATAATGTAAAAATTATTACTGATAATTGATTTATATTGGACCCACCTCCTTGTCAGTTGAACTTATACCTTTAGATCTTTGCTTAGTTGATCTACACCTTTGGATCATGCCCAACTTGTAGATTTTTAAATGTTTTAACCTAGGGCCCTTTTGACTCATTTAACTCTAACATGAACTATTAGATATATGGTGTTAGTATGAGAGATCATGTGGATCATTTGATCTTGATCAACTTTAAACTTATTAAGGACCTTTTGAATCTAAATGGTCATTTTGTGAAGCTCAAACTTGACACTTGAGAAAATGTCATATGCTATAGGTCCAAATTTGAACACTTAGATATTTAGATAGAAATCTCACACAAATATGAAACTTTAAAAGTGTGTTCCTGGTACAAAGAACTTCATGGTGATAAAATATCTTTGTTGGTGATACTTTTTAAGTGGAATTATAAAATACATAAGTGACCTGGTTTGTTTGTTCCTACGTGATGTCTTGGTGATAATCTATCTCACTTAAAATTATGCTTAATCTTTTGCATGAATTTCTAAATCTCAAATGAGCTCCTGGGGCTTGTGTAAAACCTACTTCATGCTCCTAAAAATTATGACCACCATAGATACCTCTTTTATTGAATTTGGACAAGCTACACTTTAAGTGAACTTAAAGTGTTTCAAAAGCTTTGTAAGTTGCATGATCTCTTTGTTCCAATCACTCCATCTATAATATCTATTCCTCTACTCATCCATTAGCAACTTAATCTATCTAGGCATAAGCTTAGTATGTTGGCCAAAAATGACCCACATTTCATATCATAGGTGTTGGGAGGCTCCTCAACATCTAGGTCAAAATGAATAGACCATCCTAAGGGTTGGTGATCCTTGTGAAGTAGATGTTTCACTAAATATAGGTTAGAAGGACATGACCATCCTAGGGGTATGTGATCCTTGTGAAATAGGTATTTTACTAAAGTCTAGTTAGAAGAACTTGACCATCCTAGGGGTAGGTTCTCCTTGTGGAATGTGTGTTTCACTAAAGTCTCATGTTTGTAATAACTTATAGGACAAGTACTCCATGTGTTTATAGGCTTGGGAGTGGGTTTTATTACCTATGAAGGTTTCCCACATTAGATGTGTTATGATGTGTTTCTCTTATTCATGATTTGATGGTAATGTAATTGCATATGCTTATTGTGTTGATTAATGAATGATAAGTGATCTGAAATTGAAATATTGGTTGACTAATTCACCCTCCCTCTCAGTCATCTTTTACTTCCAACAATTGGTATTAGAGCAGGTCCTTTGGAGAAAGCTTAAAAACTTAAAGGAGATCCTAAGTAGCATAAGATGGCTAAGTACTGGAAGAAAAAGAATCAATAGTGAAAGGTTGTGATCAAGGAACTTGAAGAGTAGATATGTACTTTGAAGAAAGATGCCAAAGAGGATGATAAATTTATCAATGATCTCAAAGTTCACCTAGAAGATGCCAAGGAAAGTTTGAGTTAAAAAGAGGAAAGTTGTTCAAAAGAAAAGGAAATCATGTATGATGAATAAGTTTTCCATGATAGTGGAGAAGAAGAAGTGTTCTATGACAATGAGGAAGAATAAGTGGATATATGAGCTGAGCTCATAAAGAGGAATCATAAGATGAGGTATGTAATCAAAGGTCTTGAAGCACAAGTCATTTCTCTTGAGGGAAGTTTGTTAGGCAAGACTAAGAGAGATGAGAATAAGTATCAAGAGTTGATCAAGCCTCTTGAGGAGAAAACATGTAGATTTAAGGATGGCATGTATAAATAAGCCAAGGAGGATAAGGAGGTCATCAAAGATCTCAGAGGTCAATTTGAGGTTTCAAATGGTAGCCTAAAATCAAGAGAAGAAGAGTGTAGATATATCAAGACTCAGTTAGAAGAAGCAAATACCAAGGTGATTTCAAATCAAGGTAAGCATGATGAGTTAAAGACTAATATTAATTTCTTGAGAGTAAAGCATACACAACTCATAGATAAGTTTGATAAGTTGGAAAAAGAACATGTAAATCCTGAGCAAGCTAAGAAGAATGCAAATTTTGAAAGCAATGCAAGAAGGTCTTTTGGAAAACTAAATGATTCAAGGTATGCTATTTTATTCCATGGTAATCTTAATACATGTAATAATTATGGTCATATAGCTAAGGATTGTAGAAGGAAGTTAGTCAAGTATGCGCATTCATGGAGCTATGATAGGAGTTTTTGGCTAATGATTGATCACAATTCAAATCTATCAAAAGGCACAAATGATGTTAGTTATTTCATTTGTAATAAGAAATTTCATATTATTAGACTATGTCCTAGTAAATATGATAAGATCTCAAGTCATCTGAAGAAGGGATAGACCCCTAGAAAGCACATCAAAAGTCTAAACATGATGTGGAGACCTAAGGCAGTGAAGGCTAGTCCTGTTAAGTTCAAGGACCAAAATTCTAATACTGTAGAAAAGGAATCATTTTTGGAGGTGTCTCAAGAGTGCCAAGGAAACTTGATATTAGTACAAATGGAGAAAAAGGTGGATGATCTAAGAATCAAGTCACTTATGCCATTCAAGGCCAAGGAGAGTATAAAAGAAGGATCTCAATCTAATGGTTTATTTTCTATAGTTGAATAATTTTTAGGGAAGAAGGATTTTCATGATTGCCAAGAGTTTTTTCTGTCTTCTTTCAAAGAGGAGAAGGTGTTAGTTGAGGAGATATGCAAAGAACCTGTGTTTTCATCATGCATTGTCAAGGAAGCCAAAGAAGAGATGGATACCAAGTAAGTTATTTCCATCAAGAAAAGGAAGAAGAAGAAGGTTATTTAGTCCTATGATGAGGAATGGTATGATAATATTTTCTAGGTCCTTATGAAGTATATATGTCTTTATTATGATTCATGAAGACATTTCTTAGTTTGAAGAAGTTGTGGTCTTGCAAGGGTGTTTCAAGTGGAGCAGTCTACAACGTTAGATTGAAGGTTTCTAGGTGGTAAAGGAGGATTTGTGAGTTGTCAAGATGATATTTTTTTCATATAAAGGTATTTTGACCTTATTATATAATTTTTAAAGTGGTTTTGTTGTTTGAAGTTATGTTGAAGTCAAATTGGAGATTTTTAAGTGCTCTCAATTTTTTCAATTTTGGCTTAAGGGCAAGCAAGCCTGAAATGGGTCATAAGATGTATGGGTTACCAAAGGTTTGAAATCTCAAATATTGGTCCATTTATGTCTCATGGTTTTCTCTAGGTTTGAAATAATTTTTAGAGGTGGGCATTGAATAGAAGGAGGTTTGTTGACCGTGTTTTTGTTTAGATTCTAAAGTTTTGGGCTATGTTAGAAACATGGTTTGCATTATGATTTGAGGTATAAAGCTTATTAATAGGTTGAATGGGAGAAATGGGTTTTCAAATAAAGCTTCATATAGATTTAAAGTTTCTAGTATGTCCCAGAATAGATGACATGAGATGGAACATCAGAATATCCCAAGTAAATATTAATGTATGTCAAAGAATAGATGACATGAGATGGAACATGATGTTTAGGGTAGCTTTCCAAGCTTTGTGAGTAGTTTTGGTCTAAGGATCAAAGATGTCCAAATTCAGATTGATGCATTTCAAAGTGGAAGCAATTATTTCATATGAGGTATGTAAGTATCCTAAGAACTTAGAAGTATATTTGAATACATTCATAATGTTAATAGGATCTTGGCATCTATTTATTCTACTTTATCATTAATGGAAAAGTGGGAGAAGGAGAAGAAGAGGTTTCCATCAATGATAGAGGGAGAGATTGTTGGAAATTATTGTCATTAATGTAAAAAATTGATGTCATGTGTGCATTGATGTCAAATGTAATGACAAAGTGTTGATGTCATGATGATGATGGTCTAAGACAAAAGTTGTGCAAGATAGGATTTGGATGCATATGAGCTAAGGTAAGTATAGTTTGAAACTTATCATATTGTATCTAGCATTTTGATGTGGTTTCAAGTCAAGGAAGGAAGACAAACATGTGAACAGTGTGTTGGCATAGGCTTGGTAGCCTAGTATGTAAGCATAGATCTTTAGTATATGCTTGGATAAGAAGTTGATGAATGTTATAGATGATGAGATCATATTTCAAAGTCCTATGGGGTATTTAGAGTGATTAAAATGTTTATGGGAATGCATGGTGTTCATCTGGTTATTCATTATGTTCATCTAGGCATAGTTGGTTATATGGTAGAAAAATATGAGTAAGTAGTTTGATGGCATCATATTTCACACAAATGAAGGTCTTAGGAGAAGCGTTATATATGGATGGATTCCACTATGTGAGTATATCATATTGTTCAAATTTTAGGTCATGAGGTTGAGCGTAGCTAAATATATGTGGGTATAAAATTGGCCTCTCAGATAGAAATTCACCAAGTTCCTATACTTAGCTAGATCGTCATTACATGTCACGTAGATATGTATGAACTAGTAAGTTTGTGAATTTAATTAAGGTACAAAGAAAGTATATAATGGTCAAATATTTATTTGTAAATGTTTTCTATAATACCAAGAAGCTACCCTAAAAATTTAGAGATTTGAAGTGATTTAGAGGTCAAATTATAAAGCTTCAAAGTTGCTAAAACAGACTGTGATAGGCTAGAGACTATCAAGTTTAATCATGTTGAAGTCTGAGGTTATTGGTCTAGAAGATCCAATGGTGAGTTCTTAATTGTAAATATTGAGATCAATGGTGTGTATGATTCAACATGTCAAAGGTTATGCATGCTAGTGAAAAATGTCATAAGATCGTTAATCTAACAGAAGATCAATGGTGAGCGGTGGTTCATTCTTATGAAGATCAACAATGCAAGATAAGTCAACGAGTTAACAAATCATGTGAGACTTCAAAGTGGAACAAGCATATGGACTAAAAACAAAGTTTTTATAAGGTACATGAGGGTGCCAAGTGTCATAATCATGGGATTTCAAATCAAGATCTAATAGTGAGCATTGAAAGATAAATATCAAGCTACTCAGAGGAGATTGATGGAGTGTGTTTGTTCCAAATTATTAGGAAGCAATAAGATGATGATAAGTGATCGATGTTGAAACAATAAGAAAAGGTAAAGATAAAGATAATTTTTAAGGAGATTAACATTGCATATTAATTCAATTAATGAGAGGGAACAATATGCTATTAACATGTTTGAAGTTTAACAATTGCTTAGTGACCATTGGAATTCAAATATTCAAATTTGTGAGGGAATACTAGTCTACAATTTTTATGATATAAATTTTGATATATGCAGAATATGATCATGGTGTAAAAGGAAAAATTGTAGATAACATCATGGCACATCCATATAACTAGTTATAAGGCATTATTATTTTTACAATCAAAGATATGGAGCTTCAAAGTTCACTATGTATATGTTCATGCTCTACAAGTACCTTGATAAGGGTAATTGAGTTTGTTTTGATGTTTTAAGATGAACTAAGTTTTTGAGTGTGTTTTAGACTTAATGAGGACCATATATGTGGATTATATATGTTTGAATAATATAGATTATATATGATTAAATTATTATAAGCTGATTGTTTGTTCGTTCATGGTGTTCTTGTGTACAAGGCTAATGTTTGAGTAGATTAGCATATGTAAAGGTGTGTAATGATGATTGTAATCATTTTAGGATGTCTAAGAGGTCATGTGGAGTGTACCTATGTATTATGAAGTGGTACTATGTTTATAAATTGATTGATGAAGTAATAAATAGGTGAATAGGTCTCTGTGAGACTTATAAGGGCTATTAAGGCCTAATTGATAGGCGTAGCTACTTAAGTGTGACCCTTAGTTGTTATGGCCGATATGTGTAGATGGTAGTGAGATATTTTATATATATTAAGGGATAATAAAATTATTATTTCCAACCTATAAGATAATAATCATGATGGCTCTATAAAAGGTGAAATCAAAGGTGATGATTTTTAGACTTGAGAGAAAGGGCTATTAGTGGAGGAAGAGTATAGAGTTGAGAGGCAAAGGAGAGTAAGGGTGCCTAACGGATGGATTGAAGAATAGAATAAAATGATGAATATGTGTATGACCTATAATTCATATTTTTGAGGTCATAAATAGTCTTAATATACGTTTGAAGATTTTTGAAAGAGAGGTATGTGTGAGTTTTGTGGAGTGAAAGATAGAATAAATAGAGCATGCCCAGTGGATGGGTTGTAGAGCAGAACATGTTGATGATTGTGTGTATGAAATATATGTCATATTTATGATATGAGAATAATGATATTGCATATTTTAATTTTGAGGATGAGTTAATAGGTCTAGAGTGATCCACAAGGATGTTTTGGATGCCTTGATTGTGAGGAAAGGATAGATGATGTCTATGTAATCTTGGTGGTATATTTGAGAGGTAGAATATAGTGTGGACTATGTGTATGAAAACTTGGTCATGTTTTTGAGGTTATGATAGAGTTATTTCTAAGAAATGTAGAGTGATCAAAAAGGTGGTTTTGGATGTTTGTGGCTATGTGAAGAAGTGAAGGTGGATGATATACATTGTATCTCCAAGATGTTGGAAGGAAATTGGTGTTCAATAGATGTTCATATAATAGGTTTTGGAAGGGTTAAAAACATCTAGGTTAGAAGGACTTGACCATCCTAGGGTTAGGTTATCTTTTTGAAGTATGTGTTTCACTAAATCTAGGTTGGGACTTGAACATCCTAGGGGCAGGTGGTCCTTGTGAAACAAGTGTTTCACTAAAGTCTAATTAGAAGGACTTGACCATCCTAGGGGCAGGTGCTCCTTATGAAATGGGTGTTCCACTAAAGTCTCATGTTTTTAGTACCTTATATGATAATTAGTCCATGCATTTGTAGGATTGAGAGTGGGTTTTATTCCCAATAAGGGTTTCCCACATTATATGTTGTGTTATGATGTCATTCTCTTATTCTTGATTTGATGGTAATCTAGTTGCATATTCTTGTTGTGTTGATTCATGAATGTCAATGAATGAATGATAAGTGATCTAAAAGTGAAATATTAGTTGACTAATTCACCCCTTGCCCCATCTCAATCATCTTGTACCTCCAACATATACACTTTAGGAACAATGTCAATGAAAACTTACATGAAATAACTAGAATAATGAAAATATTGTAACAATTTTTAAGTCAAAAAATAGATTTTAATCCAATTGTCCAACATAGGGTTAGAGTTGAAAAAATAACCTATAAGTTAGACAATGGATATATGAGTGATAATAATGGTGATTATGCTTATGGTTTTAGATACTCTATTTAAAAGCATCGTAACAAACCTATTATTTTAATAAATTTCATTTAAGATGTTTGAAATCTAAACCTACCAATGCTAAAGTTGATTTTTATTGTAATATTACTCCTATTATTAACCCACATACTTCTCCTATTTTTCAAATGACTTGGTTTATCAACATGCCTCAATTAATTCTCAAGTTATTCAAAATTTTCAACATGTTTTAATCATAAGTCAAGCCCGTACAATATCTCAACATCCTTCCAAGAGTCCTCTTATTCAACTACATCTTTCCTAGAATACTCCAATTTGGTTAATTTTTCTATTTCATAAAAATATTATATTCCAACTCATTCTACTATGCCACTTGACACTTGTTCAATCAATCCTAAAATTATTACTATGATGTTTCCTCACAAGCCCTTATAATTTCTCAACAATGTTCCAAGAGTCCTCTTATTCAACCATATATTTCTTAGATCACTCCTCCATTTTATTAATATTTGGTTAATTTTTCTATTTTGTAAAATTGTTATATTCCAACTCATGTTACTACACCACTTACCACTTTTTCACTCAGTATAAAAATGATTACTAACATGTTTTTTCAAGAGTCTCAAAAAGACAAATAGTAGGGTCACTTCCAACAATATTTTTAAAAAACCCTTGGCATATGGATTTCTCGAATACCCATTTCCAACAAGATTTATTGATCCAAAGTTTTAATTGATAAATTTGTAGAGAAAGACCATTCTCATCTATTATAGCTTTTCATGCCTCTTGATTGATTATTAAATAAGTTATTTTCAAGGAACTTGAAGATTATGCACTTAATTGATTATATGCTTTACCTTATGGCTCTGTACATTATTTTACTATATTAATTGATGAGTTCTTAGCTCATTTTCCAATGAACATTAATATGAAGGTTACATTTGCATAATTATTTTAAATTAAAATAGGATAAAATGAGAGTATTAGGATGCAATCTCATGAAATGGGTTTGATTTCCTATTTTTATTGTTAAGTTGGTCCCATGGAGTTGAAAATGTAGATACCTAATTTTGGTATAACACCCTTTTCTATTGCATATTTGTCATGAGTTTCCATAATTTTTCCACTTGTATACATTTAGATATTTCTGGAAAAATTTATACTCATATTATAGTTTCTTCAGCTTTGATCCATTTAGATATGCTCGGATTCATGTCATCTTTTTAGCCTCATAATCCAACTCATCCATTTTCTATGTAGTTTTATCTTTGTTTTAAGCCTTTTTGTCTCCTAGGTCACAATCAATGACTTATTGATTCTTTTATAGAGGTAATTAATTAACTATTGATTATGTCCCTTGTGATTTTGTGGGTTTATATAACCTTGTCCTGATTTCACATGTCTTGAATTTTTCTTATCACATTATTCTATGGTCAGCCTATAAGTGTATTATTCTAGAGATCCCTATATATATAAGTCTACCAATAGTGATTTACCAACAAATGATTAAACCATGATCCAAAATTATTTTATTGAGATTAATATTATTTTTACCCATTTATATACTTCTAAGTAACATGCACATTGAGTCTACAAAGAATCAACATCATTTCCAAGTCTTGTGTCATCATCAATATGTTAAAATAATATTTTAGCTGAAGCTTATAGTACCACCTTATTATCTAGGAGAGGATTTGATGCCTATTCTCTCACTTGGGTTGGTATTACACTTGCATACTCAAAAAAATACATTGAATCTCATTCCAAGCATGTGGGATATGTAGTTTTAACTCCTCAAAGGGTAGCAGGAGTCAACTAACTTGTAGAAAACATTTTATTGCTATATTTTTAGGGTTAGGTTAAGGAGAGAAGAAAAAAATTTCAGTGCATTACACCCTCTAGTTCATCAAAGTGATCACAGTTCCCCACTTGACTTCTACCTATGCATATATCCAAAAATTACAAAATAAAAAAGCTTATATAATATATAATCAACAACTAGGTATAATGTCAACAACAATAGAGGTACACATTTATAATCTAGTTGATTATGTCTAGTATAAAAATGGTAACCTATCTATTATGGCGTAGTGACATTTCAATTATAAATTATATATATTCTAGTATAGTAAACTAAAGATTCTAGTTCTAATTCTAGAATTCCATAATTCTTTCCAAGTGTGTTTATTTTCATCTCTTTTTATTTTTTTTGTCATTTTCATGTATTATTCAATCACTTTTCATACTTTTTGTTTCTATTTAAATTACAATATTAAATATATGATTAATATATTAGATTACATTGTCATAGATCTTAATTTTCCCTAGTTTTAATTACTTGTGTATAGTGTTATTTCCCATTGTGTGTGAAATATTTGAAATATCTTGGTGAACTTATCAATTAGTTGAACACTCTAAGGATTTCATAATCAACATTCTCCTAGGGTTGATTTGAAATAAATCATATATATTTTTAGATATTCATCATATTTTATTACATCATTTCTCAATAATTAGCCTTAGCATCTTCACATTCATGCTTACATATTATGAGAATTAGGAATCCTAGATCAGCAAATCCTACAAGACAAAGTTCTAGATTTAACCATGATACTTTTGATTTGTTACAAATTAATTTGTGTGGTAATCATAATTATTTGAATTTTGAAATAATTTCTTTTAATGATGTTTCTTCTATTTTTCATTTTGTGGTTGTTGATATGAATCCTAAAAATGACCCAAATGTTATTAGTTATGTTAATAATGAAAATTTTGATGGTGATTATGTAGATAATCCTTATGGTGATGTAAATTATTTTGATGATATCGATCCTAGTAGAGTTTATATAGTTTATATGTTTGAATACTTAATCCAAAACAATCATGCATACTTAGAACATATATTGTTTAAGTTATTTGAAGTAAAACATAGAATTAGGGTTATAAAACCTACATATAAATATGTTACACATGTTTCCTTGAATGTATATAATCCACCTATTTGAGGATATATACATATACATTGGGTGGTAAGGCTAGTGTGAATAGATTTCTTACTAATAATCGTTTGTCCAACCTAGTATCATTTGTACTATGTTTACAACAATTATTCGTACATAACATAATGATTATTTAGAACTTCATAGTTCTGATCCAAAAGATAACGAAGCATGATGACATATTCCCCAATTTTATTTCTTGGTCTTGGTTATTGACAACCTACCAATGATGCTTCCATTCCTAAAAATGCTAATCCTACAATGGATTCAATACATACTAATACATATTAAGATCCATTGATCCAACTAAAAATTCAATATATGAAATTACAAATCACACAAATGTTCCAAGGATCTTAAATGTCTAGTCATGTGATTACTTCTCAAGACATATTACACATCCCATTGGCTCCTATAGTCCTTAATCACCCTTTGATTCTTGGTTTCTGAAGACATAAAATTGACTTATACAATGGTAAGGGTGATCCTTCACATCAAATCAAACCTATTTTTAATCATCCTTTTGTTTTGTTCATGATGAATTAATGATGACCAATATTTTCACTATAAGTCTTAAGGACTATGCCTTGGATTGGTTTTACGTTTTACCCTTGGGATCCATGTGTCGATTTAATGATTTGGCCAAAATATTATTAATTAATTTTTATATAAAAATTATCCAAAAGTTCATGTTTTCTATAATTACAAAATTTAAACAAGGACCTAGCAGAACTATTACTAACCATGTGCTTCAATTCAATATTATGTTTGTTGACCAAATTTGACTTTTAAGTCAAATTGGGACCACTATAGGTAAAATCATGAGTTTTATATGTTTTAATGGGTATAATATATTTCATGGGGTGTGTTGTATGTTATTTTATGTCATTTAATTTCATCCTAGCCTTGGTCTTAGTCGTATTAGTTAATTTGTCATTTTAGGTCATTTAGTGGGGTTTTAAGGGTTATAAATGCAAGTGGCATGGTTACAAAGGTACCTAGGTATATATTTTTCCTTTAAATCATCCAATAGGTAATTTTACCTATCATTTATGTTAGTTACATCATAATAATTCTATTTGTTTAACTAAAATTTAAGAAACCAACTGAAAAAGGGAGCATTTGGCACTTGTATGACCCATATGGAAGTGTGCCACATGGGAGAAGGTTATAGAACATATTTTAATCTTCCTAAAACTCATATAAATTATTTAAATGTTATATAAGTTCCATTTTTAAGCCAAAACCATTATACTCCTTTGCTTTCTTAGACATACAAAAGTGACCTTTAGGTTTGTGATTAATACAAAGAACTCAAGAGGTTTCAGGTCAAATTATTTTGGGAGGTTGAATTAAACTTAGATACCTTAATTTACATGAAAAGAGTTATAATAATTGTGGAATATTATTTATGAACCATCCTCATTAAGTTAACTATGTCTTTTTTCTTATTATTTCATGCACCCTATAGGTTTTACTCTATTTTGGTCAAATCTATATGTACTAGTTGGTGAAGTTGAGTATAGAGTATGTTTTATACATTATTAGATTATATCCATACTTATTTTTATGTTTCATGGTGTTTATATTAGCAAATTATCTCATGTTACAGGAAGGTGCTACCATGTGTAGTCTCAATTAGTTTTCCTTGTTTGCAGAATGTCTAGTTCTTAGAGGAGGTCTCATAGGAATAAGATGTGATGTTTTACATGTTATAATTCTATAAATACTTCCTTCCTTTCATGTTAGACCTTGAAAAATTAGATCTTGTCTTCTACACCTAGTCTTATCACACTCACTATTAACTCTTTACCTGTTCTTAATTACAACCATGTTTTTAAACTTTGACCCTGATTATGAAGGAAAAAAGGAGATTATAATAGATGATTTTCATGTTATTATGGTATGAGAAGTCATATTAGATACCCTAACTAGCATCAAATACCTTGTTACCAATCATGTATAATATATACAGTTTGGCAACAATTAAAGTACACCTACATGAGTTTTGATGATATCATGCTAAGAGGTGGAAAGCTTGATATGGGTCTTAATATATTAAGATTGATAAAGGTGCATTGGGATGATTGATGAAGGCATAAAAGTGTTTAAAAACTTGTTCATTTTACATACTGCCTAAAATTCATACTTGTTGCCTATGTATATTGATGACCACCTACAGGTGGTACCACAAAGGGTTAAATGGCCTTTTTGAGGTGATGAAATAAGTTTTTGAACCTTGATTGAGGTCACGGTGAGTTGAAAACACCATGAAAGACATCTTTTAATGGATAAGTTTATAGACAAATAAGTGGGAACCTTCAAAAGACCAAATGACTAAATCAGGGACCTAATTCCCTAAAAGTGAAAAATAGAGGTCCAAGGGCATATGGTGAGTATATTATGACAAGGTTACATACAGTTTTAAATCATATTAATGATTGGAATTTGAAACCTTCATATAAGATAAGGACTTCACAAGATTTGAGTGGTAGATGAAGAATGGAAGTTGGTTTTCTAGAGACCCAAAATTGCCCATTTATGATATGAGAATAATTAGTGTCATCTATAGAATTTTGAGTTTGAGCAACCCTTCATTTTCAAAGTTGATAATCTAAACCACATATTCACACTCAAATGGTCCCATAGATTGAATGGTGTAAAAATTTTCATGAAGACTAGTATTTTTAGGTTTATACATGGTTTTCAATGTTAATGGACACCTATAGGTGCCCCTCAGGGGAAATGTACACGTATAGAAAAATAGGCAGACAACGAGCTAACAATTGTGCTTTGGTGACGTTTTAAGGGCATCCAAGGTGAGTGAAGGTATAAACATGGACTTTTTGACTTAAATATATTCAAATAACACCTTAAACACCATGACCAAGATTATTTAAAGCTAATATGCACCTATAAGAGTCATTAAAGAAGGGTTTCATAGTCAGAATAAGAAGGACTCAATCCATGAGTTTAAGGTACATTTAGAGAGTATAGAATGGGTTGGAATGATAAATAAAACCTATTAACACGTTCCTAAAAGACATGATGACCTCCATGAATCATTATCAATGTAAAATAAGCTTACATAAGTTCCTAATGAACCTATGGGCACCTACAACCATTAGAGGTGACTGTGATGTAACAATAAGCAATTTGAGGATTTTGAGGTGTTAACAGTGTTTAAGAATCAAATAAATGAGACCAAATATGTGTTGGATGATTCAAAGAGACTCTAGGGAGGTTTAAAACATCCTTCTGAAGCTAAATGGTTATGAGCAACCTAAAAGTTTCATTGTTGAGAAAGACAAGGTAACCAGTTTTGACTAGGTAGAGAATATGAAGAACATGTAAAGTTTGGTGGGATGGTTGAAGGGTATAACATATTAATATCATTTAAAACATCCTCATGAAACTTTAATGATGTATTTTGATTATAGAAAGTGTTTTTCAAAGGAAATATACAGTCAACCTATTACTGTCATACACAGTCCACATTTTGCATAGTCCATCTTGGAGATTGGGAGAGTTGGAAGGTTTATTAACCTAACTAGAGGTTAAAATTTAGTGCATAGTGTCTCCATAACATTGATCACCCTATGAAATCTTCACATTGTATAAAAAAATAAGGGGAGTGCCCTTTGTTTTGTCTCAAATAGAGGGCACTACCCTATTGCACAAAAGTTGTAACCTAGGAAGGAAAGGTAAAATATAAGACCAAGAGTTGAATAAACACTTCAGGGAGGTTTGGAGAGTTGAAAAACAATATGTAAATATGTTATAACATGAAAAAATTGATGGAGTTCAACATGTTACCCTACACTCTTAAGGTTGTAGGCAAGCTCATAAGGCAAGGGTCTGCCTAGAATCTAAACAAGAGTTCACTGTCACTTCTAGATCTAAGTGATATTTCCAATGCATATAAACATGTTCATATGGAAAAAAATTGTGATAGAGCTTTTGGAATGTAGAGGAAGCGTAAGGAGGCCATATTTGGGCTTTAAAGTATAGACATGCCTACTAGTCATGACTAGGCCCAAAAGACAAATAAGGAGTCACTTCCATTTTTCACATGTGGTGATTATAAAAAACTATTAAAACATGTTTATGGGGTGAAATAATATGTGTTAAAGATGTTAAAATTCAAAGGAAACTATGAAAAGGTTACTTTTGGCTCATAAACCAACTTAAGCATGAAGGAAATAGAGAGACAAGCTCAATAGGCTACCTTGGAGTGTTTACATCTCATTTGAAGTTTTACATGAAGGTAATGGAAGTTTGGATGATTTAGATATGGTCCTAAATAATCAATTTATGGAATTTTATTGAAAGTTCAATGTCAAATCTACATGAATAAACATTAAGATGGTGAAACTGCTCAAAACCCTTACAAACCCTAGATAAGGACCCAATTGGGAAAATGAAGTTAGATATCTACTTTAATGATATATTTTTATCATTAAATATATTTAATGTTTTATAGGAATCTCTCAAAACTTCCCCCATGCATTTGGGCTATACGGACTTGTATAGATAGGGTGAAAAATTGGGTATTTTTCACCATTTTGTGTGTTTTGTAGGTTTTAGAAGGAGTCTAAGGAATCAATCAAGTTTACGAGGAACTTATATAATTTTTATAACTACTTATATCTATTTAATGATTTAAAAAAAATCATAAGTGTGTAAACTTGGTGCTTCATCTTAACCAATCAAAATTGGTATAGTGGCCAAACTAGTGAAGAGGGTGGAAAAATTCAAGTGAGGTGATTTTAAGGTGTCCCTAATACTTATAAGGACATAAAGGGTCTTTATATATTTAATACACTCCTTTAAATCTATTATCATGGAAAAATGAAGCCAATTTTGAGACCAAGTGTGTAGGGTGTATGAAAGAGGATTTTTATTGATAACAAATGATGATATCTCATTTTGGGATGTTTCTAGAGGACCACGACTACAATCAATGAATATAAAGGCATGTATGAAACCAATCCCATTAATTACAATCATTTGTCCTATTTCCAATTAGTTATGATGCATTCAAGAGGCCTAAACCATGAAGGTAATTTTTCTAAGCCAGAATGAAGAGTTTCATTCTACTGTACAAGAGTTTGATAACTTGGATAGCCACTTGTTCCTCTTGAACTTGAATGGTTCATCCCACATCCTCTTATCATGCACAATTAAAATATTTTATCAACTTAAAAATTGCCTTTTTGACCCTTTAACTTTATTTTCTCCTCTCTCTCTCAAGTTCTATAAGAACTAGACATTTTGGCCATTATAACTTATGCTCCACTTGAGCATGGCAAAACCCTGATCATTTACATACTATTTGATCAATAATACTACTAATTTTTACCTCGTCATGACTATTCGTAGTGTGTTTTACTTGAATGTTGGATCTTGCTTAGTGAAGACTATGAATTCCTTATCATGTTGTCTCATTCTTATATCCTATTTGTAGTTGGAAAGCTTCTTATTGTAGGGCATGTGAAGTGTTCTAGGAAATGTCAAGGATTGAGTGAGTTAGTCTATGCACTAGTGTAATTAATGTCATCTTTTCAATTCCTCCTATATTTTCACATTCATCCATAACTGTATAATGTAACATTGATGTGATAAGATGTAGATTGAAGAAGTGTATGTTTGTTTAGTCCTTTATTCTCATGTGTAACATGTTGTTGGTTGGAAGTCATCATATTATTTGGTATATCACCTCCATTATAATAGTTTTATTTTATTTATCTCTCTCCCTCCCTCTGCCCCCCAAATTTTAGGTGTGGTTGTGATCCAAAGTGGTACATTAAGGGAACTAGCCCAATATAGAGATTCACCTCATCCTTAGGCTACCCACAAGCCTAAAGGTGTTTCCATTGCTCCACTTAGATGAGGAGAGATTAGGCATCTCCTTAAAGGGTGAAAATATAAGTGAAAACATTTTTTGTAATGCCTGGTGGGACTCTTGGTCTAAGAGGTTAAAATATTTTTGGTATTGTCTTTCAACAATTAGCCTTCAGAGGCATCTATCCAAGCATCAATGGTGACTCCAAAGCTATATCAACTGGTCAAGCAGCCAAAGTTATCTTTTGAATATTTTTGGTAACATTTTCCTTTGTAATATTGCTTTTAATGAGGTTTCATGGCTAATTTTGGTATTGAGTTTTGTCTTACACAAGTTGGTGAGATATTTCTAGCTCATGACATTCCTAATCAACCTTTATATGATTCCTATCAACCTTGGTATGAATCTTAGTAGCCTTGCTATGACAATTTCCAAAGTTATCATGATATTATTCACCACTATAGCTAGACTTGTCAAGAGTTGTATCAGTCCTATAGCCAGCCTCCCCAATATTTTTCTTCTTCTAGTTAACCTAACCACTTCTTAACTCAATCTATTTCCACCTTCAAGAAAACTCTTTTTGGGTATGAGAAGTATATGTTAGAGCTTAATACATTAAGGGGACAAGGTTAAGATGTCCCTACACATTTCATATAAAATTCAATAGATGCACTAGCATTGGTCAAAAGAGAGTGGGCACCTTTTGAGAGAGCCAATTAGAAAAGTCTTATTAATGAGATGCTAGATGTGAGTAGATTGATTGCATCTTTAGAGGATAAGCTAAAAATTCATGAGAGGCAAACTCACCAAACCTATCAGCCTTCATATCCACTTCCACAAGATTGATATCAGTCATACTTAACTCCTATTCATGATCCAAATCAAGCTTACCAAACTCATCCTTTTCCCAATCAGTTGGAAGAGAAAGTTGAAAAAAGAATACTTATATTTTAAGCTAAAATTGATAGGAAAATTGAGCTAGCTAATATTCATATGCATTAGTCCATGTCAAGTGAAAAATAATTGGAATTCAAGCCCTCATTTTCCTCTCCCATTTCATCACCACTTCAAGAGAAGACTTCTACATATGACATTCCAAGTTGGAGACAAGGTGGAGAGTCCAAGCCTAAAGATATTACAAGTTTCTTGAGCACTACACCCACACCTCAAGTTGCATCACTACCTAAAAAAGAGACTCCTAATCCTAACATCCTAAGATTGAATAAGATAGAGGAGTCATGGGGGAATAAATAAAATAAAGGCCTTGATAAAGAATGTGAGGTTGAGAAAGAATTTGATCCTATGCAAGCCCCTCCCACCCTTCCTCAAGAAACCTCTTGTCCTCTATATGAATCCCCTTATATTCATCATTCTCATGATGATGCATATCAACTTAAATAGATAATTTTCAAAGAGAACCTAGCCAATCAAATTGAAGAGTTAGAGTCAAGGATGAAGTTACTAAGTAGAGGTGTGATAGAAGGTGTAGACATAAAAGAAGATCCTATGCCTAAACACACCCCATACACCCTTCCTTAAGAGAGTCCTCAAGATAAATCAGATATAAATAAAGTGATTGTCAAGTCGAAGGAATAAAATCAAGTTGTTTTATCCCAAGGTCTACCTCCCCTTCCTCAAGAGCTTCCAAAAGAGCCCCTTATATTTCACTCTCAATCTTATTCTAAGTTCTATGTGTCACCTCCGCCAACTAGTTCATCTTGTCATCACCCCATCACCCTTTACCTTGATGGACCTATGGTATGGGAAGCTAAAGAGGATCAGTTGGTTGATAAAAGTTCAGAACTCCTTTTTGAAAAAGACATACCTCCTTGGCAGCCTCATTAGGCTAGTTCACATGATTTTAAGATGCCTAGTCTTGGCATCACCATGAAGGAGAAAGAGATGGAATATCTTCAAGCACTTGAATAAGACTCTGCATCTAATCAAACAATTTTGGATAATCATCTCAAGTATGAGGATAAATGTGATATTATGGATGGAGAATAATTTCAAGTCTTTCCCAAAGATGTTACAACCCTATAAAACTCTCTTGAGACTAATGTGCAATATGTTATCCTTGAAGATGACCCAATACCTCAGCCTAATATTGAATCACCATCAAATGCATTGGATCTTGAATAACACTAGCTTGATGACATCATACATCAAGAAGAAAAGATTGAAGAGGTAGTGGTTCTAGATGATAAAGAGGACAAGGATGATTATCAGCTACAAATGAAGCTCTTTCAAGAGCTTGAAAGGCTTTTCTAAGTTGAGGTCCAAGTACACAACAAGGCTAAGAAAGAATATTCCATGGAGGACAATGATCAAGATTGGATAGAGTATGCAAAGCTCCTTGATGAGATAGAAGAACTTGCACCTGAGAAGAAACCCAATCTTATTGAGAGCCCTATGGAAATCAAGAATGAGGTTGTAATTGAAGATCCACATGAGAAGGTTGAGTTTATTTATATGCAAGAATATTTAATTTATATATCGAACCTATTTGAAGCTGCCTGATTTCAATGAACATCATGCTAATGAAGTTGGCAAACATAATGAAAAATTTGAAGGCATCAATGTCAAATATAAAAAGGCTACAAGTCTCACTAAATCCTTCATGCCATGAAGTAATAAGAGTTTTAAACTTACCCATTGATCTATGAGGAAGTTCTCATCTCAAGTTAGTTCATGTTTGATTTATCTTGTTCAATTTAGTGTGTGTGTAAGTGCTCATGAAGCACATGTGTGTTTACTTTTACTTTGTGTGTCTTTTGTTTTGTGTGGTTGAGTAGTCATTAGTATTATCTTGATCAAATCTTGTATTCAATGTTAAAATCCTTCTTTTTTTTCTTAGCATTTAGTTGAATCCTAAACCTAATGTGCTAATAATGCTCCTGGTCTAGTCAGTATAGCAGGGATACTACCCCTATGAGTCACTAATTTACTGACTAAATTTGACTTTTAGGTCAAATTTGGACCCCTATGATCATTATATGTTTTAAGTGGTATAATACATTTAAATGGTGTGTGTTAAATGTTATTTTATGTCATTTAATGTCATCCTAGCCTTGGTCATAGTCATATTAGTCAATTTGTGATTTTGGGTCATTCAGTGGGATTTTAAGGGTCATAAATGAAAAAGGCATGGTTAAAAATGTGAAAATGTGTATTTTTTTCCTTTAAATCATCTAAGATGTTAGTTTACCTATTAGGTATATCGGTTACATCAAAATCTTGTAGGTTGTTTAACTAAAACTCAAGAAACCAACTAAAAAATGCAACATTTTGCACTTGTATGGCTCATGGGGAAGTGTGCCATGTGGGAGAAGGTGATGGAACATATGTTAATCTTCTTAAAACTCATATAAATTCTTAAAATTCTCTAGAAGTGCCATTTTTAAGTTAAAACCATTCTACTCATTTTTTACTTTCCTAGAGATATAAAAGTTACCTTCAGGTTTGTGCTTAGTATGAGCAACTCGAGAGGTTTAAGGTTAAATTATTTTGGGAGATTTTATTAAAGTCATATACCTTAATTTATATTACAATATTTATAATAATTGTGTCCTTTTATTTATTAAACATCCTCATGAAGTTGACTATGTCTTTCTGCTTGTTGTTTCATGCACCATATAGGTTTTTCTCTATTTTGGTCAAATCCATACAAAAAAATTAGTTATGTTGACTCTATATGATGTTTTATACCTTATAAAATGATATCCATACTTATTTTCATGTTTCATGGTGTTTAGATGAGCAAATTATCTCATGTTTTAGGAAGGTGCCATCATGTGTAGTCTCAGTCAGTTTTCCTTGTTTGAAAAATGTTTGTTTATTAGAATAGGTCTCATAGGAATGTGATTTTATGTTTTAAATGTTATAATTATATAAATACCACATTAATTTCATGTTTGACCTTGAAACGTCAAACCTTGTCTTCTACACCAAGTCTTCTCACACTCAATGTTAACTCTCTACCTATTCTCTGTTACAGCCTTGTTTTTAAACTTTGGCCATGATTTTGAAGGATAAAAGGATATTATAAAGGATTATTATCATGTTATTTTTTTATGGGAAGTCATATTAGATAACCCAAATAGCACAAAATACCCTGATAGTAGTCATGTATAGTATATACAATTTGGCAACCATTAAAGTACACCTACATGAGTTTTGATGACATCATGCTAAGAGGTATAAAGCGTGATATGGGTATCAGTATCTTAATATTTATAAATGTGCATTGGGGTTCTTGATGAAGGTATAATTTTTTTTACAAACTTGTTCATCTTACATATTGCCTAAAACTCATACTTATTGCCTGTGTATGTTGATGACCACCTACAAGTGGTACCACAAAGGGTTAAATGGCCTTTTTGAGGTGAGGAAATAAGTGTTTGAACCTTAATTGAGGTCATGATGAGTTTTAAACACCATGGTAAACATTTTGGAACAGATAGGTTGATATACAAAGAAGTGGGAACCTTCAAAAGACCAAATGACTAATTTAGATACCTAATTCCTTAAAAGTGAAATATAGAGGTCCAAGGGCATATGGTGAGTATCTTATGACAAGGTTGTAGACAATTTTAAAGAGTATTGATGAATGTAATTTGAAAAATTAATCTAGGACAAGGAATTTGAAATATTTGAGGGGAAAATGAGGAATGTAAGTTGGTTTTTTGGAGACCCCAATTGCAAATTTATGCTCTGAGAACAATTAGTGTCATCTATAGAATTTTGAGTTTGAGCAACCTTTGTTTTCAAAGTTGATAAGCTAGACCACATATTCACACTTTAATGGTCAAATAGATTGAATGGTGTATAAATTGACATGAATACCATTATTTTGAGGTATATACATGGTTTTAAATGTTATGGACACCTACAAGTGATCATTCTTAGGGAAAATGTCCATCTACATCAAAATAAGTAGATAGTGAGCTAGCTTTGGTGGTTCGGTGATGTTTTAATGGAATCCAAGGTGAGTGAAGGTATAAAAATTCACTTTATGACCTCAATATATTAAAATAAAACCTTAATCACCATGAATAATATTAATTAAATCTAGTATGCACCTACATGAGTCATTAAGGAAAGGTTTCACAGTCAGAATAGGAAGGACTCAGTCCATGAGTTCAAGGCATATTTAAAGAGTATATAAGGGGTTATAATGATAAATAAAACATATTAACACATTAATAAAATTCATGATTACATCCATGAACCATTATCAATGAAAAACAAGCTTACATAGGTTCCTAAAGACGCTATGAGCACCTACAACCATTAGAGGTGACTGTGATGTAATAATGAGCAATTTGAGGACTTTGAGATGTTGGAAGTGATTAATAATCAAATTAATGATACCAATCAGGTGTGGTATAATTAAAATATACTATATGGAGGTTAAAAACATCCTTCTCAAGTGAAATGGTGAGAAACAACCTATAGGTTTCACTGTTGAGGAAGACATGCAAGGTAACTAGTTTTGACTAGGCAGAGAATATGAAGAAGATGTAAAGTTTGGAGGGAGGGTTGAAGGGTAAAAATTTTCATAGAATTTAAAACTATAATGATGTATTTTAATCATATAATGTTTTTTTCAAAGGCAATACATAGCCAACCTATTATTGTCATACACAATCTACCTTTTGAACAGTCCATCTTGGAGATTGGGAGAGTTGGAAGGTTTAATAACCTAACCAGAGGTTAAAATTTGGTGAAAAGGGTATAAATAACATGTATAAACCTCTTAAATCTTCAAAAAAAATGAAAAAACAAGGGGAGTGCCCTCTATTTTGTCTCAGATAGAGGGGACTCCCCTCATGAAAAAAATTGCAACCTAGGAAGGAAAGGTAAAAGATGAGACCAAGAGTTGAATAAAAACTTAAGAAAGGTGTGGAGAGTTGGAAAAAATATATTTAAATATTTTATAAAATTCATAAAAGGATGGAGTTCAATAGGTTACCCTACACTCTTAAGGTTGTAGGCAAGCTCATGAGGCAAGGGTATACCTAGAGTTCAAACAAGATTTTAGTGTCACTTCTAGATATAAGTGATATTAATAATGCATATAAACATGTTAATAGGGTGAAAAAAATTGTTATAGATATTTCAGAAAGTAGAGGTAGCATAAGGAGGTCATATTTGGGCTTTGAAGTACAAACATGCCTAATAGTCATGTCCAGGCCTAGAAGCTAAATGGGGAGTCACTTCAATTTTTCACATGTGGTCAGTATTAGAACCTATTAAAACATTTTTATGGGGTGAAAAAATAAATTTTAAATCTGGTAAGATGTAAAGGAAACTGTGAAAATGTTACTTTTGGCTCAAAAACCAACTTAATCATGCAAGAAATAGAGAGACAAGCTCGATAGGCCAACTTGGAGTGTTTACATCTCCTTGGAAGTTTTCCATGGAGGTAAGGGAAGTTTTTATGAGTTATATATGGTCCTAAGAAATAAAATTGTGGAATTGTATTGAAAATTTAACGTCAAATCTGCATGAACAAACCTTAAGAGGGTGAAACTACTCAAAACCCTTGCAAACCCTGGATAAGGATCCAATTGGGAAAATGAAGTTAGATATCTAATATAATTACACATTTTATTCATAAAATATATTTAAAATTGTATAGAAATATCTCAGGCTTCCCTCCATGCTTTTGGACTGTATGGACTTGTAGGGATAGGGTGCAAAATAGGGTATTTTTGGCCATTTTGTGTGTTTTGTAGGTTCGCAAAGGATTTTGAGGATGAAATAAAGTTTAAAAGGAATCAATATAATTTTTATAAATCCACATGGAAATTTAATTCTTTGATAAAATTCCTAAGTGTGCAAACTAGGTGCCTCATCTCAGTTAGTCAAACTGGCATAGTGAACAAGCTAGTGAAGAGGGTGGAAAACTTAAAGTGAGGTAATTTTAAGGTGTCCTTGATGATTATAATGACATGTAGTGTATTTATAGGTGTAATTTAATCCCTCCCATGGATTTTAATGAAAAAATAAATCCAATTTTGAGGCCAAGAGTGTAGGATCCATGAAAGAGGAGTTTTCTTGACAACAAATGATGATATCTCATTTTGGGATGTTTCCAGAGGATCATGAATAAAAATAATGCATGGAGTGGAATTTATTAAATCTATATCATTAATTATAATAATTGGACCTATTCCTAGTCAGCTATGAGGTGTTCGAGAGGCCCAAATCATGAAGGCAATTTTTATGAGCCAGAATGAAGAGTTTCATGCCACTTTGCAAGAGTTTGATGACTTGGATAGCTACTTGTTCCCCTTAAAATTCAAGGGTCATCCGACATCCTCTTCTCATGAAAAATTTATTTATTTTCTCATCTTTAAAAGTGTACTGGTGACCATTTGACTTCTCTCTTCTCCTCTTTCTCTCTCTCAAATTTTATTAGAACTAGACATTTTGGCCATTGTAACTTATGCTCCACCTGTGTATGGCAAAGCCCTAGTCATTTTAATAAAATTTAATTAAAAATACTACTAAATTTTACCTCTTTATGACTATTCTTAGTGTTTTTTACTTGAATTTTGAAACTTTCTTAGTGAAGACTATGGATTCCTTAGCATGTTGTCTTATTCTTGCATCCTATTTGCAGTTGGAAAGATTATTCTTGTAGGGCATGTGAAGTGTTCTAGGAAATGTCAAGGATTTATTGAGTTAGTCTATTCAATAGTTCCATTTGAGGCATATTGTCTAGTCCTCCTAGCTTTTCACATTCATCCATAACCTTATAATGTAGCATTGATGTGAAAAGATGTAGACTGAAGGAGTATATGTTTGGTTAGTCCTTTGTTCTCATGTGTAACATGCTGCTGATTGGAAGGCATCATATTATTTTGTGTATCACGTCCCTTTAGAACAGTTTGATTTTATTTATCTCTCTCCCTTTACCACCAAAACATTTAGGTGTAGTTGTGATCAAAAGTCATACATTAAGGGAACTAACCCTATCTAGAGATTC